>SJYW01046047.1:376690-414717 GCA_006410735.1 Raphicerus campestris | reverse complement strand
AGGAAATGGCAACCCACTGTGGTATTCTTGCTTGGAGAATTACATGGATAGAGGAGTCTAGCAGGCTACAGTCCATGAGGTCACAAAGAGTCAGATGCAACTGAGCGGCTGACACTTTCCTTTTTTTTTTTTTCACAGCAGATGAGCACTGCCAGCAACTTATAAGCTAGGAATAAACAGAAGAGGAAAAAATCATGACCGAAGAGAACCTCTTGGGAATGTAAAATGGGGCCACTTTTGGAAAATAGCTCAGCAGTTCCTCACACAGTGAAACCTGGAGTGACCACAGGCCCCAGAAGCTCCAGCCTCAGGGTTCCTCTCTCTGGTCTGGCCCCTAGGCACTGGCATGTTCCATCCCTACTCAGCAGTCATTCTGTCCACAACATTCTAATCCACAACATTCTAATCCACAACATTCTAATCAGCACTGAATTATCCCACTGGACACAGAACACAAGAGTCTTCCTGGCTTCAGGACCTGTCACTGTCCACTGGAAGGTCATCCGTCCCCCCAAGTCAAAAGACCCTGGCCAGGGCCGCAGCCCATCCTCCTGGGGGCTGGAGGGTGCCAGTGTCCTCAGCCCTGGGGTCTTTCCCTCGGCCCGTGGCTGCCGGTCCAGCTGCCAATGCCAAGAGCTAACAACCACAATGGACGCAAGAAGCTTCCCGCCTCAGTGACCTGGCAGGTGTGTGTGTGTGTGTGAGAATGGGCAAGTATGTATATGTGTGTGAGAAACAGGCAGGTGTGTATGTCTGTGAAATGGACAGGGGTGTGTGCAATGAGCGGGTGTGTATGTGTATGAATGGGCAGGTATGTGTGTGTGAAATGGGAAGGTGTGTGTATTAAATGGGCAGGTGTGTGTGTGTGAACAGGCAGGTGTGTGTGTGTGTGTGTGTGAAAGGGCAGGTGTGTGTGTGTGTGAAAGGGCAGGTGTGTGTGTGTGTGAAATGGGCAGGTGGATGTGTATATGCATGAAATGGGAAGGTGTATGTGTATGTGAAATGGGCAGGTGAGTGTGAAATGGGCAGATGTGTGTGTGTGAATGGGCAAGGGTGATTGTGTGTGTGTGTGTGTGTGTGAATGGGCAGAGATGAGTGTGTATGTGTGTGAGAGAAATGGGCAGGGGCGTGTGTGTGTATGTGTGAGAAACAGGTGTCTATGTGTGTGAAATGGGCAGGGGTATGTGTATATGTGTGAAATGGGTAGGTGTGTTTGTGTGAGTGTGAAATGGGCAGGTGTGTGTGTGTGAATGGGCAGGGGTGAGTGTGTATGTGTGTCTGTGTGTGTCTGTGTGTGAATAGGCAGAGGTGAGTGTGTATGTATGTGTGTGAGAGAAATGGGTAGGAGTGTGTGTGTGTGTGAACGGGCAGGTGTGTATGCATGAGAAACAGGCAGGTGTGTATGTGTGTGAAATGGGCAGGGGTGTGTGTATGTGTGTGAAATGGGTAGGGGTGTGTGTGTGTGTGAAATGGGCAGGTGTGTGTGTGTGAATGGGCAGGGGTGTTGCTGCAGAGATGAAATCTGACCTACGTATGCTCCACAGCAGCCCCTCTCCCACGTTCCCTCACCCATGGATGCCGGGGCTGTGCAGCCTGACCGCCCATCGCAGACCACCAGCAAATGGGCCGAGTGAAGGACGTCATTTCCACAGCGAGAGGCTAGCTGATGGGCACCCCATGGCCCCTGAGGCCCGTCTCCACGGTGGGAAACCTGCCGGGTGACACGGCAGGAGCACAGGTGGCACCCTGGGGCCCCAGACTTGGAAGCACCCAGGGCAGGCAGGGAGCAGGGTCCAGTTAGCCCAGTGAAAGCAGCTGGGGAGGGTCCACTGGTGTCAGGAATCCCTGGGCCTCAGACACGACCGCATGGCTGTGGGCCACTGACCATTCACATAACCTCTCTGAGCTCCAGGTGTCCCACCTGCAAACCGGAATTTCTGCTGCTCACTTTAAAGAGCTGTTGTGAGCGTTGGACGAGCAAATGCCTGGTTAGCAAATTGATATAGGAATGATGCTGGTCGCACCTGTGTGTGTTGCACGCCAGGCTCCGTGTTGGGAGATCACACACCCTAGAGCACACAGACGCACACACTCTGGATGTTCATTAAGCTCCTGCTCTGTGCATGGTCCCCCTGGTGACAGAAGTGTCACCTGCCCTCGTGTAGGTGACAGTCAACTGCAAGAGACAGGAAACAGACAAACAAGCAAAGTAAACAAGTCAAGAGATGAGCAGTGTATTTTCTGCAGTGGCAAGAACTGCAGAGAAGAATAACCACAACAAATCCAGATAAGGAGATGTAGGGCGATCCATTTGAGGAGGCTCTGTTTTTAGACTTAGGGGCTCAGGGAAGGCCTCCCTCCAGAAGTAGGTGCTGCCCAGGCGCAGACCTGACCAGCAGGGGCTCTGGAGGCAGGGCCTCCCATGAGCACCAGCCCCCACTTCCCAGCTCCGACGCAGGTGCTGGGTCCGGAGACCTGCCTGGCACCCTCTGGCCCTGGGGACAGGACGGCAGGAGCAGCACCTGCTGTGCTTTTCCCTGGGTGGTAGTGGGCAGGGGTGCGGGGGCGGGGAAATGAAATAAAGCTTCACAGCCTGGTTGTGCTGCATTGAGGCCTTCGTGGCCCAGGGCTGGGGCTGAGAGAGGATGCTCTCAGCATCCCGTCATCTCATTAAATCAAATTCCCAGGTGCAGTGGGGATACTAGGCATCCAGAGAGCCATGCTTCCCCACTGGCGGTGTGTGAAAACTGTCTTGTTTCCCTTCAAAAATATTTTCTAAAATGTCTCAACAGAAGCACCTCTCTCTTCTGGGATTTCCAAAGTTAGCAAAAAACTGAGCTCCAAGCAGCAGAAAGCTAAGCTGGTGTGTAGCTGGTGCTCTCCATTTCCTTGGCGTCCAGCTTCCTGGCCCGCTGGAAGGTCAGGGGAGGCAGCTGGCATGCTGGGGCGGGCGCCTCCCCGAGCCGGGCAGCCCCTGTGCTGCTCTGGTCTCCATCTCCTGGGAAGTGCGTCCCCACCACTCCCCAGCCCACCTCGCACAGGAAGAGCTCTGTGGGCCCAGCTTCCACTCCCTTTGCTTTCCAGCCATCTTTCGGGATTCCCCCCCTGCTATTGCAGGTCATCAATAGTGCACTCCGGGGAGGTTTTCTCCCAGGAGCCGAGCCTGCCAAGCCCCAGGGTGAGCCGGGCGTTCCAAGGTGACGGTTTGGGGCTAGGTCGTCAGCTGCTTCCGTGTGTGAGGAGCCTGGCAGCCCAGCGCGGGGCCGGAGTTCTGCCGCCTTCCTCCTCGGGCCTTTGATACCAACCTTATCGGGGAAGGGGAGAGGAGGGGGTGGCCAGGGAGGGGTTTGTCTTCCTCTGTCCACCCCCCAGACCGTGGAGAGCAGGAAACAGGAATCCAGAGCAGATATCAAAGGCCATGAGGTTCTCAACATCAAGAGAGAGGCAAGGCCCAAACTGGCCCTCCAGCGTGCCCCCGGGTCAACTTGGCAGAAAGGAGGCAGTGGGCGGCATCTCAGGAGCAGGGCTGCTGGGGGAGCGGCTGAGCCAGAGCAGGCGCTCCCACCCTTTCTTGTCAAGGCTGCTCGCTTCCAGCTTCCACCGATTCCCCAGCATTCTCCCCCAGACGACCCCTGACCTTCCATTCTGACCGCATCGCAGCTCCGTGCTGGTCTGTCCGGGCCCTGCTCTCGAGCCAGAACCCCCTTCTCCAGCCCCGTTCTGGTCCTCCTTGAGCCTCTGTGGGGACCTCACTACCCCTCCCCAATTCTGTCCCCTGTTTTCCTTCCCAGCACTTACTCCACAGAGCTAGTTCACACCCCACTGTAATCACCCATTTCTCTGTCTCTTGCACTGGCCTGTGGGCCCAGAAACTACGAGATATCCCTTCCTCACTGCAGCCCTCAGTGAGACACTGGGGACATCTCATCCTCGCGTGTCTTTTCTCGTGGCTGCAAGATGGCTGTGGCAGCTCTGAGCATCTTACCCTCTCCTGATAGTGTCCTGAGAAAGAAAGGGAGAAAGAGCCCTCTCTTTAAATGTCTCTCCCTTACATAAGAGGACTTCCCTGGTGGCTCAGACGGTAAAGCGTCTGTCTACAATGTGGGAGACCCGAGTTCAATCCCTGGGTTGAGAAGATCCCCTGGAGAAGGGAATGGCAATCCACTCCAGTACTATTACCTGGAAAATTCCATGGACAGAGGAGCCTGATAGGCTACAGTCCATGGGGTCGTGAAGAGTCGGACACAACTGAGCGATACATAAGGGGTGAAAATATTCCCCAGGAGCAGACTTCTTGTGTCTCATTGGCCATAACTGGGTCAAATGGCTACCTTAACATGCAAAGGATGGGCAGAAGGAGAGAGAAATGGGAGGGTGGGGGTAAGAAGAACTGGTGAAAGTGTGGAAGGAAGGGAGGATAAAGTGATGGATAAGCAAGTGGAAGGATGGGAGGATGAAAGCGTGGATGGATGGAGGATGGATGGATGGGTAGGTTTCTTCCTTAATTGCTCTTGATGCATGCTTCCTTGTGGTTATATTTGTAAGTTTTATGGGATTTTTGACCCCCCAAAAAAATAGCAAATGGGAAACTTGGATTCCAGTTCTGGTCTTGACCTGATAAAAACACTGGCAGAAAAGCAGAAAGTCTACCTCAGACCAGCCCTGCCTTTCCAGTTCCCTGGAAGGCCCTGGGGTCCAGCCAGTCTCCCACCTAGAAGCCTTTCATAGCAGGTGGTACGAGTGGTCTAAGCAAAGTCAGACATTCCCCCTTGTGTGCTGGCAAGTCCACCTCCCACGGTGGAGGCAATTATGCTAGGCGCTCTTTTCCAGGCTCTCCTGTAGTTAAGGAGGGTCTTTTGACCCAGTTCCCACCAAGAAGACATGAGACAGAGTGTGCCTCCTGAGAGATGCAAGAAGAGCCCCGCTTCCCCGAATCTGCTTAGGATGCCATCATGAGACAGGAGGTGATGACTGCATCTGGGGCTGCTGTCTTGTAGCCCAAAGACGCAACGCCGACAGGCTGAGGACAGCCACGCCTGGGCCTTGATAACATCAGTAAGCTGCTGAACCAGCCTGGAGCTCACTGTGTGCTTCTCTAGACAGGGATAATTACCCAGCTTGTTTATAAGGCTGTTAGTCAGATTCCTGGTCACCTGCAGCCCAGACATCATGCTGAACCTCCCCGTGGATATGGCAGTGACGCTGGCAGTCACGGAAAGAGACCCGCAAATCAGGATGGCTGGTGGGGGGAGGTGAGCTTCGTGAAGATGGGTCAATAAGAAATACTGATTTTCTATGGCTAATTAGAGGTTGTTTGCTTTCTGCCTGGCCTTCTGAAATTTTACAGGGCCCAGATCAAGGGTCCTCACCGTGTTTCATTCGGCTGTGGGTTAAGAGTAAGAGGACAGTGAAGTAAAGTATGAGATTAAAAGATGTAGGACATGCAGGAGGCATGGATGGAATCATTTGCCCTTTCTGTTCCAGATAATCGGTCTGAAACCCACTATGTCAGCTCCCTGAAGATTGCTTGTATCTTTCATGACATTCATTTATTTAATAAGATTTTGAGCACACACGAAAAAAACTACAAGATGTGGTCACAGGTGCTGGGGATACAGCAATGAGGAAAAAGACATGGACCCTGTCCTCTAGCAGTGTCCATCCAGGGATGCAGCTGAACAAGCACACGGCCAGTGAAATAGAACATGACCGGGAAAAAAGCGTCTTTAGAGAAGCCTGGCAGGCACCACCTTAACCACAAGTTCCTGTCACTGTCATCACCAGCAATAAGACACGTGTACATCATGTACCTGCCCCCCCACCTCTCGACAGGCTACTCTGAGAAGGACAGGACATCACTTCTAGGGTTCACTTGCCAAGACTGCAGGGCAGGAAGCTAATTGTGAGCACACTTCAGAAGGACACAGGTGGAAGAGCGTTCGATGAAATACATGACCCATGCTTTTCAAAAATGCTGGGGAGCACTTGACTCTGGGGTGTTTGTCCTGCAGCTGAGGAAGCTCTAAGTGTCGACTGCCAGTCAAAACACAGTGGACGAGAAGTGACTGCTGGGTGCAGACTGGTGATTCAGGTGCCGGGTGTTAATGGAGCTCATTACAGCAGCTGAAGATGGGAGGTCCATCTAAAGGTGAGAGAGGAAGGAAAGGGAACATTCCCAGGACCAACTTAGCTGAAGTTCCCTCCAAGCCACACTTCACTGTCTTCCCATCCATTCGTCCCCCTCTGAACTGAGCCTATGTCAGGACCTGCCCTGACCTAGGCGGTGGAGCCCCATGAATGTATCAGTTGGCTAGTGCTGTGTAACAATCCACCTGAAAACTTATATAGGTCACAATGCTGCAAGGAGGCTGGGTGGTTCCCCTGGCTTGGGATGGGCAGCTGATATCTGCTGGCTCTCTCCTGCTGGGAGCTAGATGAAGCAACAAGTCTTCATTCACGTCTCGGCCTCCTGTGGCCCTCAGTCTCCAGAGGCTGGCCCAGGCTCGTTCACATGAGTTCTCAGCATCCTGAGAGCAGCTGGGGTGGAGCCCCTAGCTGAAGTTCCCTCCAAGCCACACTTCATTGTCTTCCCATCCATTCTGGGAGCCCAACCACTCCCAAAATGTCCACTAATGTCCCCGTGGCCACAGAGTGTCACATGGCCAAGCCCAGGTTCCAGGGAGGAGAAGCAAAGTGCAGTCTCAGTGGGAGGGAAGAACGAGTGACCACTTCTCAGACACAGTGGAAAGAACAGACACCAGGCACTCTGAGGCAGCCATGACATTGACTGCAGGGACCATGGGAGATTTCAGAAAGGACTTTATGCTTGAGCCCCGGACCTGAAAGATCAAGTTCATCTGGGAGAGTCAAGTTCAGAAATGTCACTCATACAGCAAGCACCAGGAAGGAAAAGAAACCAGGAGGTGATCATCAACGAGCTGGGCTGTCAGGTGGCAGAGGTGTGGTGAAGGGAGGGGATCGGAAATAGGAAGAGGAGTCATAGAAGAAGGAGGAGGAAAGCTGAAATGAATGGCAGCGTGCTGCAAGCATTGGGAGACGGAACTGCCCAGCTGGGTGGACTTCCGTGCGTTACTCAAACTTCCTGGGCTTCAGACTCTTCGTCTGTGAGATGACAATGATAGGCGTCTCACAGGGTTTTTGTTTTTTGGCTTTAAAAGAACCAATAGCATAAAAAATTGTTACAGTACAGTCAGTAAATTGTAGTGATTTACCTGACATTCACCACGCGCCTGCTTTTTGAAGGCATGGTCTGATGTAATGTTCACAACAGCATCACAGACAGACACAGAGATGAGTAACAAGATGCCCAAGGTCACCAAGGTTGGAGCGGGGTCTCACCTACTCTGACTGGAATCAGCCCCATAATCTTGTGGGAGCTTCAGTCTCAGACTTGGCGGAGTGACCTGCCATCAGGAAGCCTCCCCTCTGGAATTGGGTTGTTTCAGGTCCACTTTTTCCCCAGGATGCTCCTGTACATGAAGAGGGAGCATTTTAATCACAAATCTTTCCAGGTATCTCCCAGGTCCCCAGATGTGCTGGAGGGAGGGGAGCCCTTCTGCACACATGTGAAAGGCTGTATCGGGGTTTCCTATAAAACTGTTTTCTCTGCACTGGGGAGATGTGCCTTGACTTGACTGTCCTTGGCAGGAGGCAGAACATTCTGGTAGCAGAGTAACCCAAAAGGCAATGTCTGCCTCAAACCAAGGACGTTTGCAGCTGACTCTCCGAGGTCCTTGCGCGTGGCTGACGTGCGCGCGTTGCAGACACGGGCCGTGTCACTGCAGGCAGCTCTGCGCCTGCCTGGTAAGAAGGCGCATCCATCGAGCACAGGGGAACGGGGAGGAGCTAACCGCTCTGCTGGTCCCAGTCCAGGCTAGAATGGCATTCAGAGCAAAGAGAGTTTATTTAAAGAACCCGAAAGGTTAAACCACTCAGCGTTCTGCAGAGTTAAATCAGAGGCGTTTTTAAGCAGTCTAGGCAGGTTTGACCTGGGCCGTGCAGATCTCATAATTTATTCTACACTTGGGTGTCTCTTGATTCCAGAGTACACAGCAAAATGCTGAGCAGGGAGGGGAGACCAGGAACCCGCAGCGCTGGGTCTGCGTGCAGCTCCCTGACCTCCCAGAACTCGGGAGCGAGTGGTCATTAACTGTCCTTCCCGCACAGGTGGGGAAACTGAGGCACAGGAGGGGGAGTCAGTGGCCGCCAGCCTCATAGCGGCAGGGGCAGAGGTGGGTTCTGGAGCCAGGCTGTGACCCCAGCAGCACCCCGTCTTCCAACCAGCACCCGCATCTCCAGCTCAGCTCACTCTTACCCCATCCTCCCTCTGGACCTCCAACAGGCCTCCTTAAATGCCCCTGTTCCTGCAGACTCGGCAGGTCTCAAACTGAGCCTGACCTGCACCGTGGAAGGACCACCCACTTGTCCCACTCAGAGAGCACTGAGATCAGACGGGTGACAGGCTTCATCCGAGACTCCGACCACTCGTAACCTGCGTTCCTGGAATGCCTCCTGGAGCCTGCGACCCATCCCAATGCACGGCCACTTTCGAACCCCTGCTGATTGGAGTCACCAAGGTGAGGCACGCCCCCGCCCCAGGGACCCCTGCCTCTCCATCCCCACATTTCCATTTTGGGATGTCCACTTGCTTCGCCAATCAGTTGAGCAGACCAGGCGGCACACGCTGGCCTTGTGCCATCCAGTGGGACCTCATCTGGTTAGCCGGCTGGGCATCTACGGACTGCACTGGCTAAGGGCTGGGGCTCTGCATTATCACGTGAGCAGGGGGGTTGTCCATCAGGGGCACGGGGTCAGTGCCTGCAGCTGGCAGGCCACGTCCGGGACGTGCAGGCCAGGCTTGCCAGCCACAAAGTGGGCTCGGGTGCCTCCACAGTCCAGCTGCTCTTCTCTGCCCTAGAGAGGAGGTGATGTGGTCACTGAGAGTCCCCTCCAGCCCCGATGGCTCTGGCAGGAGAGACGACTCCAGCCACCATGACTGGTTTTCCTGCTTCTGCGCGAGGCCCCCTTCTCCTTCCACAAACCGTGACCCATACTCCCCGCCACAACAAATTATGTCACCTCTTCTCTCAGACAGAATGCAGAGACTGTCCCACCCCCGCATACATTCTGATGAGGCGCTCTAGGGAGTGCTCATTAAGAGCCTCGTTCAGCCTTACACAGCTCCGTCCGCCTCTGCACCCTCACATCCAGTTCCCGGCCTGAGCCACACCACCTCACCCAGACGCCCCAGCGGCCACCTCCCTGCCCCACCCAGTCCACACCCACTGCACCACCTGAGACACGACCCTGAGCTGTGGAACCACCGCCTCTTCTTAGCCCTCCCAGGGCTTCTCATGGTCCTCGAGCAGAGACCCAGGCAAACTGGGCGACTGCAGGGCCTTCGAGGCTGCTAGAGCTCCCTTCCCCTCCCCCTCCACCTCTCTCGCTGTGCTCACACTTCAGGGAGGGGGAGCGCGTCCCTCCCACACCCGGATCCCCTCATCTCTGGCCCCTGCTGCCCCCTCTCCTGACAGAGGCCAGCAGAAGGCGCTCTTTTCTGCACCCCCTCCTTAAAGGAAGAGGCCACCGTGTTTAGAGAGAAGGCGTCAAGTTTGCTCACACAGGGGTCTTTCAGACACTTAGGTTTTTTTTTTCTTCTTTGGACTCATGTACCCCAGACTTGAGGGAGTTGATTCTGCATCTTCATTTGTCTTCCTGGAACAAGAGTCAAATTGCGTGGGCACACTGTGCGCCTCCTGCCTGGGGCTGCCTGGGCTGCCATCGGGCCCTTGTGTTCCTGCAGCATCTAGCTGGTTAGTCGGTTAACCGGGGCCCAGGGCTTTGGCTGCTGCTGGGAACAAGGCGTGCCTTCCCATATGAGCCCTCTCGACTTTCCTGGGATTTACCAGTTACCAGTCACAGTCCCTGGGGAGGTCCCGCCACCTTTTCACACGCCAGCCAGGTGGAATATGATAAGTGGCAATCACTGGCCCCAGCGTGTTGTCTGCACACCCGTCTCTGGGCCCCGCCCCGCGTCTGCTTTGAAGTGCGGCTGAGCCCCTGGTAGCTTTCAGATGACACTTGAGTTACACCTCTTCTGCATTCTTATCTCCGTCAGCGCCTCTGAGTGGAGACGCGTTGACACATTGGCAGCTCGGTGGCCTCTCTGCAGGAGCATGTCCCCTGGGTGACCTCTTGGCACCTGGGCCTCAATGGATGGGAGCTGGGCGGGGCCTCCCCTGTGCTGGGTGCCCCAGGCACAGCCCCTCACACCTCTGGTCGACTCTAGGGGCCCCTTTCATCACTGGTCCTGCGGGGGGGGCTCCCAATCTTCTCACTCTGGGGCCCCCAAGCAGTGAGGGAGGCACCCCTCATGGGTGCCCCTGCTGCCAGATATTGCCTTTCATTGTGGTAAACTGCACAGTCTGACTCTGTGACCCCATGGGCTGTGGCCCACCAGGCTCCTCTGTCCATGGACTGCTCCAGGCAAGAATTCTAGAGTGGGTAGCCATTTCCTTCTCCAGGGCATCCTCCCAACCCAGGGATCAAACCTGCATCTCCTGCATTATAGGCAGATTCTTTACCATCTGAGCCACCAGAGAAGCCCAGTTATGGTAAAGCAAACATCAGATGTATCATTTAACCTTTTTTATGTGGACAGGTCAGTGTTGTTCACATTATTTTGCAGCCTTCACCACCATCCATCTTAAGAACTGTTCATCTTCCCAAAGAGAGTCTCTGTCCCCACTACACACTAACCCCCTGTAAGCTCTTCCCTGGCCCCTAGTACCACTGTTCGACCATCTGTCTTTATGAATCTAACTAGTCTAGTACCTTGTGTCAATGAAATCATGTGGTATTTCCCTTTCTGTGATGGGCTTATATCACCGAGCACAGTGTCCTCAGGGGTCAGTGCCCCATCCCTTGTTTAGGCTGAGTAATATTCCACTGTGTGGATGGAGACCAGAGATGGTGTTTATCCACCAACTGTCAATGGACACTTGGCTTACTTCCGTCTTTTGGCTGTTGTGATAATGCTGCTATGAACGTGGGTGCATGAGTATCTGAGTCCCTGCCTTCGTTCCTCTGGGTGTATCCAGAAGTGGGATTGCTGGATCACACGGTAATTTTGTTAATTCTTTGAGGAAGCACCGTGCTGCCTTCCACAGTGGCTGCACCCTCCCCACTGTGGTGCATAAGAGCCCCAGTTTGTCCACAAGTGCCCCTGGCACCCTTCCAGCCCAGTACCTGCTCACCCTTCCCATCAAACCTCCTCAGTCCATGGGACATTTCAAAATATCATGGGCAGAGACTGCTTTTAATGACATACACAGTGCTGGTGATGGTAGGGGCCGGGGAGGGGGCTTCTCTAACACAGGCAATGGAATTCTCAACTGTCTCCACCTTCCTTAAGGCTTCCCAGGTGGCACAGTGGTAAAGAATCCACCTGCCATTCAGGAGAAACAGGTCCTATCCTTGGGTTGCGAAGATCCTCTGGAGGAGGAAATGACAAACCATTCTGGTATTCTTGCCTGGAGAATCCCATGGAGAGAGGAGCCAGGCAGGCTATAGTCCACAGGGTTGCAAAGAGTCCATCACGACTGAGCGACTGAACAGCAATAGCAACAGCCCACCTTTCTTGTAAGAACAATACGTGTCAGCATTTAGGATGTGCAGACTTTTGTAGGACAACATCGTAGGAATTTGTCCCAAGTAAGGATTCAGACTAGACTGAAAAGGTGTGGTGTGCAAAAGTGTCTTATCAAACGCTGTCAATAACAGCAAAATTAAATAAACAAACTAAATGTCTGTTTGTCTAGCAGCAGACACTTGTTTTTTTAAAACTGATGATCTACCCATGTGACATATGATGAAATATTATGCCATTAACTTTAGGTGTACTGACAAAGAAAATGAGCATAAAGTAATGTTCTGCTACAAAAGTACATGACAGTGTAACCCTATGTTTGGATAAATATATATATATACACATATATTATATATATACACATATATTATATATATATATGATGCACAGATACCCATGCATACAAAGACAAGGAAAACATGTATTTATGTATCTATATATATACTTATGTCTTCTGCCTCAAGATGTATATATATATATGCTTTCTACTTCAAGCTATAACCACTGTCTTGGCAATGAATACCCACCCATCCCCTTCTGTGCAGCCCTGATCTAAACTGGAAAAACCCTGCCAACCATGAGGAATCCTTACTCAGTGGTGCCATCAAAGTGGTCTTTCAATAGCACATTCACTCTGCACCGGAGAGTTCAGCCAGGAAAGGGAAGGGGGGAGGGAGAGAAGAAAAAGAAAACGCTGAGTGTTTGTGTCAGCATCTTGAAGCCTCTGAGCTCAGTGAGGCAGGTGTGCTTCGGGCTGCTTCAAGACCGCAGGGGCAGCCATCAGGGCCCCAATTAAAATGTGCCAAATAGCCGGCACTCCTTCACATCTGGCTGCAGAAACCCAGAGGTCAGAGTGCTTAAGGATGCATAAAATGCGGATTTTTCCATAATTATTTAAATATGTGTTAATGAGTGCTGCGAACAGAGTCCGAGTATGTCCATTAAAGGATTATAGATAAAGGAAAATGGGGAAGCAATAGTTTCAACAGTGGGGAACACAGTCTGGTAGGGATCAAAATCAGTTTTGGCTCCAGTCCTACAGCTTAGAGTAAGACCACGCAGCCTCACTGGGGCTCCATTTTCTCATCTGAAAATGGACAGCACAGGGGAATAGATGGATGAATCCCCAGCTACAGAACCCCTCCATCCTCAGACCTGTCAATCTCCTGAATTCAACAAAATTGGAGAATAAGAACTGTCCAGGGAAATGGAGCTTGCAAGAAGATTATGGAACTTTGTGTTTTCTTAGCACTGTAAGCAGAGAAAAGGCTGTTTTTTATCCAAAGGAGTTGAGAATACAAATAAGCCATTCAGAAAACTCGGAGAAAAATCTGATGGGGTGGGGGGCACCAAACACTTGTGCCATTAGCCAACCGCCCCCATCCTCCTGTCCCCTCTCCGCCCCAAGGGGACGGCCATGAAAGCGTCAGCCTAGTCTGGAGTCTCTTTAAGGAGGGCGGCATTCACATCACTTGCCAGAGGAGTGGAGGAAACACAGGAATGACATTTCCATCATTTTTCTTCCCCGAGCGAGGAAGGAAAAAAAGAGAAAGAAAGAAAGAGCCCCAGTGCAAGATTGCTACATTCCATGCCGTTGACACCTAGCCTTTTATTGGAACCGCTACTTCCAAAATAAAGAAAGTAGTGATTTCTGGGTGTATTTTTGCCTGCATTTTTGAGGATGTTTTGGGTCTTTCATCTCCTTTGAAGGTGTGTCACCTAATTACGCTGCTTTCATCCGTGTATTCCCCAGTCGGAACATGCCAGTCCCCTGCACGGCAACTGATCCTGATGGACGGGCTTCCACTCTCCAGCTGGTGCGGAGCCTGGGTTATTTGTGAATACCTGAATAAACTCCTTTAATCCAAAAACAAACTCCTCCTGAAAGAAGTAGGCTGAAAAGGCCTTTCATGGAGTGTTTTCCAACTCACCGGTTCATGGTTTCTTTGGATTTTGCCATGCTTCCTGTACTAATGGTCTCTGAACGCCTTTCCGACTGCGGCTTACTGGCCCACTGAGGTCCCCGCCAAGGTCCCGGGAGTCACAGGGGAAGAAGGGAACAGGTAACTCAGGAGATGCTCACAGGAGCTACCAGGACTGGATGGGTGCAAACTGAAAGGACATACAGGTGGCTGAGAGCGCTGTGTTCTTTCTACAGCATTCTTAAAGACCTGCTTCTTCTGGTCATATTCAAAACAAAGTTACAATCACACACAGTGCTCATGTGAGGTTAATCTGTATTAAAAGTAGACCACTCAGATCAGCTTTGAAAGTTCATCAGTGCAGAGTTGGACACGACTTACTGCACAGTTGTACTCATCTCACACACTAGTAAAGTGATGCTCAAAATTGTCTAAGCCAGGCTTCAGCAATATATGAACTGTGAATTTCCAGATGTCCAAACTGGTTTTAGAAAAGGCAGAGGAACCAGAGATCAAATTGCCAACATGCATTGATCATCGAAAAAGCAAAAGAGTTCCAGAAAAACATCTATTTCTGATTTATTGACTATGCCAAAGCCTTTGACTGTGTGGATCACAATAAACTGTGGAAAATTCTGAAAGAGATGGGAATATCAGACCACCTGACCTGCCTCTTGAGAAATCTGTATGCAGGTCAGGAAGCAACAGTTAGAATTGGACATGGAACAACAGACTGGTTCCAAACAGGAAAAGGAGTACATCAAGGCTGTATATTGTCTCCCTGCTTATTTAACTTCTATGCAGAGTACATCATGAGAAACACTGGGCTGGATGAGGCACAAGCTGGAGTCAAGATTACCAGGAGAAATATCAATAACCTCAGATATGAAGATGATACCACCCTTATGGCAGAAAGTGAAGAACTAAAGAGCCTCTTGATGAAAGTAAAAGAGAAGAGTGGAAAAGTTGACTTAAAGCTCAACATTCAGAAAACTAAGATCATGGCATCTGGTCCCATCACTTCATGGGAAATAGATGGGGAAACAGTGGAAACAGTGGCTGACTTTATTTTGGGAAGTTCCAGAATCACTGCAGATGGTGATTGCAGCCATAAAATTAAAAGACGCTTACTCCTTGAAAGGAAAGTTATGACCAACCTAGAGAGCATATTAAAAAACAGAGACATTACTTTGCCAATAAAGGTCCATCTAGTCAAAGCTATGGTTTTTCCGGTTGTCACGTATGGATGCTGTCTCTTATACACATCTGCTAGAGCTCCCTTCCCTTCCCCCTCCACCTCTCTCGCTGTGCTCACACTTCAGGGAGGGGGNATCAAAGCTATGGTTTTTCCAATAGTCATGTATGGATGTGAGAGTTGGACCATAACAAAGGCTGAGTGTCAAAGAATTGCTGCTTTTGAACTGTGGTGCTGGAGAAGACTCCTGAGAGTCCCTTGGACTGCAAGGAGATCCAACCAGTCCATCCTAAAGGAGATCAGTCCTGAGTGTTCATTGGAAGGACTGATGTTGAAGCTGAAACTCCAGTACTTTGGCCACCTGATGCGAAGAGCGGACTCATTTGAAAAGACTCTAGTGCTGGGAAAGATTGAAGGTGGGAGAAGGGGACGACAGAGATTGAGATGGCTGGATGGTATCACTGACTCAATGGACATGAGTCTGAGTAAACTCCAGGAATTGATGATGGACAGGGAGGCCTGGTGTGCTGTAGTCCACGGGGTTGTAAAGAGTCAAGCCTAACTGAGCGACTGAACTGAACTAAACTAGCAACGGAACAAGTCTTGGCATATGTGTATGGCATGTGCAGCCCTCACCATAATCAAGGAATGTGCATCTCATCCCCTGAGTGTTCCCCATGTTCCCGTACGATCCCTCCCTCCTCCCACCCAGCAACGCCCTTGGCCCCTGGCAGGGATCCATCTGCTTCCTGTCTCTGTTTCATATATTTCGTGTATATGGAAATTTCACGTATATGAATGTCGAATTTCACTTATTTGGTCATAAGCTTTGTACTCTTTGTTGTGTAGCTTCTTTCATTTGGCAGTTCTTTCAAGATTCATCTATGTTATAGCATGTTTCAATCATTTTTTAAAAGTTATCAAGGTACAGTTGATATACAGCAGTACAGGTAATTGTTTTATGACTAAAATTCCATTATATGGGTATAGCACAGTTTTGTCCATCCATTCATGTGCTAATAGACATTTCAGTTGTTTCCTGTTTGAGGTTATTATAAACAAAATTGCTACCGACGTTTGCCTTCCATTTTTCTTGGGTAAATACCGAGGAATAGACTGCCCAGATCATACAACAATTATATGTTTAACTCTTAAAGACATTGCCAAACTGTTTTCCAAAGTGCTTGTCCTGACTTTCAGTTTCAGCTCTGATGTATAAAAAGCTTGGGATCACACTCTTACCACAAGAAAAGTGCTGAACAACCCGAAGCCTAATTACTCTCCCTGGACACATCAGAGAACTGAGATCTAAGGGCAAACCATTGGAAGGTCACAAGTAAGATCTACTTCCTTGGAGCAGGGAGCTGCTAGAGCCATAATCTGGAGCATTTTTCTTAAATGATGACTTGCTGGAGGCTGAGTGTATGCTGACATGAGCGTGAGAAATGCCCAGGCCTGCAGGCTCAGGGCATGTCCACAGGCTCACGGCTCACCGGGTTTCGACAGAAAGTGGCTGAGAAAGACCCCTACACAGGTGTGGTTCATCGTTTATTTCTGACCACCCTCCTAGGTGTGTGGACTGTGGTTTGTCTGTGCACTTCCCAAATGACTAATGATGTGAAACATCTTTTCCTGTAGTTGCTTGCCATCCACAGAATCTTCCTGGGTGACATTCCTGTCCCAGTCTTTGCCCCTATGTCTATCAGGATGTTCATTTTCTTATGATTGAGTGTTTTGTTACAGTTCTTTGGTTTTTGGCTGCATCGTCTTAGTTGCAGCACACAAGATCTTCACTTCCTTGTACAGGATATTTAGTTGAGGTATGGGAACTCTTAGACATGGCATGTGGGTCTAAGTTCCAGGGACTGACCAGGGACTGAAGGTGGGCCCCTGTGTGGGGAGTGAGGAGCCTTAACCACTGGATCACCAGTGAAGTCCCTATGAATGAGTGTTGAAAGTTCTTTGTATATGCTGAATCAAAGTTATCAGATATATGATTTTCAAATTTTTTCTCTCATTATAAAGCTTGTCTTTTAATTCCCTTAACTGTCTTTTGAAAGCAGAAGTTTTGAATTTCGATGTAATTCAAAATTTCGAACTGTTGGTGTGTAGATCCTGCATATGTAAAAGATACAGATTATGACAAACCTAAGAAATCTTTGCCTAACACGTGGTCACAAATGTTTGATCCTTTTATAGTTTTTGGTTTTATATTTAGATCTATGATCCATTTTGAGTTTACTAAATATGAGATGAGGTGGTGACAATTTGTATTTTTCAAAGGAAGGAAGTTTCTTTCTATTCATTGTTTTCTGAGAGTTTTTTTTTTTTTAATCAGGAATAGGTATTAGATTTTCTCAAACATTTTTCCTACCTTTATTGAAATGATTATATGATTTTCTTTTTTAGTTTGTTCATGTGACAAATTACATTGACTATTTAGTCAATTAATCTTGCCTTTCTGAGTGGGGCAGACCTCACTTAGTCATGACGCATTCTCCTTTTAATATATCACTAGATCTGATGCCAGAGACTTTGTTTAGCTTTTTTGCTTTTATGTTCCTGAGGAATAGCAGTCTGTAGTTCTCTTTTCTTAAAATTTATTTGTCTGGATTTGGCATAAAGGTAATGCTGATTCATTAAATGAGTCCTTCTCAATGTTTTAGAAAAGTGAAAGTGTTAGGTGGCTCAGTTGTGTACAACTCTTTGCGACCCCACAGACTGTAGCCCGCCAGGCTCCTCTGTCCACGGGATTTCCCAGACAAGAATACTGGAGTGGGTTGCCATTTCCTTCTCCAAGGGATTTTCCTAACCCGGGGATAAAACCTGGGTCTCCTGCATTCCAGGCAAATTCTTTACCATCTGAGTCACCAGGGAAGTCACAAAATTTGGGTAAAATTGGAATAATTATTCTCCTTAAATGTTTGAAAAGAATTCACTAGTGAAGCCATGTGGGCCTAGAGTGTTCTTTGTGGAAGGTTTCTAACTACAAATATAATTTTATTATTGATAATAGAGCGTACTCTTGCCTATCTAATTGTCTGTTTCTTTCAGAATCAGCTTTGGTAAGTTTCTGTCTCTCAGGCAATTTATCCACTTTTCCAAGTTGTCTGTAAGATCTGACGTGGTGTCAGTATTCTCATTTCTGATATCGGTAGTTCTTGTCTTTTCTCCTTTTCCTGATCCAGATGCTTATGATTTTTTTTTGTATTTGAGTTTTGTGTTTTTAGTTTGACACTGTTTTTTAAATTTTTATTGAAGCATGGTTGATTTACAATGTTGTGTTCATTTCTGCCATACAGCAAAATGACTCAGTTNTTTTCTTCTTCCTCTGTCCACGGGATTTCCCAGACAAGAATACTGGAGTGGGTTGCCATTTCCTTCTCCAAGGGATTTTCCTAACCCGGGGATAAAACCTGGGTCTCCTGCATTCCAGGCAAATTCTTTACCATCTGAGTCACCAGGGAAGTCACAAAATTTGGGTAAAATTGGAATAATTATTCTCCTTAAATGTTTGAAAAGAATTCACTAGTGAAGCCATGTGGGCCTAGAGTGTTCTTTGTGGAAGGTTTCTAACTACAAATATAATTTTATTATTGATAATAGAGCGTACTCTTGCCTATCTAATTGTCTGTTTCTTTCAGAATCAGCTTTGGTAAGTTTCTGTCTCTCAGGCAATTTATCCACTTTTCCAAGTTGTAAGATCTGACGTGGTGTCAGTATTCTCATTTCTGATATCTGTAGTTCTTGTCTTTTCTCCTTTTCCTGATCCAGATGCTTATGATTTTTTTTTGTATTTGAGTTTTGTGTTTTTAGTTTGACACTGTTTTTTAAATTTTTATTGAAGCATGGTTGATTTACAATGTTGTGTTCATTTCTGCCATACAGCAAAATGACTCAGTTATATATATATATTCTTTTTCATATTATTTTCCATTATGGTTTATCACAGGATGTTGAATATAGTTCCCTACGCTTTGCAGTAGGACCTTGTGGTTTATCTGATGTTTATCATTTTTATTGATCTTCTCAAGGAACCAGTTTTGGGGGTCACTGGCATTCTCTGTCATTCCCTGTTTAGAATCTCCCTCCACTAGAAGAGTCCTTCCCTTTCCTCCTTTCCCTGTGCCTCAGTAGCCCCTCAGACAGCACCTCACCTGTTCCTGGTCTGGGGCTGGGCTCCAGGACTGAGTCACCTACCAGCTCCCCATTTTCTCAACCCCCTCAGCCCCAGTGCCTCCAAGTTTCACATGAAAATTTGTTCAAAGCTGGAGCATTCCAGCCAGATACTTCAGTAAAAACCCATGAGTGGATTTTGAGATACTCTAGCTGCTCATACAACAGCCTGAATGACAGGGATGTGACTGCAATGTCCCTTCAGTGACAGGGGTGTTCATCCCCTGACTCTGCCCTTTGCTAACTCATGACCACAAATGACTGTCTCTAAGCCTCAGTTTCCCTCTCTCTAAAATGGGAATAATAATAATCGGGTTGTTTAAGAGCCCAATGAGATGATGAATGCAAAGAGCTTAGCACAGACTCGTACTGGGCAAGCATTCCGTGAGCAGTTGGATTAAAATATGACAGCGAGCATTATGGTCTGGGGCTCCGTTCCCTTTACTACTGGAAAAGAAGGATTTATGGTCTTCCTTTTCTTATGTTGATGTTGGAGCTAATGTTTATTGGTTGTAAATGTTACAAATATAAACCTGTGGTACAAATCCACAGACGATGCAGTTTGTCCCATTAGGGACGCGTCCATGGCCACACCTGGTGAAGCGCTGGAGTTTACATTCCCAGCACCCAAAATACACTTCAGCTATAAAAGCCTCACTTTGGGAGCTTGACGGCTCTGTGGCTGCATCCAAGAAGAGCTCAGGTCACGGGTATTTGTCTGAAAACCATCACAGGTCTTTCTCTGGGGTGCAATTGTGCTCACACGGCTAAGGAGAACTGAGAGGCAGGGGTAGGGGCACCAGACCGCTATGCAGCTGGAGCCTCCAAACCCAAACCAGCTGCCCCACTCCCCAGTGGGAATGTCATTGCTGGCATCCTCAGGGCAGGATGTGAGCCCTGTGGCCAGACGGCTGGAGAGCGAGTGGAGGGAGGGAGACCCCGGGGGGAGAGGTTTCTGTGTGGGAGAGCCGGAGGAGCTGGGAGGGCGGTCAGGTCGGGGAGGATGTGAAACCTGTCGGCTTCCCTGATGCTCTGTGTTGAGGGGACCACATCCTGAATAGCACATGACAGACGTGGCTCTGTGTGACACCACCCCCCCCAGGCCAGACAGCCTCCGCTTTTCTGTCCTGGTCTGTCTCCAGGAATCTTTGACGGACACTAAGCCACTCAGATGTCTAGTCACCCTACGGCCAATGTGTAGATGGCAGAGGGTCGGAGGCAGCCAGGGCAGGGGGAGAAGCTCTGGGAGGTGGGAGCCCCTGACCAGCCCCTGTCCACGTGCACCCACGTGAGAGACCCTGCCGGAGCCGCTGGCCAAGGTCTGTGAGGATACAGACAGATAGAACAGGCGCTGAGCTATTCTGTCACTGCTGGGGGTGGCTTGGCACACAGCTAGCGTCCGCAGTGGCTTACAGGTCACAGCTGACATGAGCCCCTGACTTTCTGAGAGCCTCAGGGTTTTCCATCCAGAGAGTGAGAGTCGTAAGGCAGCCTCTGAGCTGTTTTCCTGGGAGAACCAGAACCCTGCCCGCGTCTCTTCACAGCCGCCTTCCCACGGCCCGTGTCACCTCCCCTTCAGTCTCTTATAAGGACACCTGCCATCTCAAGATCCCTGATTACATCTGCAAAGACCCTTATTCCAAGTAAGGTCCCACTCACTGGTACCAGAGACAGGATGTGGGCGTGACTTTGGGCACGTAGACCCCAGTGGCACACTTTGCCTCAGGGCAGCGCAGTGCAGGAAGTAGGGAGGCGCCGTCGGCCCCTGTCTCGGCTCTGCTGTTTCTGGCGGGGTGGCCCATGCCTCTCTGAGCCTCTGGCTCTCCGTCTGCATCACGCACAGCGTTGCCATGAGGATTGCCTCGGATGGCACATAGGCCAGCCCTTGGCGCTGCCCTTGACCACACAGAGTGGCCTTGGTGCTGGGCAGCCCAGCACAGCTCTGACCCGGCAGTTAGTGGTCAACCATACTCCACCCACCAGACAGCAACGTGCCGGTCCGGGCCTGTGAGAAGGGGCTGGGCTGGCCTTTCCTGCATGGGAGACAGGGCAGACCAGAGTGGGTCAAGGAGGGGCCCTAGACGACAGGAGGCCCGCTCTCACCCTTCCCAGCCCCAGCCTGCCAGGCGGGGCCTTTCCCTGGGCCCTGCCTGTCTTGCTCTGTGTTTGCCTGGATTAGAGCACCGGCCTGGACCACGTTCCCAGGGAGTCAGCCAAGGGCGAGCCTCCCCCGCACTCCCGGAAGATGGGACTCTGGAAGGCGCTCGCTGGCATCTTGGATACCCATGGTGGTCCTCCAGTGCACAGATGCCCCCAGTGTCTGCCTCCCGACCGGCCCCCCTCTCCAGCCTCCCCGCCCTCCACCCACTCCCAGCCACCCCCCAGCAGGGCCAGCAGCAAATGGCTGAACCGGGCGACCTCCGCGTGCCCCCGGCGGCGCCAGCACCAGCCCAGGGCAGGGGCCTTCAACAGGCTTGGATNCCCCCCCCAGGCCAGACAGCCTCCGCTTTTCTGTCCTGGTCTGTCTCCAGGGATCTTTGACGGACACTAAGCCACTCAGATGTCTAGTCACCCTACGGCCAATGTGTAGATGGCAGAGGGTCGGAGGCAGCCAGGGCAGGGGGAGAAGCTCTGGGAGGTGGGAGCCCCTGACCAGCCCCTGTCCACGTGCACCCACGTGAGAGACCCTGCCGGAGCCGCTGGCCAAGGTCTGTGAGGATACAGACAGATAGAACAGGCGCTGAGCTATTCTGTCACTGCTGGGGGTGGCTTGGCACACAGCTAGCATCCGCAGTGGCTTACAGGTCACAGCTGACATGAGCCCCTGACTTTCTGAGAGCCTCAGGGTTTTCCATCCAGAGAGTGAGAGTCGTAAGGCAGCCTCTGAGCTGTTTTCCTGGGAGAACCAGAACCCTGCCCGCGTCTCTTCACAGCCGCCTTCCCACGGCCCGTGTCACCTCCCCTTCAGTCTCTTATAAGGACACCTGCCATCTCAAGATCCCTGATTACATCTGCAAAGACCCTTATTCCAAGTAAGGTCCCACTCACTGGTACCAGAGACAGGATGTGGGCGTGACTTTGGGCACGTAGACCCCAGTGGCACACTTTGCCTCAGGGCAGCGCAGTGCAGGAAGTAGGGAGGCGCCGTCGGCCCCTGTCTCGGCTCTGCTGTCTCTGGCGGGGTGGCCCATGCCTCTCTGAGCCTCTGGCTCTCCGTCTGCATCACGCACAGCGTTGCCATGAGGATTGCCTCGGATGGCACATAGGCCAGCCCTTGGCGCTGCCCTTGACCACACAGAGTGGCCTTGGTGCTGGGCAGCCCAGCACAGCTCTGACCCGGCAGTTAGTGGTCAACCATACTCCACCCACCAGACAGCAACGTGCCGGTCCGGGCCTGTGAGAAGGGGCTGGGCTGGCCTTTCCTGCATGGGAGACAGGGCAGACCAGAGTGGGTCAAGGAGGGGCCCTAGACGACAGGAGGCCCGCTCTCACCCTTCCCAGCCCCAGCCTGCCAGGCGGGGCCTTTCCCTGGGCCCTGCCTGTCTTGCTCTGTGTTTGCCTGGATTAGAGCACCGGCCTGGACCACGTTCCCAGGGAGTCAGCCAAGGGCGAGCCTCCCCCGCACTCCCGGAAGATGGGACTCTGGAAGGCGCTCGCTGGCATCTTGGATACCCATGGTGGTCCTCCAGTGCACAGATGCCCCCAGTGTCTGCCTCCCGACCGGCCCCCCTCTCCAGCCTCCCCGCCCTCCACCCACTCCCAGCCACCCCCCAGCAGGGCCAGCAGCAAATGGCTGAACCGGGCGACCTCCGCGTGCCCCCGGCGGCGCCAGCACCAGCCCAGGGCAGGGGCCTTCAACAGGCTTGGATTAGAGGTTTGGGGTTTGGAACATCCACACTGGGATAAAATCAGAATTTTTTTTTTTTAAAGAAGACAATTTCAGAGACACAATCTGAAAAACAAAACAGCTTTTTAGCTCTTTCTCTGAAATGACATCAGCGGCCACCACAAAGCCCGAGTCGGCCCCGTTGCTCTCGGCCGTGGGGATGTATCATTTCCCCTCCAAAATACCGTCGGCGTTGTCCGGATCCCAGCCGACTTGGAGCCGCTCCCTCGGTGGGAAGCGGCCTCGCTTTCCCACCCATGCTCCAGAAGGGCCTTGTAATTGGAAAAGTGCAAGTTGCAGATGAGCTGGGAGCCCGGGCCAGGAACCGGGTTTTCATGGCGCTGTGTCTGTCCTTGTCTTACGCCCACTCCAGGAGTGCGGGCCACGTGGGCAATCGCGTCCTGGGATTCCGGGAACAGCCTTGCCCAGGACAGCTGCGCCCTGTCCCTCCTGCCCCTTCCCTCCAGCCCCATTCAGACCTGCACCCCTGGGGTTTTCAAATTGTATGAAAACTGGAGGATATTTTCAAGATGGACTTTTGTTTAATTGAAACAGCAACCCAATTTCACTGAAATTTGTTTATCACCACGTAAAGATAGACATATAAAAAGAGACCAGAAAGAAATACAATGACATATTAACAGTCTGGTTGTCTAGGGCTGATGGGTTTTTTTTTTTTTTTTCTAATTCCTGCTACTTCTGTAAATTTTCTCAATTTTACTTTTGTAACACAAAAAAACATTATTTATTAAAAACCACCAACTGGATCTTGTCACAGGGCCAAAATGAGCTACTTAAGAGAGTGGAAAGTCAGGCTTTATGGAGAGCCAGCAGCCCCTGGGGACTTATTTCTTTGAAGAGACACTTTTTAAAAACTCAGAAATAATCTGCATAGTTGAAACTTCTGTTCCTCTGGGATTGTTATCCCTTCATTAGTTAAAGTGATTTACTGAGTCACAGGAAATTTTGCTGCTGGCCCAAAAAGTGATCCCATTTCCCAAGCATTCAGTGAGCGTTTGCCCTGATAAAGCCGCTGCGTTCCTGCCCTGGGCGGGCGCACAGTCTAACGGAGGCTGCTGGAGACCCGTCTCTGGTTCCTTCAGTTGGCAAACACGCTATGTGCTAGGTACTGTTTAGGGGGTGCTGAGACACAGCAGTCCACAAACAAGATGAAACCCCCTGTTCTCATGGCGTTTAAATTCATGGCAAATGTTGACAAAAGGGAATGTGAAACTCGCTCAGGAAATTCAGAGGAAGGGGTCATCAGTGATGGTAGTGATGGGAGGGGGTGGTGTCCATGTGAGGGAGGGTGTTATGCGTTGAATTGTGTCTCCCCCAAATTTGTGTGGTGAAGTCCTAACCCCAAGTGCCTTGGAGGTGATGGTATTTGGAAATGGGCTTATTGCAGATGTAATTAGTTGGCATGGTCTTTAGGGTGGGCTCTAATCCCGTGGGACTGGTACCTTGTTAAATGGAGGGGTTTGGACACAGAGCTGTCCTGCTCTCTCCATGTCAAACACGTTCTGATTCACATGGACACGTGTGTGAGGCTGGAGGGGGATACCTCAGGGTACCTAGAGGCCCCTTCCCTTCCTGGAGCCCACCATTGGCCTTTGGGAGAGAGCTGAGGGAAGCAGGGCCCCACGTTTGTTCACTCATCAAGTATCACTGAGCTGCTACGAGCCAGGCACTACCCTAGGACCAGACACAGATCTCNTTTTCTAATTCCTGCTACTTCTGTAAATTTTCTCAATTTTACTTTTGTAACACAAAAAAACATTATTTATTAAAAACCACCAACTGGATCTTGTCACAGGGCCAAAATGAGCTACTTAAGAGAGTGGAAAGTCAGGCTTTATGGAGAGCCAGCAGCCCCTGGGGACTTATTTCTTTGAAGAGACACTTTTTAAAAACTCAGAAATAATCTGCATAGTTGAAACTTCTGTTCCTCTGGGATTGTTATCCCTTCATTAGTTAAAGTGATTTACTGAGTCACAGGAAATTTTGCTGCTGGCCCAAAAAGTGATCCCATTTCCCAAGCATTCAGTGAGCGTTTGCCCTGATAAAGCCGCTGCGTTCCTGCCCTGGGCGGGCGCACAGTCTAACGGAGGCTGCTGGAGACCCGTCTCTGGTTCCTTCAGTTGGCAAACACGCTATGTGCTAGTTACTGTTTAGGGGGTGCTGAGACACAGCAGTCCACAAACAAGATGAAACCCCCTGTTCTCATGGCGTTTAAATTCATGGCAAATGTTGACAAAAGGGAATGTGAAACTCGCTCAGGAAATTCAGAGGAAGGGGTCATCAGTGATGGTAGTGATGGGAGGGGGTGGTGTCCATGTGAGGGAGGGTGTTATGCGTTGAATTGTGTCTCCCCCAAATTTGTGTGGTGAAGTCCTAACCCCAAGTGCCTTGGAGGTGATGGTATTTGGAAATGGGCTTATTGCAGATGTAATTAGTTGGCATGGTCTTTAGGGTGGGCTCTAATCCCGTGGGACTGGTACCTTGTTAAATGGAGGGGTTTGGACACAGAGCTGTCCTGCTCTCTCCATGTCAAACACGTTCTGATTCACATGGACACGTGTGTGAGGCTGGAGGGGGATACCTCAGGGCACCTAGAGGCCCCTTCCCTTCCTGGAGCCCACCATTGGCCTTTGGGAGAGAGCTGAGGGAAGCAGGGCCCCACGTTTGTTCACTCATCAAGTATCACTGAGCTGCTACGAGCCAGGCACTACCCTAGGACCAGACACAGATCTCTGTCCTTACAGACCAGAGATTTCCCTGAACACATACTACATGCAGAGATCGCACTTAGTCAAATGAGACAAGGTCCCAGTTCCCTTCCATCCTTCTCTCCGTCCATCCATCCATTCATCCATTCCCTGTTTCTGCTCATCTGCTGTCAGGGAGGCTGCTAGACAGTGTGGGAAACTAAAAAGGAAGAATTACCATCTGATCAGGAAAACAGGTGTGTTTATAAAAGAAAACTCTAAACAATACGATAAGTTCTCCAATAAAAGGAAGAACTGAGTGCTTTAGAAACACACAAGAGGGAGAGACAAACAGCCTGGGATGGAAGATTTAGAGGAACGTCTGCAGAGGAGATGGAGTTTGAAGGAAGAATAGGAGCTTACCAGCAAAGAGAAGGCTCATGCAAAAGCACAGAGGCATGCGTGAGAGCTGTGTTTCTGGTGGTTAGCGCGAGGAGGAGGCGAGGTCATGAGGCTCCAGACGAAGCTGCGGACCTGCAAGGACCACGGCTTTAAAGACCCCGATATTCACCCCTTTATTCCACAGCTTTTTGTTGAGCCCCTGCTGTGTGCAGGCGCTGCAGACATGACAGGGAACAAAACCGTAGGAACCTCTGCCTTGAGGGAGCTTATTTCCAGCAGAAGAGATAAGAAACGTCCATGCAAGAGGGAGAAAGGTGATGGAGGTAGGGCAGGAGAGGGGAGAGGGTGGTCAGGGAGGGTCTCACCAACAAGACCCAAAGAAGGGGCCCAGTGGGGTAGGTGGCCCCCTGGGGAAGACACTGCACTGAGGGGTGGTGCCCAGCACCTTGGACCTGGGACAGGAGACAGAGCCAGGGGGAGGGTAGTGTGCTGGGCTCCTGAGCACCACATGGCCGAGGAAGCACGAGGATACAGGCTCACGGCGTAAGGCGGGGGGTTGGCCCGAGCTGGATTTGAGGGATAACTCTGGCTCCAGGTTAGGAGCAGGCCCTAGCTGGGGAGAGAGCAAGGGCGGGGACGCCTGAGCTAACGGCCTCAGCACAGTCTCAGCAGGTTGTGGTGGCTCAGGAATGATTGGATGGATGGATGAATGGACAGTGCAGCCTCCGGGCGCTGGAGGCCCATGTGGAACCTGACACACAGCCCAGGGAGGAGGCTCATCACCCCCATTAGTAATGTCATGGCAGCGTCCGGCACTGTGTCCACTTCTGGGGCTGCTGCTTCAAACGACCACACACTCAGTGGCCTCAAACAGCACACATGGTTCTCTCAGAGTCTGGAGGCCAGAAGCCTGACGTGGGTCTCACGGGGTCAAGTCCGGGTGTCTCAGGGCCGCTGGGTCCCTCTGGAGGCCCCAGGGGAGAGTCCATCCTTCACTGTTTCCAGCTCCTAGAAGCGCCTACGTCCCGTGGCTCGGAGCCACGCACCCCTCCCACCTCCCTTTCCATCATCGCATCTCCCCGTCCGACCCAGACTCCTGCCTCCCTCTTCTAAGGCCCTTCCTGTTGCTACATGGGACCTAGCTGTATAACCCAGTATCCTCTCCCATCTTAAGGTGGGGCAGTTTTCCAGCCCACCTAGGAGCCTCTGCCAGGCTTTTCAAGCCCCTTACCAGCCTTGGTCTCCAGGCCCTCACAGTCACCCAGGGAAGAGCTGCTTCCAGTGATGAAACTGGGGCTCAGAGAGGGTGACTTCCCCAGGTCACACCCCTGGGTCCTAGACGCACTCCTCGTGCCGGTCACCCGCATCCACCTGCCCTGTTGCTGAAGGCCCCCCCTTCACCATGTGGAATCCTTAGGGCCGTCACCTTCACAGCAAAGGGCCTCCCAGGAGAGACACAGACAAGCGCCTCGAACACTCACAGAGGTCACCTTGGAAAACCACCTCACCTCTAACAAAGATGCACCCCAACCTCACCCCTGTTGCCCTGCAAGAAAGCCAGTCACCCGGTCTTGAGAACCAAGTGCCTTTCAAGCTCCTGGGGTTCCTCCGAGGAGTCCCTGGGGAGGACGGTCTCTCTGTGACAAGCCGACTGGCAGGGGGCTTGGCTGAGCAGCGGGGTGAGCCCGCGTGTCAAGCAGAGAAGAGCCAGAGCCCCTTCTGACACTGGGCGTGGGGGGAGCGGGCGCTCACGCCAGAAGAGGCGTGCAGCCTTGTTTATTTTCATTTCTGCGATTGAAAACGCTCACTTCCTAGGCCCCTCGGCTCAGGATGGCTGTTCCTTTAAAGAGAAAAAGGAAGTGTGGTCCTGGCAGAGTGAACCGAAGCAATAAAAAATAAATCTTGGTAATTGTTGTGGAGACAGAAAGCAAAACAAACCGGACTTAAGTACATTGTAAGAAAATGTCAGCGTCGGAGGCCGGGCCATTAGCGTGCGAAATCACTCCTCTCCCCGGAGGAGCCGCTGGACGGGGACCAGCCTGTTTGATTTTCTGCATTCCTCATTCTGGGGTTTCTTGGAATGTCAGACTACTGCGTTTTTTTCTTTTTCCTGAAAAGGATGGGTGGCTTCAGAGATGTCGATTGGAGAAACGTCAGGAAGGAGCCTGAAGGGAGACAGCCGTCTGCAAGCCGTCCCACTCAGCAGTGGTTCCTGGGGCCCAGGGCCCGCAGGTGAGAGTGGTGGGCAGGGCTGGGGGAGGGGGTATCCTGGAAACACCCCCCTACCAATGCCTCTGACAGCAGTGTCTCCCCTTCAGCATCACCAGAGGGAGCACCCAGCATCACATCTACAACGCAGATATAAAGTGGTATGTTTCTCTACCGCAGGGTGACTTACCTGTGTTTTCAGAAATGATAGCAACCCCCCCCCCCCGACACACCTTTCTGGGCCATTTGTCACAGCAACAAACTGCAGAGTTGTGAGTGGGTGTCCGAAAGGACCAGGACTTGAGGGTGGGAGTGCTGAACCCAAGGTGACATTCCTGGAGTGCATCCCAGGAGCCGATTCCCAAACAGCCGTCATTTGCTGGGAGAGGGTCCTCACTCATGTCCAGTGCCTCTGATGGAACCCCTCACCTTCGGAAGATTCTGGGTCGGATAACCGAGTGACATTGGGGGTCTGAGATCACCCACCTCCCAGATGGGGAAACTGAGGCTCAGAGTGTGACAGAGGTGGCTCAAGTCCTGATACAGGCCCAGCTGGGATTCTGACCCAGTAGCTCTTCATCCCAGCACCCCCTTACATGGAAGGCAGTTCCAAGATCTTGTGTGGGCGCCAGCAGAGCTCAGACAAGGCCACTTGGCTCCTGTTCCCAGCGTCCACTGTGGTCACCATAAACCAGACTTTCTTTGGGAAGGACCTCATTTCTATCCTGAACTTTCTGCAGAGTTGAAAACCCAAACATAAGCCACTTGCTTAACTTGAAGAGGCCCAAATTGTTTTCCTATCAGCAACTTCTGGTCAACAAAGATCCGTCTAGTCAAAGCTATGGTTTTTCCAGTAGTCATGTATGGATGTGAGAGTTGGACCATAAAGAAGGCTGAATGCCGAGTAACTGATGGTTTCAAAGTGTGGAGCTAGAGAAGATTCTTCAGGGTCCCTTGGACTGAAAGGAGATCAAATCAGTCAATCCTAAAGGAAATGAACCTTGAATAGTCATTGGAAGGACTCATGCTGAAGCTGAAGCTCTAATACTTGGGTCACCTGATGTGAAGAGCCGACTCATTGGAAAAGACCCTGATACTGGGAAAGATTCAGGGCAGGAGGAGAAGGGGACAACAGAGGATGAGATGGTTGGATGGTGTCACCGACCCAATAGACGTGAATCTGAGCAAGCTCTGGGAGATGATGAAGGACAAGGAGGCCTGCCTGGCATGCTGCAGTCCATGGGGCCGCAAAGACTCGAACATGACTTAGCGACTAAACAGCAACCTTCTGGCCAGCTGGAGTGCCTGTCCCGGGCTGTGTCTTGTCTTTGGGATTCCAGGTTTACCTGATGACGGTCAGCACTGCCTCGGGAGCTAGCAGGAGAGCAGAGACAAACCCTCTCTGAGATCTTCCCCAGACCAGCTGGAGAGATTTCCTCTCCTCCCATCTGAAATCGCGTTCTCAGGCCCACTGCCTCGGGGGCCTTCCGCATTGGCTCTGGCCAGGGAGACCCTGAGGGGGCTGTGCTGGGCTTCTCCCACTAAATCAGAAGTCTGGACACTAAGTGTGCAGAGGGGGGAGCCCAGCCTCTCTGCTGTGAGCTGAAGCAAGGCCCATTAACTGGCTGGGAATGACACATGGCCAGGGATTAGCGGGTTTACAGACTCTAAACAGCTGTAAGAGCCAGGGGAAGTGCCGCAGCTGCCCAGGGGTAAGGAGACCGGCGTTGGGGCGGAGGGGGGAGGTACCTGGCCCCTGTGCGAACCGGCTGTGCAACACACACAGCAGGCTTGCCTCCCTAAATCCTCTCCTCTGTTGTGTGCACCGACACCGCCTGCCTTCCCTGCGGGGGCCTCTGCCTGACCCCAGACAGCAGGAGCGCATCTGACCCTATTCCTTTCGGGTGGCACAGAGGCTCCCCGCATTTGGGGAGGACCTGGGTATTTCCCAGATTGCAGAGCAGGCCTCAGTTTCCATGCAAGGGAGGTCATCCTACAGCGCGCCTCCACTAATGGGCAACAGCGATGCTCATGCGTCAGCCGCCATCAACTTGCCGCGACTGCCTGGGGTTTCTGAGGCTCCACCCAGGCCATGGAGAAGGCTGAGGCCATTGACGGGTGATGTCTGCTGTGGACGTGGTGGAGTGTGTGCCTGCATACACCGTGCCCGACCTAGAGCTTGGGCTGAAGGAGGGAAGAACTCAACACACACGTGTGTGTGTCTGGAGGCACCTTGGCCACTGTAGCCAGCGTTCCAAGACTTCAGCCCATTTGGTCTTTTATCAGCCCACCGTGAGATATGGCCCATGTTTTATGGGAAGGACTGAGGGGAGGAGAGACTGCGTCCTGTGCTCAGTAAAAGGCAAAATAAGGTGGATCCTGTACCTTTAACCACTTACCTCCTGGACTTCCTCCTGGGAGGGGAGGAAAGGCTGATGGCTCTGAATGGACAAGACTGGGTTCATTTCTCAGAGCTGCAGTTTATCAGAGGGGTAAGTGGGCTCTCAGAAGACAGCCTGGTCTAGCCTTGGATACAGGCCAATAGCAGCATTTCCGTTGTATCGTCTAGGGTTCAGAAAAGGAAAGGGACCCCTCCAAGCTCACACAGCTTGGAAAAGAGAAACCTGGACACGACACAGGGCTGCTGTGCTCTGACCAATGCTCTTTCCTCTACGTCAGATGAGAAGGTAACTCTTATCCCCTGTGACCAGGGACATGAAATCAGAGCGAGTCTCGAGAATCAGCCGGAACACCCAGCAACGCACCCCTTCTAAATTCACACAGCTGCAGGTCCCTGATGTGTCCCCCCCGGGTCCTTGGACTCACACGCTCTCCAGAGGCCATCAAGACGGACGCAGACACCTTGGGCCACACCAGTGCAGCTGTCTCATGGCATTCCCAGCCCAGCTGGGAGAAGGAATTAGCACAAACCTCAAGAGAGTGCCGTTCTCAGGGAAGCCACAGTCTGGTCGGGCTGCGCAGAGTGGGAAGGGAGGCTCATGTTCTCTTATCTCCTGACTTGCTCAGCCGCGTCTCCAGAGAGCCTTCAGCCCCATGAGAGAGGATCTGGCAGGAAAAGGGAAACTGCAAACCCGGGAGTGAACAAAACCTGAGCTCCAGGGTCTTTACAGGAAGCCCATCACCATGACTTCCTGACTCGTCTTCTGGGGGCCATGACCAGACTCTTTGCTGAGGAATGTAGCTGCCGGGAGTCCCCGAGGAGCCGTCTCCTGCAGCCCGGGGAGTGTCTGGTGAAGCTGCCAGGCCCCGGATGGTTTCCCGTTGTTCCCGATCACCCTCACGTCTGAGTGCTGGGACTCTTTTGTGGCACGTGGCCACCCCAGGAGCACATCGCTGGCCTCCGGTGTGCAGCAGCCCACACCCTTAGCAACCAGACCCANCCACTGTGTGGATGGGCCAGTTTATTCAAACTGGACCTCCTAGGTGTGGGCATTTTGGTATTTCCAATATTTTGCAATGGCAAGTCATGTTGTGGTGACCCCCCACATGTATGCCTTCTCATCAAGGGAAGTATTTTCCATGCAGTGCAAGCCTGTGTGTTTTTGCTTAGTTGAACACTGCCTGTTGTGGAGCATGGACTCAGAGGCTTCTCTGCTTTGGCTGCATCTCCTCTCTCTTGTTCTTAACAGACCGCCTGCTGCCTCCTCTTTCATAAACAGGGATGGTATTACACATACTATTCTCTCCATTGGATTCTCCTGAGGACTGCCTGAGCTGGTGTGCACAGAGATGCTTAGAATTGCACCTGCCACATAGGAGACGCTCAGACCTGTCCACAGGGTGTGTCCGTACAAGACATTGTCAGAGGTCCCTCAGGACTGGTAAATGGTTACCGAAGGATGTCCTGGACCGTAGCATCTGCCAATCCCCGCAGTGTAAATACTCCCACGTGGTTATCACTCGGCTAGGCATGGGGAAGCACACAGTTGCCTCTTCTGATGCAGTGCCAGCTGTCCCAGCATCCCCCCCACACGTGCCCTCTGGCCTCCTGACCGCCTGTGGGCAGCACTGCCTGCCCAGCAGCTGACCCTGGTGGGTGAGGCCTTGCCCGAAGCTCACCCCGGCCGGGCTTCCTTCCTTTCCCACTCCCACTTCCTCCCTCCTCCTCTACCTGTCTTTCCTGAGAACTTCCCTAATCAACTCCTTACACACACACTTTCCCCAGGGCCTGCTTCTCAGGAACCCACCCCAGACCTCATCTCAAGATACCTTTTCCCCAGAAGTCACTGAGGTCTGTGACTCAATAATACCCTACACACTCACAAGCCCTCTTTTCCACGAGCCCCGCTGCAGCCTTCTCCGGGGCTTCCTCCGCGTCTGTGCCCCAAGGTGTGTCTGTCTCGGTCCTGACTCACGGGCAAGGCCTCTCCTCTGACTCAGCAGTGCCATTTCCTGCCCGCAGCCTCTAGAGCTCTTGCACTTTTGACACAATGGAGACCAGCCCACCCTGATTCACCAGCTCAGTTTTCTGTCACATCCTGTACTTTCCCTGAGGATTTTTCTGTTCTCTTCCTCACCAGGGCCAACGCCAGCCAGCCCACAAGCAGCAGAGAACAGAAACTCCGCCAGGCAGACTCCAAGACGGTTCAGAAAAATAAAGAGGCAAACATGGCAGGTCAGGAGGTCCTTGGCTTTCCTCTCATTGGACTCGAATTCGCTGTGTTGAAACATACAGAGTCTCCGAGTTTCCTTCCTCACTTCCCCCAAGAAGGCCTTGGTGGGGGGTGCAGCATGGCGCTCCATGTGGCAGAAAGGCGAGAGAGCCGCTCGCCAGCAAGTGTAATCCGTCTGGAAAGCATGCAGAATACTTGTGCGTTCTGTACTTTCTCCCCCAAGTAAATAAGGTGGAAAGCATCAGAAAAGTCAAAGTTTTCCTCAGGAATCCAGACCACGGGGAGATAAATGAGCCACGAGTCTCTCCATGAGCCTAGCGTAGCACCAGTGCCTCCAGAGGAAGGGACAACTTCGTATCTGAGCTTGGCTTCCACGCTGAGTGGAACCAGAGGAGCTGCCAAAAATTGGCCACTTTGAAATCTAGTGAAAGCAGCTAAGTCAACAAAGAAACAACAGGATCCCAGGTTGCAAAACAAGTTGGAAAAACTTTTCCAAGCGCCGTCTTGGTGACCCCGTGACACAGATCCTTTGCTTTGCCTCCAGAAGCATTTAGCCCAGGGTTGCTTCTTGAATTAACCTACAGGCAGAGGAACGTGCTCTTAGGGTGAGACTCCACTGTGGCTGTTGCTTTCCACAGAGCTCACCATAAGATATTTCAAACGTCCAACACTAAAGAACATGTTCACGTCAGTCGTGAAACCATTCCAGAACTCCGTCCAACAACAGACGAGAACCATTGTGCAGATAAAACATTTGGGGTTTTCCTTCCTTCAGAACTCCATTAGCAACCCAGAACTAGGTTCACCAGGACATTTTGAGTCATAATTCTAAATGTAAATCGATTGTCTCCTATTAGGATAATTTATAAGGGAAATGAAACAAACAGAAACAGAAACAACAAGAAATGTCAAATCCCTAGCCTGGCTACAAAAGACGGAACGGAGGACCCGAGATTTGGCAGCAGCTGTGAGCATGGCCCACGTGTGACCTGGAACATGTGGGTCCAAAGCTAGCCTTTTACATTCAGGTTGGTAAATAGGAGACGCATCCTCAGTTTCATTTTCTTCCAAAGAGCTTACCAGATTTATGAATAAAGGGCAGTGATGAAGAACATATACTTTGGACCCAAAAACCTTGAGTTTCTTTGGTCTTTGGCTGGCTACTTATAGATGCGCTGTGTATAAAATGCAAACCCCTTCCCCTCACTCAGCCGGGGCTGTAGCATCTCTCAGGGTTACTGGGAGGTGATGAGACATGAGGCATAGAGAAGTGGTCACCAAGTTAACATCTCTTCTTATAGCACAAGCTCAATTCTGCAACTACTCTTGTCTTCTTCATTTATCCCCAACTGAAAGAGATTAGTTATTTAAAACATAGTCTCTGTCTCCATAGCTTTATAATAATGCAAATAATTCTACTTGATGCACACAAGGGCGTGAGCAACACAGATGCACGCGCGTGCCTCTAAGAAGGTAATTTTCTCCAAACCACATATTAAGGGCCTGTGTGATTCAGGCAGGGGTGCTAGCTGTTGCTTTCCTAGCAAATAACGTTTGTCCAAATCTGTTTACTCTCCAATTTATATGACAAGCTTCATTAGCAACAACTGTGGACTAAATGGTGGCCACATGGCACACAGAAACAGTCTTCGGATGTTGGTTTACCCAGTTTTGCGGTGATTTGTTTTTAATGAATTATGCACACTGATCATAGGCTCTACTCAAAGCCTCATTTACTCTGGAAATTCCTGAACTTGCTCTTCATTTTTCCATGTTCGTTCTTTTTTACTTTTCCCTTGAAAGTTCACAAACACTTTCTGAGAAAGAAAAGAATTAACACACATCTTTTTGTAGATTAGGAAACACGGATGATTTGATAGAAAGCAGGCTCAGGTGAAATATTCATGGTAATGAATTAGCTCTCTGGCTTTCTTTAAAAAAAAAAAAAACAAACTATGGAAACCCTGACAGCAAAGAAACTCTGATTAAATAAATTCAGAGTACGATTCAAGGACTGGGGTCTTAAACTTCTCTAGAATAAGTAAGGGTGCTAAGAACATGGTAGAGACCCAATGAATATGTGCAAGCAAATTAATAAAATCACATGTTCAAACACGTTCTTCAAGAAGTCGGGCAAGAAACTGTCCCTTTTCTCGGCATCCTGTCCGTGGAGCTGCCCATCTAACGGCTCAAATCCACTCTGCACCAAGAGTGCTAGGAGCTCAGCTTCCCTTCCCAGTGGACCGGACAATAGCAGGGTGTCTGGGCCATGTCTCCTGCACAGTTGCAGCTGGGAGATATCGCATTAAGTGTGTAGACGGGGCAGGTTCAGTGTTAAGCAGCGTTCACAGAGGGAATAGAAAAACAATCCCATACCGAGGGATTTTAATGCGCCAGAGAATTAAAAGTCCATTCACAGGACTTCAAATTCTACACTGCAACTAGCCTTTACAAAACTGCCAGTTGTCGAATTTTGGTGTAGTATCAAGGAAGAACAGAGAAGGCAATGGCACCCTGTTCCAATACTCTTGCCTGGAAAATCTCATGGCCGGAGGAGCCTGGAGGGCTACAGTCCACGGGGTCACTAAGAGTCAGACATGACTGAGCGACTTCACTTTCACTTTTCACTTTCATGCATTGCAGAAGAAAATGGCAACGCACTCCAGTGTTCTTGCCTGGAGAATCCCAGGGACAGGGGAGCCTGATGGGCTGCCGTCTATGGGGTTGCATGGAGTTGGACACGACTGAAGTGACTTAGCAGCAGCAGCAGCAGCATCAAAGAAGAAGAGTAAGCAGTGATACGAAAAAGCTTATCAAAATGCTCCTACCATCTCCAACTGTCTGCATGAGGTGAATTTTCTTCTTATACTTCAGTCAAAACATATTACAACAGACAAGTCAGAAGCAGACTAAAAATTGACTTATCTTCTCTTATAACAGATATTGAAGAGATTTGCAAAAATGCTAAAATAGTGCTGCTCTTCTAACTGATTTTTTTTTTTTGGTTTGGGAACATATTGTTATTTTTCATTAAAAGTAAACTATTTAGGTTATGACTTTATTTTTGCTATTTTAAAAAAATATTAAATGTTCTAAATATTTCTTCTAATACAATGAATAATAATATATATAACCCACAAACACCAAACTCTTTGAGACTCTTGGTATTTTTTAAGATTGCAGAAGGATTCTGAGACCAAAAAGTTGAGACCCACTATTCAAACTAAGTACTTCCTGAAAGTGTCCCCCGACCCCCACCCTGAATTGAACGCCATGCAAGACTGGCTCCCACAATGCTAGAAAAGTTTAGAGGCATGATCCACTTGAGTCTCTAAGGAAAAAGGCGACTACAGGTCCCTTCTCATGCTATAAGGATCTCAATTTCCTGTGTATTTCACAGTCATATTGAAATCATTTGCAGAGATTTTTACAGTTATATGAAGTGGCAAGATAAAATGGGCCCATTATTCAGATGGGAAAAATAAAGGTAAAAAGTTGAGATGATGCTGAAAAGCAAATCCTGGGTGGATGCACCCTGTTATAGGGGAGGAAGACCCCAGTTCTCGAGCTCCCCAGGAGCCCCCACAGCTCAGGAAACCGCACAGGGCCTGGCTTTCTCATGACACACCCCTGGTTTGGCCTGTGGTCTCAGCTGCAGTCACCATGGGAATAGCCTGTAGTATCGCCTCTGTTCACTTCCGTCACCACTGAAAACAAGAATTATCCAAGTGGGTGGAAAAAGAAAATGTGAACAATCTAAGTAGCACAACGACAAACCAGAGCCTGGCCGCCCTCCTGTTCGCCTCTCCCCAAATCTGTTTCCAGCGTGGTGCTGCTCGTCCGAGGAGTGATTGCTACCCAGGCCCCAAAACCCAGGGCTGATTTAAAGTGACAGTCGGGGCCCGTTTCACTGCGGTCTGCAGTCTCCAGCCTCCCTGAACCGACCCGGTTACAGCCTCGGCTCAATTTCCCACACACGGCCCTGAAAAATGATTCCGAACACCAGACCGCAAGGGGCTTTTTATCTTAGCTGTCAGCCTGAAATACATTCAGAACTCAAAGCAATTATGGAAACATTTGGGTCTCCTGAACTTTTCGCTGCTGGGTTTCTCTACCAAATAAAATGAAATGAAGCTTAGTTCTTTGGGGATTAATATAAACAAAGATCATAAAGACATCCAGTGAACGGGACTGGTAGGGGGGTATAGATCACAGACTGTGAATGACCAGCTTCACTTGCATTCAGTGTAGGAGCATCTTGCTTCGTGGGGAAGTAGGGGCCCTAAGAGAGGACCTGGCCGTGAATATAGTAGATTCTTCTAATTAGAACCCGGGAAAAATGTTGTTTCAGCTCCACCACCACCCCCCTACTCTGCCAATCTGCATCTCCAAGGTCCTGAATAGTACCAAATGCAAATATGCCTCTTTTTTTTTTTAAAGGAAAAAAAAAAAAGAGGTGGTCAGAGGGTCTAGAGGGAAGAAGGGATTTTTGAAGTATGCAGTAAGTCAACAGACCCGTGAGCAGTGGGACAGTAAAATTTCACAGCCAGGCTTTGATCTGGATTTCAGAAAAATGAAGCCATAAATGCAGAATGTTTTATGAACCCCAAAATAAGAAACTCTTTGTCTTTTATCTAAAATGTCTACTGAGAAAAATCAGAGGATAATCTAAACGTCGAGCTCATTATATTTTATTTGTGGCAGGGTAAGGAGAGATCACAAAAATATTTACCAAGGTTTATTTTAACTCAAAATAAACTAAATGTCATTTAAAAAAATACATATATATATATATTTTTGCACAGATTTCAATGGACAAATCCATCAACCCAAATAGGCAGAAATGAATGCCTTTTCTTGCTGAGTTGGAAATTTCCCCTCTGAGGCTGTCCTGACCTCCATGGAAGTCTCCTTCTGTTGTCAGCTCTACAGGAGAAAGTCCTCTGGCCACCCTCTGCCTCCCGCCAGCTACGCTTCTTGGCCTTGCTGGCCAGCGTTTCTGGAATCCTGTTGCCTTCCTCCGTGTGCTGGCCGGCTCAGCAAATGGACTCGTCCCCCCCACCCCGCCTCCGCCTGCGGGCTCTGTGCCGCCAGACTCCTCTTAGAGGGGAGGGGAGGGGAGAGAGACACGTCTAAACCAAGTGCCTAGGAGAGCCCTCTCCCCTTAGAAAAGAAAGCAGCCCTCCCTCCCACCCCACCACGGAGACCAGGAGGGGCTGCTACCTGCC
>SJYW01046047.1:320069-338677 GCA_006410735.1 Raphicerus campestris | reverse complement strand
AAAAAAAATAGTAGGAGAGAGAAAAACAAAAGGAGACCTTCGTGCAATGCAGGTTTGTTATCTGCCAGTCACTCCCCTCGGTACAGAGAAATAGATGAACAAGGCAGGGGCTTGTGGGCAAAGGTCCCACCATGCAGCACAGACACAGAGCGCCCCCCCACCCCCACACCAGCCACGTGTGGCTGCTTACATTTCAGTCACTGAAACCCGATGACGTTGAAGATTCAGTTCCTCAGTTACTCCAGCCCCGTGTCAATGCTCTTAGGGACCACACGTGCTCATCACCTGGGATAGTGAGGTTCTAGAAGCTTCTGTCATAGTAAAACATTCTCCTGGACGGCCTGTGTGTCCTCCTATCAGGGCAGTGAGCAGGGAGGTGCGGCCGTGTAGAGTAGGAGTGGGGCGAGGAAGGCTGTGTGTGGTGGGCTTGGGGGCAGGTCGGTCTCCACCCCACAGGGGGCTTACGGGAGAGCCCCCGGGCCCCAGCCCCCATGTCCTGTCTACAGAGGAGCACTAGTCAGCCCCTCGCTCGATTCCTCCACCTCGAGGGCAGCAAGCATCTCACCGCTTACTGGCTTCCTGGTAGACTGACAACATGCAGGTGCTCCCGGCCTGCGACTGCCATTCCCACATCACGTGTCAGTGTGTGTCCCAGTGTCTCCCCCACGTCTCCATCTCCAGCTGCCCCGTCTCTGTGCCTGGCGTGCAAAGCAGGCTGGCAATACCACTGATTCCCCACTGGGGGCTGACCACTGCAAATGGCCTGGGCTCGGCCTGACTGGCCCATCACTGACCCCTCCCCCAGGCCTGTCCCCCAGCCCTCCTGAACAGAGCCCTGACTCCCACGATCTGTTTCCACCCATGACCTCAAACTCCGAATGACAGAAATCTTCCCAAACTACCTTGTTCCAGCTACAGAGGACCCCCAAGAAAGGCCCTTTCTACCTGGAGCCATTGTGATGCGTGAGCTGAAAAGGCTGGTCTGGAGCTGAGGTGGATCCCTGCAAGAGGAAGGGTGCCTTTCTGCCAGATGGACTCAGTGCCCACGTCCTGGGTTTCAGGTCACTCTCACATCTTTTGAGATTTGAAGCAGTATTGCATCTTGGCTAAATGTTTACTCTAGAACTGATGGAAGCTGCCTGTCTGCAATGAGTTCTAAGGCATCTGGGCTCAAAATGGCTGTGGGATCTTAGTTCCCTGACCAGGGATCAAATGGAGGCGTCCCGTGTTGCAAGGCAGATTCTTAACCACTGGACCACCAGGGAAGTCCCCAAATCACTTGTGTTACAAGCGCAGAAACTGAAACCCAGATTCAGATAGTGACTCAAGACTATCCAAGGGCCCAACAAGGCCAAGTGTCACTTCCCTCCCCTCATTTGAGTCATCTAGTAAGTCCAAATCAAAAATGTTTATTTTCATGTCAAGTACGACACTAGTCTAGGAAACAATTTTAAGTCATTAAAAACCCACAAAAACAAAGAACCGTTAAGAACGGTAAAAGAAAAACAAGTAGTTATTCCTGTAAATAACCCATTAGAACTGATTTTTCAATGGATTCGACCACCTGCCTTTAAAATAGCACGGTGCTTGGTTTCTTTTAATTACTATTATTCCCGGGTGGCTCAGTGGTAAAGAACCCGCCTGCCAAGGCAAGAGACATGGGTTCCATCCCTGGGTAGGGAAAATCTCCTGGAGGAGGGTATGGCAACCCATTCCAGGATTCTTGCCTGGAGAATTCCATGGACAGAGGAGCCTGGCGGGCCACAGTCCATTGAGTTGCCAAGAGTCAGACACCACTCAACTAACACTTTCACACTTCCATTCTCAAGTTAAGGCATATATTTTGCATCTAATTCAGTTGCATAGATTCTTGGTAGGACTTTAAAGTGGGAGTTGATGACAATGTCTGTAAAAGCCAAGAGATGTAAGCCAGGGCTCGTCCTGTGAACCACAGAGCACGTCTGTTTTCTCTGGGTTGGTCACTGAGGGATAAATCCCTTCCCGATAAGGGGACTTTACTGGGTAATTTTTTTTCCAGTCTTGGTGGGAGCACATTTTCTTGGAAGGAACCATGAGTGTTTGAGGCAGAGGAGTAATGATTTCTTAGAAGACTTTTTCCTCCTTAAGCCTTTCTGGAAACTAATATCCAGGCTCTGACCACCTGGGAGTCCAGGGGATGCCCCTCTGGGAGGTGGTGAGGCACACGATGGGACAACAACGTCTGTGGCCCCTGCAATGAGAGTTTCAAAAAGAGCAAATAACAGCCTTGAAGGAAAGCAATATGTTTTTCCTCAACATAAGGTTTCCTCCCCCAAAACAGCGTCAGAGACTGTCGGAAGCTGGGCACCCTTCCAAAGGTTAGAGACAGGGCCAAAACATATCATTTTAGCCTTTTCCGTCTCGGAAATGTAGATGCCGTCTCACCACAGTTGCCAAAGCCCATCGCTTGAATGCAGCCCAGTGGGTGAGCTTCTGGGAACCAGGGCTGGGAGGCGGAGAGGAGTGCTCGCTTGTGCCAACTTGGAGCTGGCAGTGCAGCCTGCAGGGCCCAGTGGAGGCCGAGAGGCTGGGGAGGAGCAGGCTGGCCCATATTTGCTGGCTTGTGGATAAGTGTATCTGCGGTCTTTTCCTGCCTTCGGTATTTATCATTTTCCTTGCATGGTAGGTCTTCCCTAGTGGCTCAGCTCGTAAAGAATCCGCCTGCAATGAAGGAGACCTGGGTTCGATCCCTGGGTTGGGGAGACCCCTGGAGAAGGAATGGCCACCCACTCCAGTATTCTATTATCCTGGCCTGGAGAATTCCATGGACTGTGTAATCCATGGGGTCACAAAGAATAGAACACAACTGAGCAACTTTCACTTCACTTGCATGGGAAACCCCGTCTCTCTTTCAAAGCATCAGGTGCTTGTCCACTGAGGGAGCTGAAGCACCGTGGAAGTTCATGGCAGGAGGGCACCCGACTATGAGGGAGTCTGGACTAAGCAGGGCTCTTCTCCAGCCTATGGGGTTGAGCAGCTTTCCGGCAGGCCAGCAACCACCTCTAGTGCAGCAGAGGCCGCCAGCGCCCTGCCCTGGAGCCCTCACCCTGCCTAAACACACAACAGCTTCCCAGGGCAAGCTCCCAAGCCCGGCCTGAGGGCGTTCCTGGCCACAGCCCTCCTCTCCCAGCTCACAGAAGGCCTACCCTTCATACCTCTAATGGTTACTCTGGCAACTTGTTTGAAACTGCTCACTCCTCCTACCAACCCTGGAGGCAAGCTGTGTGATTCCCACTCTCCAACTGGGGTGGAGGGGACTCAGCCAGGGTCACACAGCTGGGAAATGACAGAGCTGTGGCATTGACCCAGGTCCCCAGCTCCAGACCCAGCGCTCTGCCACTCCACCCAAACCCCGACCCTAGGACCTCGCGGGCCTTGTCACTATGACCTCCAACATATGGCCGTGACTGAGTCAGGAGAGGGAACGTTTATCTGTGTCTGTCTTACAGTCAGATCAGCTGCCTTGTCTTCGGGCAGTTGGCTGTACCATCTGAGTAGACACAACAAACTTTTAATAACTCTACACAACTCTAAACCAGGAGTATATTTTTACTCTTGTGAGTCAGCCATTTATTTGTCAATAAAGGCCAGTAAAGGAAAAGGCCCAGGGGCCATTTATAAACAGACCGTAGCCCCTAGAGACATCCTGGGGGAAGCCGAGCTGTCTAGAAATTATCTGGGCCCTGAAAACCATTCCACGGGAACAGACCAGCACGGAGCCCTCTGGAAGGAAGATGGGCGGGCTGCAGGGGCACCAGAGATGGAGGAGGTGGAGGAGGAGGCAGGGTAGCCACAGCCCACAGGCCTCGGGCAGACCTGCCTCCCAGCCCCACTTAGGATCCTTGGGACAGAGTGAATAGCTCTCTGGGCCTCAGCTTCATCATCTGCCAACCTTCAGGGCTCCGTGGAGATTAGAGATCGGGTTCACGACGGGCAGTGCTTGAACGTCCCTTGTGACGGGGATCAGGGCGCTAGCAGTGACTGTGATGGCAGGGTGATGGGAACCGGGATTTATCAGTATTCATTCTCCAAAAATGAGCTGAGTTAGCTGAATACCTGTTGCATACTCGGGGCTCACCATGTACTGGGAAAGAGGAGGAGGAAGCAAGTGTAAATGCACCCCCTCTGAAAAGAGCAAGACATGGAGGAACAAGAGTTCTGTCTCACTGGAATACTGTCCGGCAGGACGAACCTCAAAGGACACAGAGCCCATCAGCAGCAATTCCTTTTCTGGAGAGTCCCCAGTCAAATGGAGGGTTCTGTTCTACAGGAAGGCGTGCGCAAGCCCGCTCACAGCAGTGTTGCTCCCAATAGTCAGGAGCTGCCGACAGCTCAGGCTCCTGCCAGCAGAGAATGAAGAGGTCGTGGTCTCTTCATCTAGGAGAACATTACTTGGCAGTGAAGATAGACCAGCCACTGCCACACACAACCACGTGGGTGAGCTTCCATCATAACACAAGGGAAAGAAGGCAGACAGGAGCACATCTGTGCAGGTCCATCTACACGACAGTCAACCGATGAGGACACAAGTCAAAGGATCAGTTACCCTAGGGTGGGGAGTACTGACCGTCTGGTGATAGAAATATTCCAAATCATAACCCCAGAGGGGATCCAGAGAGTGTCCACATGTCTAAAATGTTACGGATGACTTTCCAGCCAGCGCCGAGCGATGGGCATCTCTCCGGACAACTGGCACAAGTGCCGTAAGACCGGGGGCAAGAGAAAGCCCTACCACAAGAAGCGGAAGTATGAGCTGGGACGCCCTGCTGCCAACACAAAGATTGGCCATCGCCGCATACACAAAGTCCGTGTGCGGGGAGGCGACAAGAAGTACCGGGCCTTGAGGCTGGACGTGGGGAACTTCTCCTGGGGCTCGGAGTGTTGTACACGCAAGACAAGAATAATCGATGTTGTCTATAATGCATCCAACAATGAACTGGTCCGTACCAAGACCCTGGTGAAGAACTGTATTGTGCTTATCAACAGCATACCGTACCAACAGTGGTACGAGTCCCACTATGCACTACCCCTGGGCCGCAAGAAGGGGGCCAAGCTGACTCCTGAAGAGGAAGAGATTTTCAACAAGAAACGATCAAAGAAAATTCAGAAGAAATATGATGAGAGGAAAAAGAACGCGAAAATCAACAGTTCCAGCAGGGCAAGCTTCTTGCATGCATCGCTTCAAGACCAGGCCAGTGTGGCCGAGCAGACGGCTATGTGCTAGAGGGAAAAGAGCTTNCGTCTGTTTTCTCTGGGTTGGTCACTGAGGGATAAATCCCTTCCCGATAAGGGGACTTTACTGGGTAATTTTTTTTCCAGTCTTGGTGGGAGCACATTTTCTTGGAAGGAACCATGAGTGTTTGAGGCAGAGGAGTAATGATTTCTTAGAAGACTTTTTCCTCCTTAAGCCTTTCTGGAAACTAATATCCAGGCTCTGACCACCTGGGAGTCCAGGGGATGCCCCTCTGGGAGGTGGTGAGGCACACGATGGGACAACAACGTCTGTGGCCCCTGCAATGAGAGTTTCAAAAAGAGCAAATAACAGCCTTGAAGGAAAGCAATATGTTTTTCCTCAACATAAGGTTTCCTCCCCCAAAACAGCGTCAGAGACTGTCGGAAGCTGGGCACCCTTCCAAAGGTTAGAGACAGGGCCAAAACATATCATTTTAGCCTTTTCCGTCTCGGAAATGTAGATGCCGTCTCACCACAGTTGCCAAAGCCCATCGCTTGAATGCAGCCCAGTGGGTGAGCTTCTGGGAACCAGGGCTGGGAGGCGGAGAGGAGTGCTCGCTTGTGCCAACTTGGAGCTGGCAGTGCAGCCTGCAGGGCCCAGTGGAGGCCGAGAGGCTGGGGAGGAGCAGGCTGGCCCATATTTGCTGGCTTGTGGATAAGTGTATCTGCGGTCTTTTCCTGCCTTCGGTATTTATCATTTTCCTTGCATGGTAGGTCTTCCCTAGTGGCTCAGCTCGTAAAGAATCCGCCTGCAATGAAGGAGACCTGGGTTCGATCCCTGGGTTGGGGAGACCCCTGGAGAAGGAATGGCCACCCACTCCAGTATTCTATTATCCTGGCCTGGAGAATTCCATGGACTGTGTAATCCATGGGGTCACAAAGAATAGAACACAACTGAGCAACTTTCACTTCACTTGCATGGGAAACCCCGTCTCTCTTTCAAAGCATCAGGTGCTTGTCCAGTGAGGGAGCTGAAGCACCGTGGAAGTTCATGGCAGGAGGGCACCCGACTATGAGGGAGTCTGGACTAAGCAGGGCTCTTCTCCAGCCTATGGGGTTGAGCAGCTTTCCGGCAGGCCAGCAACCACCTCTAGTGCAGCAGAGGCCGCCAGCGCCCTGCCCTGGAGCCCTCACCCTGCCTAAACACACAACAGCTTCCCAGGGCAAGCTCCCAAGCCCGGCCTGAGGGCGTTCCTGGCCACAGCCCTCCTCTCCCAGCTCACAGAAGGCCTACCCTTCATACCTCTAATGGTTACTCTGGCAACTTGTTTGAAACTGCTCACTCCTCCTACCAACCCTGGAGGCAAGCTGTGTGATTCCCACTCTCCAACTGGGGTGGAGGGGACTCAGCCAGGGTCACACAGCTGGGAAATGACAGAGCTGTGGCATTGACCCAGGTCCCCAGCTCCAGACCCAGCGCTCTGCCACTCCACCCAAACCCCGACCCTAGGACCTCGCGGGCCTTGTCACTATGACCTCCAACATATGGCCGTGACTGAGTCAGGAGAGGGAACGTTTATCTGTGTCTGTCTTACAGTCAGATCAGCTGCCTTGTCTTCGGGCAGTTGGCTGTACCATCTGAGTAGACACAACAAACTTTTAATAACTCTACACAACTCTAAACCAGGAGTATATTTTTACTCTTGTGAGTCAGCCATTTATTTGTCAATAAAGGCCAGTAAAGGAAAAGGCCCAGGGGCCATTTATAAACAGACCGTAGCCCCTAGAGACATCCTGGGGGAAGCCGAGCTGTCTAGAAATTATCTGGGCCCTGAAAACCATTCCACGGGAACAGACCAGCACGGAGCCCTCTGGAAGGAAGATGGGCGGGCTGCAGGGGCACCAGAGATGGAGGAGGTGGAGGAGGAGGCAGGGTAGCCACAGCCCACAGGCCTCGGGCAGACCTGCCTCCCAGCCCCACTTAGGATCCTTGGGACAGAGTGAATAGCTCTCTGGGCCTCAGCTTCATCATCTGCCAACCTTCAGGGCTCCGTGGAGATTAGAGATCGGGTTCACGACGGGCAGTGCTTGAACGTCCCTTGTGACGGGGATCAGGGCGCTAGCAGTGACTGTGATGGCAGGGTGATGGGAACCGGGATTTATCAGTATTCATTCTCCAAAAATGAGCTGAGTTAGCTGAATACCTGTTGCATACTCGGGGCTCACCATGTACTGGGAAAGAGGAGGAGGAAGCAAGTGTAAATGCACCCCCTCTGAAAAGAGCAAGACATGGAGGAACAAGAGTTCTGTCTCACTGGAATACTGTCCGGCAGGACGAACCTCAAAGGACACAGAGCCCATCAGCAGCAATTCCTTTTCTGGAGAGTCCCCAGTCAAATGGAGGGTTCTGTTCTACAGGAAGGCGTGCGCAAGCCCGCTCACAGCAGTGTTGCTCCCAATAGTCAGGAGCTGCCGACAGCTCAGGCTCCTGCCAGCAGAGAATGAAGAGGTCGTGGTCTCTTCATCTAGGAGAACATTACTTGGCAGTGAAGATAGACCAGCCACTGCCACACACAACCACGTGGGTGAGCTTCCATCATAACACAAGGGAAAGAAGGCAGACAGGAGCACATCTGTGCAGGTCCATCTACACGACAGTCAACCGATGAGGACACAAGTCAAAGGATCAGTTACCCTAGGGTGGGGAGTACTGACCGTCTGGTGATAGAAATATTCCAAATCATAACCCCAGAGGGGATCCAGAGAGTGTCCACATGTCTAAAATGTTACGGATGACTTTCCAGCCAGCGCCGAGCGATGGGCATCTCTCCGGACAACTGGCACAAGTGCCGTAAGACCGGGGGCAAGAGAAAGCCCTACCACAAGAAGCGGAAGTATGAGCTGGGACGCCCTGCTGCCAACACAAAGATTGGCCATCGCCGCATACACAAAGTCCGTGTGCGGGGAGGCGACAAGAAGTACCGGGCCTTGAGGCTGGACGTGGGGAACTTCTCCTGGGGCTCGGAGTGTTGTACACGCAAGACAAGAATAATCGATGTTGTCTATAATGCATCCAACAATGAACTGGTCCGTACCAAGACCCTGGTGAAGAACTGTATTGTGCTTATCAACAGCATACCGTACCAACAGTGGTACGAGTCCCACTATGCACTACCCCTGGGCCGCAAGAAGGGGGCCAAGCTGACTCCTGAAGAGGAAGAGATTTTCAACAAGAAACGATCAAAGAAAATTCAGAAGAAATATGATGAGAGGAAAAAGAACGCGAAAATCAACAGTTCCAGCAGGGCAAGCTTCTTGCATGCATCGCTTCAAGACCAGGCCAGTGTGGCCGAGCAGACGGCTATGTGCTAGAGGGAAAAGAGCTTGAGTTCTATCTGAGGAAGATCAAGGCCCGGAAAGGCAAATAAACCCTCTTCCCTCCTGTCTTAGCTCATCTAATAAAGGCGTTTACTGTTCTAAAAAAAAATAAAAAATAAAATAAAATGTTACGGATGTTGTACCCATATACCTCTGTATGTTGTTGTTTTTCAGTCATTAAGTTGTGTCTGACTCTTTTCGACCCCACGGGCTACAGCATGCCAGGCTTCTTTGTCCTTCACCATATCCTGGAGTTTGCTCAAATTCATGTCCATTGAGTTAGTAATGCCATCCAGCCATTTCATCCTCTGCCACCCCCTTCTCCTTCCTTCAGTCTTTCCCAGCATCAGGGTCTTTTCCAGTGAGTCAACTCCTCTCATCAAGTGACCAAAGTACTGGAGCTTCAGCTTCAGCATCAGCCCTTCCAATGAATATTCAGGGTTGATTTCCTTCAGGATTGACTGGTTTGATCTCCTTGCAGTCCAAAGGACTCTCAAGAGGCTTCTCCAGCATCATGGCTTGAAAGCAGCAATTCTTTAAGCACCTTCTTTATGGTCCAACTCACATCCATATGGGCTTCTCCTGTGGCCCAGCTGGTAAAGAATCCGCCTGCAATGCGGGAGACCTGGGTTTGATCCCTGAGTTGGGAAGGTCCCCTGGAGACGGGAACAGCTACCCACTCCAGTATTCTGACCTAGAGTATTCCATGGACTGTATAGTCCATAAGGTCGCAAAGAGCCTGACACGACTGAGCGACTTTCACTTTCAGTCACATCCATAATGACTACTGGAAAAACCATAGCTTTGACTATACAGATCTTTGTTGGCGAAGTGAGGTCTCTACTTTTTAATACGCTATCTAGGTTTGTCATAGCTTTTCTTCCAATGAGCAAGTGTCTTTTTATTTCATGGCTGCAGTCACCATCCAATATGTGGTTTTAAATGTAATTTTAACAGATGTATTTCATTAGGACTCTTTTGTTTGAAGATGACAAAAACACAACACACCCTGGCTTAAGTAAATTGGCTTAAGAATTGATCAGCTCCTCTAATCAGATGTCTGGGGCAGGGGGAGCCTCAGAGACTCAAGTACTGTTCTCTGCCCGCCTCACCCCTCATCTTCTCCTTTTTCTTCCAAGAAAAAGTGTGTGTTAGTTACAAATTCTGACTCTTTGTGACCCCATGGATTGAAGCCCGCCAGGCTCCTCTGTCCATGGGATTCTCCAGGCAAGAATATTGGAGTGAGCTGCCATTCCCTTCTCCATCCAAGAAAAAAGAAAGCACCAAACTGACACTGCCTTGCTTGATACAGTCAGATGGTGTGAGAGAACTGAAAGGGAGAAACTCCTCCCTGGGCAACTTTTGGGTCAGCTCCCTCTACCCACCGAAGGCAGGAACCACAGCCACAGACAGCTCCAAGCTCCCATGTTTCTCAAGAAAATAGCACTTCCTCCTCAGTACCAGTGATTAAAACCCCGTGGTGGACTCTGACTGTCCCAACAGGAATCATGCGTCTGAAGTTGGGCTCAATCACTGTGGCCCAGAGGTGGAACCCGATCCACCTGCAACCCCTGGAGGAATCCCAGGTTGCCAGCCCCAGTTTCTTCTGGTCCCTCCAACAAGGATTTGTGGTTTTCTTTTTAGTCTCTCCCCAAGCACCTGCTGTTACCTCCTGTTATAGCTACTGAAGGATGGTGAGTTAGTGGGGGCATCAAGAAGGGCAAAGACTGTTGAAGAAGGAGAAGACTCAGAGGGAAGAAATGGTGTCTGGAGGGCTGCAAAAGAGACAATTAGACTATGTGTAGTAATTATTGTTTACAAGGCATCACAGTCCTCATCTCTTTGTTCCTCCATCAAAACCCTGAGAGATAAGGAGGGGGTTCAGGGTAGGGATTATGTCCCACTCAACAGGGGAGACAGACTTCGAGGAGGTGAAGTGCCTGCCTGCACTCACTGCTTAGATTATGAAGAAGAAGGGGGAAGCACCCGGGGTTTCTTGCTGCTTCTCCCAGTCTCCCTCCCCTGCTTGCCAAAGCATCAGCCAGCAGGGAGTATGTGTGAGGTTTACCAAGCACAAACCACCTCTCCATGATCTCATTAATATTTTCCTTTAGGTTGACTCTGGGTTTTACTTAAATAATTTTTAAAAGTGAACTTTGAAGAATTGTGGACAATGGACTATCAGTACCTCTTTGATAGGTAGATTGTAACCAAAAGCAGATACAAGAATGGGAAAACAGTGTTACTCAGCCCTAGCTGGGCAATGCTACCTGCCCATGGCTCCACCTCCACGCCAGGCCTTGGTCTGCTTTCCTTACATGAGAAGATCCGCGGGTATCAGAGGGAGTGAAAGACAGCCGACCTCATGCCTTTGGATGGAGTGGAGGAGAATGGGAAGAGACATTTCTCACTTTCTCACTGGTTGACTCATGATATGTAACACTCAAAATCAAATATGGGAAAGCATGTTTATTATGGTTGTGTGTTCATTTTCAGAATGTCTCTGCTTTTTCTTGCCCCCTCATTCCTTCTGGGTCTTAGTACATGATGGAACAAGGTCCCACCACTGCAGCATTTGATATCTTGTAACTGTGGTGCCAAATAAGTAAAAAAAAGTATGTGGGGTGGTGGGCAGGGAGAGAGAGATGGGAGGGGCAATTAATACTCAGAGAATGGAGCTAAATATAGGGCCACAGGGGATATTTTAAGGTACAAAAAGGAAATATTAAGCCTATCAAAATGTAAAATAAATTGTTTTACTAGAATTGACTCTATGAAGTTTTTAAGAAGATACATAAACCCTAAGAAATTGCATTTTTTAGGGGAAGAGAAACTTGTTAACTATAAGAATGTGATCATAAAAATCCAAAATATGGGAAATCCCACATGATAAATGACATTTCTTCAACAGATAAATTGCCGAAAGAAAAAAAGAGAGAGAAATCAAAGGACTAAAAGCCACCCAATGTATAGCTTTGTTTAGATCCTGATTCAAAGAACCCAGTTTTTTAAAATTATGAAAAAATGGGGGGAAATGACTCAGGATTTTTATGACATTGAGGAATTTATTACCAATTTGTAATCAAGGTATTGGGCACCTTTAAAGAGTCTTTCCTCATGTTTTAGAGCTATGGACAGAAATGGAAGGATGAAATGATAGAAAATCCAGCCTTCATCTCAGAGGCAAAGTTGATATGGAATTGATAACTGCTGAAGTCTGGTGAGTAGGACATGCGGACATTCTCTACTCTTCTATGTGTTTCAAAGGTTCCATGATAAAAAGTTTAAAATAAATAAGTCAGCCTTTACAAACATGTTGGAAGCCCCTCCTAAGTTCCATTCTCCTAAATGTGCGGAGCCCAGTCAGAACCATCCTCCAGGTGCTGAAGTGAAAAGATGGATCATTCTTGTCCATCGCCCAGCCAACAGCACAGCTCCTAGACACAGAGATGTGGGGGGCTCTGATCCTGGATTTGGGGAGGGGGTTCCTGACAGGTCTTCAAAGGGGGCAAGTTTTGCCCATTTCACAGCCCACTGAGAATTCACAGTNTCTCTTATACACATCTCCTTGCCAGTGAAACTAGGAGCTTGCCTGAACCCCGAACCCTTTGGAAAATGACAGGATTGGGCAGGGAGACATCAAAAATATGTATTTTGAAAGCTCAGCTGGAGACAGGGTCTGGTATCCACAGCAAGCAGCAGCAGACTTGCCCAGTAGTCAGCAGCCGGTCTGGATTCTCACAGCCCCCACCCCATGGACCAGGGGCAGTGGGCAGATCCTTGAGAGGAAAATAGAGGGCAGCTCACTCCCAGGGAAAAAGAGCCAGACTGGGACCCTGGATGCCTGTCTAGGTCTGCCCAGGTTTACCTGTCAGGTGAGCCCCACCACCCACCCACCCTGGACTGAGCAAGTAAAGGGGTGAACAGCCTTGTGTGGAGAAAAGCACCAGGAGTCAGACAAGCGCTCTCCCGGGATGGCTGTACGAATGTTCACTGTCTGCTCTGCACCAAGCGTGGGATCACAAGCCGAGGACATTCACTCTGGCAGGAGAGCCAGGCGTGGAGAAATGCAATCCTGTAACAAACATTTTTGGAGGCCTGCTAAGTGGCAGGCTCTAGGCTGGACATGATAGGGAAAAAGGGGCACAACAGAGAATGATTTGACCTTTGCCCTCAAGAGCGCATTGCATCGTGGGGAGGGACAGATGCAAAACTCATTACTGGGCAAATAATTACTTAATTGCAGTTGGGATAAGTACTCTAAAGAGCTGCAGAATCCTCTAAAAGTGTGTGAAAGGGCAAGCGAGAATCAAGCTGTGCATCCCTGGGCTGAGGCAGAGTGCGTGAAATGCGACTCATCTAAACCAGGACGTGTGGTTAGCACAGGATACACGCTGGACTTCCAAGACTTGGTGCCAAAAAGATGTAAAACATGTCAATAATTTTTATATTAAACCACATGCTGAAGTGGGATCAAATCCAGGTCTCTGAGCCACCAGGGAAGCCCAGTACCTTGGATAGGTGGGGTTAAATAAAATAGATCCCTGAAATGAACTTTACTTGTTTCTTTTCACTTTTTCAAGGTGGCTCTTAAAAATTGTCAAATTACCCTTCTTCAGCTCGCTGTACTAGAAGATCCAAAAATGCATCCCTGAGCAAGAGTCTTTCTATGGCCCTTTAGCTTGAAAATCCCAGAGAGATGGGAAGGAGATAGAAATGTGGTCTAAGCCACTAGCTCTGTTCTTCAGGTGTGAAGATCACACAGAGGGACTATTTGGGGTTTCTCAAATCTCAGGGTGAGGGGCTGTCCTGTGCTCTATAGGATGTTCACAGCATGTCTGGCCTCAACCCCCTAGATGCCACTAGCACTCCTCCCCTGGTTATGACAGCCTAAAACGCCTCCAGACACTGCCAACTGCCCCAGGGGTAAGACTGCCCTGGTGAGAACCAGCCCGCTTGACCAGTGTGGGACCAGGTAAAGATGCTGCATCAGAATCCCCAGCATCTCCAGTAGAGGGGTCTGGGCAGCACAATCTGTCAAGCTCGCTGGGAGGTTCTGACATGTAGACCCCACTGAAGGCCTCATGGAGGATGCTGTCTGCTAGGGCGTGTGTTCCCTGCCTGTCTCTTCCACTTCAGGAGGTTAGGAGGTGTTCACCCTGTAGGCTCCCTGCTTTCACGCTTGGTCAGGTGATAACAGAAGAGTGGCTATAAGCTTTAAAGACAAGAATGCGTGCCTGGGTGTGGTGCTTTGTCAAGGATCTGCTTTGCAACCTGGGGATGGGGGTGGGGGTGGGTACTGGTAAAATATCAGTAATAAAATGGACACAGTGCTCCCCAGTCCCCAAGTTCACCTCAAGATGAAAGAGATTGTGCACACAAGACCTCAGGACGGAGCCTGACGATAAAGGAGGGTGCTGCAGAGCTGGAGAGCCTGGATCCAAACCCAGTTCTGCCACGCATGGGTCACAGGACCCTGGGAAGTGACTAAACTCTCTGAACCAGCTACCCTGCCTGTAAAAGAGGGGAAACTACCGTCCCTAGCTCATGGACCCAGGAAGAGTAAATAAGTGATAATACACATAGAGTGCTTAGACCCTAGCTGAGACTAAGTGCTCTGCAAGCACTGCCCTCAGAGATCTTATCACTCTTTTGTTGGCATAAGTTTTTACTGCAAACGCTCCTTCAATTATACAGGAAGAATTTGCAAGGCGCTCACAGGATCTTTTCAAAGGCTATAGCCATGGGTCCCAAACTGCCAGAACCACAGAATGGGCCATCACAGAAGCTGCCACCTCCAGCGGGACCTGAGAACTTCAGATCCTGGGTGGTTCTCACAGTTCCAGGTCCCAGGACCACTCCTGTGGTCCACAGCATCCAAGCAGGTACACAACCCCGCCTCCTGGCCCACCTGGCTCCCAAGGTCACACCTGTACATCTGGTCGTGGGCCCTGGCCTAGCACACAGGTGAGCAAGGGGCGTCTTTTCTTTTAGTATCTGAAACACTAGCTAGAAAGAATGGGAATCTATCAGGAATTGGAAAGAGTTTAAAAGATTTTGAGTAACCATAAATATCAACAGGGCCTTCACTGGTGCCTGTCAGTATACTTCGCTAGTCTCCCCAGCTGAATATAAGCCCCTCAAAGATAGGACCCAGGTCTGGACTGTTTGTGTATGACTAAGGGGTGCCACAGGCCTGGCCCTTAATAACTATTTGGTGGATGGAGGATATCAAACTATTCTGATGACAAAGGTACTTGGAACAAGTTCCTGATTGTGGGAAAATAGAAGCGTTTTTACTCCTTTCTGGGAATCCCTACACATATGTGCATCCTTTACCCCGAGCTGAGCATGGGTCAATACTGGTGAGGCACTAGCTCGGGCAGCAAAGATGATGTGAAAGAGAATAGGCACCTTAGGAACCAGTGGTCTTGATTCATCCTCCATCATGTGGGGAGACTATTTTGATCATTGGAAATTGAGTACAAATGTGGATAAATAAGAAGAAAGAGTAAGAGGAGAACAACCCCTTTGCAGNTCTGTCAAGCTCGCTGGGAGGTTCTGACATGTAGACCCCACTGAAGGCCTCATGGAGGATGCTGTCTGCTAGGGCGTGTGTTCCCTGCCTGTCTCTTCCACTTCAGGAGGTTAGGAGGTGTTCACCCTGTAGGCTCCCTGCTTTCACGCTTGGTCAGGTGATAACAGAAGAGTGGCTATAAGCTTTAAAGACAAGAATGCGTGCCTGGGTGTGGTGCTTTGTCAAGGATCTGCTTTGCAACCTGGGGATGGGGGTGGGGGTGGGTACTGGTAAAATATCAGTAATAAAATGGACACAGTGCTCCCCAGTCCCCAAGTTCACCTCAAGATGAAAGAGATTGTGCACACAAGACCTCAGGACGGAGCCTGACGATAAAGGAGGGTGCTGCAGAGCTGGAGAGCCTGGATCCAAACCCAGTTCTGCCACGCATGGGTCACAGGACCCTGGGAAGTGACTAAACTCTCTGAACCAGCTACCCTGCCTGTAAAAGAGGGGAAACTACCGTCCCTAGCTCACGGACCCAGGAAGAGTAAATAAGTGATAATACACATAGAGTGCTTAGACCCTAGCTGAGACTAAGTGCTCTGCAAGCACTGCCCTCAGAGATCTTATCACTCTTTTGTTGGCATAAGTTTTTACTGCAAACGCTCCTTCAATTATACAGGAAGAATTTGCAAGGCGCTCACAGGATCTTTTCAAAGGCTATAGCCATGGGTCCCAAACTGCCAGAACCACAGAATGGGCCATCACAGAAGCTGCCACCTCCAGCGGGACCTGAGAACTTCAGATCCTGGGTGGTTCTCACAGTTCCAGGTCCCAGGACCACTCCTGTGGTCCACAGCATCCAAGCAGGTACACAACCCCGCCTCCTGGCCCACCTGGCTCCCAAGGTCACACCTGTACATCTGGTCGTGGGCCCTGGCCTAGCACACAGGTGAGCAAGGGGCGTCTTTTCTTTTAGTATCTGAAACACTAGCTAGAAAGAATGGGAATCTATCAGGAATTGGAAAGAGTTTAAAAGATTTTGAGTAACCATAAATATCAACAGGGCCTTCACTGGTGCCTGTCAGTATACTTCGCTAGTCTCCCCAGCTGAATATAAGCCCCTCAAAGATAGGACCCAGGTCTGGACTGTTTGTGTATGACTAAGGGGTGCCACAGGCCTGGCCCTTAATAACTATTTGGTGGATGGAGGATATCAAACTATTCTGATGACAAAGGTACTTGGAACAAGTTCCTGATTGTGGGAAAATAGAAGCGTTTTTACTCCTTTCTGGGAATCCCTACACATATGTGCATCCTTTACCCCGAGCTGAGCATGGGTCAATACTGGTGAGGCACTAGCTCGGGCAGCAAAGATGATGTGAAAGAGAATAGGCACCTTAGGAACCAGTGGTCTTGATTCATCCTCCATCATGTGGGGAGACTATTTTGATCATTGGAAATTGAGTACAAATGTGGATAAATAAGAAGAAAGAGTAAGAGGAGAACAACCCCTTTGCAGGATTCCTTCTTCCCTGGAGGTGCACCTGAGGGCCTTGGTACCGCGCTACATGGCTCACGGTCCTGGCTGCAGAGCAGACCCTCCTGAGGAGCCTTCAGAAACATGCCATCTGGTCCCACCACAGACCAGCGGAGTGGGAGCCCTTGGGAGCAGGACACAAGCACTGGGAGGTCATCCTGTATCAGAGGGGTAAGTGCGCGGCCCCTGGATTTGCTCTCACCCCACATAGAAAGCCAATGAACCCCTGGAACAAACAGCAGAGACAATGAAACACACTGGAAATAGATGTATTTCTCCTAAATCCCATCTTCCTTATGTCACTGAGTGGCCCTTACTCAGATGCTGGGCTGTCCCTAGGCTAAGTGTCTCCCATGCCCACCCTAAGCCCTAGAACCCATGCCCAGTGAAGGGAAGGAGCCATCATTGCAGGGTGCTCCGGGCACCAGCAAGAGCCCAACATGAATTATTCATCACTGCCTCCGCCCCCCTCCCCCCCCATCATGCTCTCAAGATGGAGCCCACAGGGCAGACACAAAGTCCAAAAATGTGGGAAAGTTTATTTATTTCTCCAAAACATTCCTGATTTGTAATGTGCTTTCTAAAAATGTTCTAGCTGACCCAGCCCCTGCTATATTTAGCCACAGCATTTACAGAAATGTTCCTTACCCTTTATAAGGCGGGCCATGAAACATGAATTTAGGAAAAGCGGCTTCCCAGTCTGGTCCCTTTGTCCCTGGGAGAGGGGTGGAGCCTCTCCCTGACCTACAGTAGCGTGGTCTTGGTGCTCAGGGTGGGGGGGGTGCAAAAGGGGAAGGGGGCAAAAATAAAGAGTTGCATTCATTCCCAAGGCCCTTGAGTTCACAATGGCTGGATGGCCAGCCTGGGAAGCCCCTTCTAAGCTCCCGGGCAAAGCAAGGAAACACCAAAGGACCGGCTCTCCTCTGTGAAAATCGCTCTCCTGTGGTTTCCGAGGAGCCCCTGCCGGGTATGGCAGCTTTTTTTTTTTTCTTTTGGTTTCATGTTCAAATGGTTAGATCATCTCAAGAGCTATAAGACTGCAAGGAAGAGATGAAATGGCTGCCAGCCTACCCTGGAGGAAGAGGTGGAGAAGTCCGCCCAGGAGGCTCCCGCGACCTCGGAATTATGGAACACGACCAGGACTGTGGGTTCATGATTTTGTTACAAAACCGAGACATCACAAATGCACTCGTAAAACAAAAGTGTTTAGATTAGAGGCTACGCCTGTATACAGAGATGAGACCTCCCATTTACCGAATGCTTCCTGCATGCCAGATATTTTATGTATATATATTTACTGTTTTGGGCTTCCTTGATGGCTCAGATGGCAAGGAATCCGCCTATAATGCAGGAGACAAAAGTTCAATTCCTGGGTCAGGAAGATCCCCTGGAGCAGGCATGGCAACCCACTCCAGTATTCTTGCCTGGAGAATCCCATGGTCAAGGGAGCCTGGCAGCTGTGGTCCATGGGGTCACCGATTTAGTTCTGACAGCTGCCCGATGCTGAAGGCTTTAGTACTAGTCCATTTTGCTGGTGAGAACCAGGAACTTAGACCCATAATAAAATTTGCTCCTCACAACAGCTTGATGAGGCAGTTACTAACGTTGCTCCCATCTGTACAGATGAGAAAGCTGAGGCACAGAAGGGTTAAGTCATTTTGCTGATGTCACACAGCAACTGGGTTATTAGCAGAGCTGGATTATTAGCCTGTGTCTAGTGGGCACAGTCTAGATGAGGTTAACATACTCCTCCGCTCCTTCACCTGAACCTTGAATCACTGAATGGTAACGAGTCTTAAGACATTAATGGGAGGGTTTTCCTCACAGCAGGTGTGTCTGGAGACACCTGGGAATGTGTGGAGCAGGAGAAGGTGACCACTGCCTGGGAAAGAAGTATGACCCCAGGAGGAGGGTATGCACAGTGCTCACTTTGCACAGGATGGGGACCTGAGTCCAGCT
>SJYW01046047.1:306864-319908 GCA_006410735.1 Raphicerus campestris | reverse complement strand
AGAAAGCCAATGAACCCCTGGAACAAACAGCAGAGACAATGAAACACACTGGAAATAGATGTATTTCTCCTAAATCCCATCTTCCTTATGTCACTGAGTGGCCCTTACTCAGATGCTGGGCTGTCCCTAGGCTAAGTGTCTCCCATGCCCACCCTAAGCCCTAGAACCCATGCCCAGTGAAGGGAAGGAGCCATCATTGCAGGGTGCTCCGGGCACCAGCAAGAGCCCAACATGAATTATTCATCACTGCCTCCGCCCCCCTCCCCCCCCATCATGCTCTCAAGATGGAGCCCACAGGGCAGACACAAAGTCCAAAAATGTGGGAAAGTTTATTTATTTCTCCAAAACATTCCTGATTTGTAATGTGCTTTCTAAAAATGTTCTAGCTGACCCAGCCCCTGCTATATTTAGCCACAGCATTTAAAGAAATGTTCCTTACCCTTTATAAGGCGGGCCATGAAACATGAATTTAGGAAAAGCGGCTTCCCAGTCTGGTCCCTTTGTCCCTGGGAGAGGGGTGGAGCCTCTCCCTGACCTACAGTAGCGTGGTCTTGGTGCTCAGGGTGGGGGGGGTGCAAAAGGGGAAGGGGGCAAAAATAAAGAGTTGCATTCATTCCCAAGGCCCTTGAGTTCACAATGGCTGGATGGCCAGCCTGGGAAGCCCCTTCTAAGCTCCCGGGCAAAGCAAGGAAACACCAAAGGACCGGCTCTCCTCTGTGAAAATCGCTCTCCTGTGGTTTCCGAGGAGCCCCTGCCGGGTATGGCAGCTTTTTTTTTTTTTCTTTTGGTTTCATGTTCAAATGGTTAGATCATCTCAAGAGCTATAAGACTGCAAGGAAGAGATGAAATGGCTGCCAGCCTACCCTGGAGGAAGAGGTGGAGAAGTCCGCCCAGGAGGCTCCCGCGACCTCGGAATTATGGAACACGACCAGGACTGTGGGTTCATGATTTTGTTACAAAACCGAGACATCACAAATGCACTCGTAAAACAAAAGTGTTTAGATTAGAGGCTACGCCTGTATACAGAGATGAGACCTCCCATTTACCGAATGCTTCCTGCATGCCAGATATTTTATGTATATATATTTACTGTTTTGGGCTTCCTTGATGGCTCAGATGGCAAGGAATCCGCCTATAATGCAGGAGACAAAAGTTCAATTCCTGGGTCAGGAAGATCCCCTGGAGCAGGCATGGCAACCCACTCCAGTATTCTTGCCTGGAGAATCCCATGGTCAAGGGAGCCTGGCAGCTGTGGTCCACGGGGTCACCGATTTAGTTCTGACAGCTGCCCGATGCTGAAGGCTTTAGTACTAGTCCATTTTGCTGGTGAGAACCAGGAACTTAGACCCATAATAAAATTTGCTCCTCACAACAGCTTGATGAGGCAGTTACTAACGTTGCTCCCATCTGTACAGATGAGAAAGCTGAGGCACAGAAGGGTTAAGTCATTTTGCTGATGTCACACAGCAACTGGGTTATTAGCAGAGCTGGATTATTAGCCTGTGTCTAGTGGGCACAGTCTAGATGAGGTTAACATACTCCTCCGCTCCTTCACCTGAACCTTGAATCACTGAATGGTAACGAGTCTTAAGACATTAATGGGAGGGTTTTCCTCACAGCAGGTGTGTCTGGAGACACCTGGGAATGTGTGGAGCAGGAGAAGGTGACCACTGCCTGGGAAAGAAGTATGACCCCAGGAGGAGGGTATGCACAGTGCTCACTTTGCACAGGATGGGGACCTGAGTCCAGCTGTAAGCTCAGTGTTGTCCAGGGTGACAGGGGCTTGTGAGCAGCAGGGGGCCACCCCCTTTCCCAGAGGCCTGACCTCGACGTTGCTGGGCTGGGACACTCCCTTCATGTCCCTCCTCTGGACTCTGGCTGGAGGACACCCACACCAGCATGTGGGCTGGAAGAGTTCTGGAAGAGTTGGACAGCATCTGTCATGTTCTGCCTACTACCCAGGAAGGAACGGCTTTGTTTTAAATGTTCAACAAACACAAACGGATACAAACTACATGCAGTCATCCCAGGCCCCAGCAACTCAGCGAGACGTTCTGGTCTTGGCCCTTGGGCATCAACAGTGTGGTCCAGGCCCCAGAGGAAGGATCCCCCCCTCACTGTACTGGCCATGCTCTGTTGGAATTGTCCCCATCGTGGCGTGTTCTGTACCCCTCTCTGTGCTTACAGGCTAACCCCTATGGGCTGCTGTTACCTGGGCTCCCTATAGGCTGGACTTCTGGTGGGTTTAGCCATCAGGAGGACCACGGTAAGGGTGGAAGGCAGAAGAGGAGTTGGATGTCTCTGCTCAGCTCCTGTCAGTGCTGTGGCCGCATCTACACTCATTCCGCCCACTCCCCTGAAAATAGTCCCTCCACCCCAGTCTCCTTCTAGTGGCTCATCTAAGTCAGGTTCTCTTTCCTCCTGGAACCCTGATTTTCACACTGATAGAAAAGGGAAATTGTGACAAATCTTTGCCCAGTTGGGGCCAGGCCCCACCACTCACTGTGACCCTTTCTAGGTCACTGTACCATCTATGGAGATCTGTCTGACCTGGCAGAACCCCGAGTCTGGGGCAAAGACAAAAGACAAATGCAGAACTTGCCACTTGGATATTCAGGTATACAAATTGCTTGAAATGTGGATTTTAAGAAAAGGTTTTACTTTTCCAACAAACTCATGCTCTTCAATTTTAATAATGAAGCTGGATTATTATCATGTGTATTTTTGACTGTATGAAGCAACCCCTGCTTCCTGGAAATAAGATTCTAGCCACTGTGAAGCACACCGAGTTATGGCGCTCGCACGGGTGTGTGCATTCCTAGCCGATGGGCTCCGGCCTTTGGCTGTAACAATAAAATCCAGCATGGCTGATTCATTAACCCACATGTGGATAGACGTTGAGCACTTTTAGTGAAATGGTAGAGACCGCAGGTAGGCTCCTTTCCAGAGAGGTGCGGTTGTACTGGAAAATGGCAGACATATCCTGTTCCTCCGGTTCTGGAAAACCTCATGGGGCATGTGAGAACCAGGAGGCCATCAGCTTCCACAGGAGCCAGGAAATACCCAAGAATGGACAACACAGAGGCCCTTGCAGAGTCCCCGCACCCTTGCAAGAGTCCGGAAAGTAAAGGTCTCAGGTGGGTATGTCTTCCAAGACTCTTTTATAATATCTTGATTAGTTTCACTATAATCGTGCAAAAAACTAAATTATTCCTTGTTCAAATTCTATAGCAAAACAAAATCTTTCTAACAATGCCAGTACTTAGGTTATTCTAAAAGAAATCAGCCCTTGATCTGAGTCTGTCTGTCTCAACTGTGCAAAAAAGATGAATTGCTGACCATTTGTATGTGTAGAGAATATATATACACATGTATATATACACATATACAGATATGTACACGTGTACATACATACATATACACTTACTTATCATTGTACATACACCTACCATATCCTCCACTATGATGAGTGTACTCGTGTGTATGTACACAAAAGAAAGATCACCTACAGAAAACAAAATCTGTTCCTTTTGTGTAGATGAGAACACGGAGGCATACTTTGCATTGCCCAAGAACAGGACAATATGGTTGCTTCCGGTTTACTCAAAATCTAGCTTTTATTAAGAGTGGAAATCTTTTTGTGGTCTCATTGATCCATAATCAGGAGCACATAACTAAAACTGGGACATTAGAACAGCCTTTTGGATCCATACGTCCCAAAGCCCCTCTGTAGAATCCACAAAAAATGACCCCACTGTCCATTTCTGTTTGTTTTCCTCAACCAGATGAATGTGGGGCTGAGGTAAGAGAATTCCTCCTTATGTATGTATAAACACTGACAGAATGACACATACTCCTGCCTTTCCCCTTCTACGCCAGAAAAATAATGTTTGTACTATACTTTTTGGAATTGTAAATCTAAGATGCCATCCTTTTTTAAATGACAGTATTAGAATATTTGCTTCTCCAGAAATGAGCCATCGTAAGTTAACAAAAGATAGCAAATCAAACATAAAGAGAAAACATTAAAAGCATATCCTGCTCAGCAGAATCTTCATCTTACTGGGGAACCTCAGGCAACACCCTCCAGTCCTGGAGTTTTCCGTCCTGCCCTCCAGTCCACGCACAAGCCCTCTTCTCTCAGAAGCCAGAGCCCGAGAAATGCTGCTGGGGCTCCCAGATACGATCCCAGTCTCCCCTTTCCTGTTACACTGCTTACTCCTCCCAGTAATCCACTGAACCAGGCCCTGAGAGGTTAATGAAAAAACAACTTTATTCACAGAGGTTGAGACTTCAGGATAACAAAATAGCCAACAGTGGCCCTTCTAGCACATTGTAAGTTAATCACAGTGATCTTGGATCTCAGCACAGTTCATCAGCATTCTTAACATCAAGGGCCCTGAAGCTCGCCCACCACAGTGTTCCCACCAGCCTGGGTAGAACTCGGACATGGACGCTCCTGGAGGTCAGTAGAAAATGGCCTTCAGCATGAATTCTCAGTCAGCTCTGTGCTTGCTAATTCTTATTCTGTTTGTCTGAAATATCTTTTCCAGCATATTAACCAACAGGCTCTCAGATGTGAAATTTGTGCTCACTTTTATGTAAGTTCTGGAAACTGCTTCAATCTGCTTTAAAAAAAATTATCTAAAAGACCTATCTCCACCTCCATCCAGGAACTACTGACTTACTATGCTTTTCCCACGTTTGATAAAATTAAAGTAGCTTGGAGGTTCAGGAAATCGAGTCTCAGAACCGCCACAACAACCCAAAGAGATACCGTGAGAGCTTAGGTATATTCCCCCGAAGTTCCCAGCTGAAGTGGGCTATGAAAATCTCAGTTTTCATAACCACATCTTTGTCTCGGACCCCTGCCCTCCCGCCCACTCCTCGTCCCAGCCTGGCAGTCACCTTCATAAGGCGTTTGCTTACCTGCAGGCTCTGGGCCTGCCTGGCTGTCGCTTGGAGGGAGGAGGCAGCTGCAGTTGGCTAGGGAGCCTCCCACCAAGCCTCCTGTTCCTGGGGACCCAGAGAGTGGCCCCGAACCCCGTCCTCACCCCCGCAGACCCCAGGGGACGCCCTTGCTCTTCTGAGTGCTCACCCATCCCTGCCTCCACTTGCTTTCCGTGTGCTTGTTTCACCCAACTCTTCAGATTAAAAACAGTCCTTCACTACACAGTTCTGGAAAATGTGGCAACAGTCAAGATTCCCTAACCCTCGTGCACTTCTGGTGTCCCTAGAAATGTTTTGACCCCTTAAACAATAAAGCTAAGAGATAGGAGGGTGTCTGTGGTTGGTAACAGGCGTTGGAGAGCACGTGTATTGACTAAGGACCTATCGAGCTATCTACTGTAATGCAGCAAAATGCTAAGCTACACAGAGTGCACTTTTTTAACAGAGGTTGTTAATACACACGTTCACAGGGCCACCTTTATAGTAAAAAGAATCAAGCTTTTAGCCAAAGAATACAGTGTGTTCCTTTTACTATCTAAAAGTAAAAGAGAGAAGATTTCTCTATTTACAATGAAAGTGTGGTCTCTCAGCTTCCGCCTGAACATTCGTCCTAAGTCCTCACCAAGCCCTAGAATCTGCTAAAGAACCTAAAAAACGGGTTGGCCCTGGTGTCCCCACAACTGGACCTTAGGGACAAACCCAGCTGTGAACACCCGTCACTCCATGGGGCCAAAAGCCAAGGCCCGGGCCACAGTGACAGCCGAGCTGGCGATGGTCAGACCGTGGCTCTTAAACAGAAGGACCACACTGCAGCCATCTGTCTGCCCTCCGGTTGTCTGGGCCCTCCCCCACTCCCTCCGGACGCGCAGGACCTGTCTGGGTGCTAATGGAAGATCATGCCATCAGACTGACCTAAGGTTCAAGGAATTTTCCTGCGCCTGCTGTAGGAAGTCTGAAATGCCCAAGTCGCAGCGTGGGCAGGGTCTTTTAAATCTCCGAAGCCGGTTCTGGGAAGGTCCGTCTTGTAGGAGGCAGGGGAGTGTGCCCACTTGTGCAGCTGAGGATGCAAATACTTTTCACGATCCATATGCAGGCAGAGGAAATCATTTACTTAAAAATGCGATTTCTTTCCCAGTGGTGGGAGCCCTGCTCGCTCACACGGAGCTCAGACCGGGGCAAGGGAAAGGAGCCGCCGTCTGCTTTACTGGAAATGAAGCACCGCTTCCGGGAGCTGCAGGGGGAAATAGGAGAGAAAGGGGATCCCGAGCTGGTAGAAGCCGCCCTGGACATGTGGGTCGAGCATCAGGGAAGCGTTGAAAGGCGGACGGAGGCTCGAGGAGGTGGCCAGAAGCGAGGCGCCCAGACAGCCGCCGCCGGGCCCCTGCTTGGCGACCCCCAGGAGCTCGCCCCCTCCAGCCGGCTTCTGCCCCTGCCGTCGGGCCAGGATGCTGTCTATGCTGAAGCTCTTGGACTTGTCCGAACTCTTCGGAGAGCTGCGGGAGGTGGGACGCGGAGGAGTCGCCCGGCCGTCCACCGTGCGCTCAGGCTGGCCGACAGCCACCGCCGCTGCGCCCTGGAGCGTGTCGCCCGCGTCCCCCTCTGGGGATCCGGGCCTGGGCCAGGGGAAGGACGCCAGTGGCGGAGAGGAGGCTTCCCGAAGGGGCGAGGGGCGCTCGGGCGCTCTTTCCTGGATGGGGGTAGAGGGGCGGGGGCGCCCTTCCGCGCTCCGCACCTCCTGCGGCGCCTCTGAACCGCGCTCCTGCGTCTCGGCGCGGGCCCGCTTGGCCTCCGGGCCCCCTGGGCCGGGCTTGGGCTTCCTCTTCCGGCGCCTGTAGTTGCCGTTCTCGAACATATCCAGGCAGCGAGGGTCCAGTGTCCAGTAGCTGCCCTTGCCGGGCCGCCCTTTCTCGCGGGGTACCTTGACGAAGCAGTCGTTGAGCGAGAGGTTGTGGCGGATGCTGTTCTGCCAGCCCTGCCGGTTGTCGTGGTAGAAGGGGAAGCGGTCCATGATGAACTGGTAGATGCCGTTGAGAGTGACCCTCTGCTCAGGCGCATCCTGGATCGCCATGGCGATGAGCGCGATGTAGCTGTAGGGCGGCTTCTGGGGGGGCTCCACCCGGCCCGAGGCCGCCAGCGCGCCCGCGGGGGCGAAGGCCAGAGGCAGCCCGGGTCTCTCGGGGCCGTACAGATAGAGCATGGGCGAGGTGGCCAGAGCAGGCAGCCGGGGGCTGAAGAGGTGGCTCATGGCGAGCGGGAGCCGCGCTGCGCTCCCGGCGACGCCGGCGACCGGGCGGCTTAAGGACTGCGCCCGGAGCCGCAAGGGCCCTCCCGGGGAGCCTGCCTTGCGTCTGCCTCCCGCTCTGCCGCTCTCCCCAGCCGCTCCGCGCTCTGTCCCTTCTTCATGGCTTTAAAAATGTTAAATAATTGTTGTAAGTTTGCTATTATATGTTGACTTAGCGCTGGAAAATAAATTGTCTATGATAAACAGTCGCTGTGTTCTCAGCCCACCCACATTAATTAAAATTTCATTGCTGAAAAACTCCAAGCTTTTCCCTCCACGTGTCTTTTTGATACCAGCCAATCGGTTTCAGGGTTATTCCTTCATTTGTTTATAGAATTAGTCTGTTGATAAGTCCGCCCACCCAAGTTGAATCAAGCTGTGTTTATTTGGAAAAATTTCCGGGCACCCAATATATAAACGCACTGATCTGATGTTTGAAATATCACGTCCACCCCTTGACGCTGTAAGCACACACAGTCAGTCAGGCAGGATGTGGATCGAGGTGGCTCGGGAGCAGGGTCTGCCCCGCCAGGAAGACGAGGTGGAGGTGGGAGGGGCGCAGGGGTGTTTTACCTCTGGCCTGGGGGAGCCCCGAAATCCCATGGCCTCCCACAAAAGACCTTTTCTTCTCCCATGCTTAGTAGGAGATGGAGAGATGACACAGTCTCATAAATGCCTTCAGAGGTCTTGGAGAGCTCTCAGATATTTTAGCAGGGGAGAGGAGATAGATGAACGCCGGATTAGAAGAGGATGCAGCCCTCCTGGGAGACAATCCTCGGGATGCCCTGGAGGAATTGGGGGTGGGGTGTACTCCCTAGGGGCCTCGCATCCCCAAATGGGCAGGCCTGCCCCCCTAGGGCTCCCTGGGGATCCAAGAAGATGACCCCAGGAGCCCAGCTTTTTCTATGCCGATGACACGGGGCACTGAGAATTGTCAAAGATGTGCAGTAGCTGTTCCACAGCTTAGTTGGGGGCAAGATTCAAAATCACCCCTTTTGGAGAGTCAAGGGGGAGAAGCTACAGTCTTTCTGATGGGGCTGAGATTGCAAGGAGGAACACCATAAAAGGGGACTTTGGCAGCTGGCGCGGGAGAGCTGGTATTTGTGAATGCGGGTCTCTTGCTTTATATTCTGCGCTTTCCTGTTTATAACAAGGAGGGGGTTATAACAACTTTACAAGTGCACGCAGCTGGCCCATGATTACATTAAGCATTTGGGAAGCCTGCTCGCTTCCCCCACCCCTCCACCCTGGGGTGTAAGCACTCCCCACCCTGACTCATTTTACATTTAGCCACGTCCTGGTTTGAATCAAAAACCTTGATGATGCTGATTTACAAGGGGGTGTCTCCCCTACTCTGCCGCCTTTGGGGAGAGGGATGGATTGGCACTTAACGTGACTAGTTCCTGTTTATGATCTTTGCTGGATATATTTTAGAAGAAAGAAAAAGCTCAGGACAACTAAATTAACATCTCATTGAGTAAACTATGTGGATGCCCAAGAAGAAGAGGGAGGGGTGAAGATGGCACGTGGGGGTAGCTTGAGGAAGGACACTAAAGGTGCCTTAAGGCATGTTTGCTGCTTAACCCCTTAAGGGCTGTCCCACTGTCACACAGGCAGCACCATGCTGGGGACCCGCTGCAGGGGGCAGGGGCTCGGGGCATCATCTCTGAACAGGAGGGCGCTGCAGAAACGCCGACACTGAGGTTCTATTTCTATCCCAGAACTGAAGGGGGGGTGCTCCGATGAAAGCCAGGGATCCAGAAAGAATACAGCGCCCCGCCCCCTCTTGGCTAGAGGGCCATCCTCGAGACAGAGGGAAAGCAGGGAGGATCCCAACTCTAAAATGGAGGGTCCAGAAGGTAAAGCCTGTGTTTGGGGGTTCCAGAGAGACCACAAGGGAGCAGAGACGTTGGAAATACCTAAAAGGAACTCGCTGACAGGGTCGAAAAACCGGTTCGGGTGCAGGCAGGGCTTGAGGGAGCGCCTGGTCAGGCCCCGGGACACATTCAGGCCCCTGTCCCCAGCACTGCTTTTCTAACTGAAGCCCACTGTTCAGCTGGCCCCCGACTCGGTCTTGAGGATGGCCCTCCAGCCAAGAGGGGGCGGAGTGCTGTATTCTTTCTGGATCCTTGGCTTTCATCGCAGCACCCCCTCTTCAATCCCGGGATAGAAATAGAACCTCAGTGTCGGCGTTTCTGCAGCCCACGGGCTCCACGGGCTCCAGAGTCACCCCAACCCTCCAGATCAGCGCGCCTCCTGCAAGCTCAAGTTTGCATCCAGCTTCGGTGCCCGGCCCCAGCAGACCCAGAGCGAAAGACACACCGGTGTTACTCCGCGGTCCCTCGCTCCCCACCTCCTCACCCTAGCCCTCCCTGGAGTTTCCCGGACACCCAGAGTCCAGCACGCACAGCTCTGCCTGAGGCGCGCCACCACGGCGCTCCTTCTAAACTAGGAGGCAAATCCGAGCTTGAATTCGTACGATAAACACCGCCCAATTTGGGCATGGGCGGGACGCAGGCGGAGACACGCGCGGCTGGTGGGCAGGGCACTGATAGTAAAGAAAAAACAACCCCGGTTCTAGCGGCCGTCTGGAGAGGCGCGTCCCGCTCCACGTGCTGGCAGCAGTTAGCAACCTCTCTGGGAGGTTCTGGCTGCAGAACTCCGGCAGGGCGCCCCAACCCGGCTCTGGTGAGGGGTCGGATCCTGGGTTCCCAGGTGAAGTGTGTAATTGAAGCCAAGGACGCTGCCGGCGGGAGCCCCGAGCGGAGGCTTACTTCCGGGAAGCGCAGGGCACAGGCGCCAAGAGCCGAGTGTGGATGCGCCCTCGTGCGGAAGCTCTGTCGGGAGACTCACTGGAAGACCGGCCGAGCATGGGAGACGGCGGGGAGACAGGGTGACTCAGAGAGGCAGATGGAGACACTGACCGTTCCCTGCAGGTTCAGAAGTCTTCAGATCCCGGAAAAGCATATTCATCTGTGAAGTCAGTGGGCGCAGGTCTCCCAGAAATCATGCTTCCGGAAGGACCGCGGCAATTCCAACTCGGGGGCCCAAGAACAAATTGGGTTCAGCGTAGGAGAACCATTCCCAGCGCCCTGGCAGGAAGCCTGCTCCTGGGGTTGGTCAGGCAACCAGCCAGCCGGGGACCACAGAGGCCTCACAGACAAAGGCTGGGTGGGGGGAGAGCAGCTGCTCTTGTGCCCCACCCCCATACGCTCGCCCTTCTTCTGCTTCACCGGTAAATAAAGAAGGCTGACATTCAAGTGAACCATCATCTGCGTCGTGTTCCCAATTATCCGCCTCGCTTTTCTAAGTGTGAAGACAGTTAACACATTGTGTGTGTGTGTGTGTAGGGGTGGGGTGAATGAACGATTCTTCCTTGAGTCTGAGAAGAGTAGCGCTAAAAAGACACAAGATCGCTTTACTGACAATCTAAAATATTGAGGAGAATGATGAGAATAAGGATAACATTAATAGCTAATTCTGTCTTGAATTACTATGCACTGGCACTCTTCTGAGTGCTTTCTATTAAGTCACTCCATTCTCACAGTAATCCTAAGAAACATAACTTTAAAAAAAATCATCCCCATTCTGCAGACCAGGAAACTGAGGCCAGGAATTTGACTTGCCTCAGGTCTTCAAGAGGAAGTGTTCCAAAGACAGGAAAACAGTCACATTATAATAGCTACTGTGTGTGGATGCCAAGGACCTGCAGAAATCCTGTTGAGAACCCTGGCACCATCTACAGAAGATGGGAGGATGGATTTGCCCATTTTACAGATGAGGAGACTGAGGCCAGGCAGAGAACACCAGAAAACAATGAAAGTAGTAAATAGCACAGGTTGGACTCCACATGGTTTCCTCCAAAGGTGGGTTCACTTCGGTCAGACACCCTCAGTTGAGCACAGAAGCTGAGAGGTGTGTCTGGAGTAATTAAGTGGGGGGAACGGGAACCCTCTGGAGAGGAGAGGTCTGTGCTGCCCCTCCCCCCAGAGCTGGGAGCTTTTGGGCATCCTAAGTAGGAGACCCAGAGTCCTCACTTACACCCTGCCAAAACCGGGGAGACTCTTTCCTCCTCTGCCCTCCTCTCCCACTTTGAAAGGATGGGGAGCAGTGTCGTCTGCTTCTCTCAGGGTAAGTGAGCCAGAAGGTAAGGGCTGGCTGGTCAGCTGATGCTGATTTAGTCCCAAAGAGCAGGGGCAGTTGGGGCCCGGGCACTGCCCTGCCCAAGCACATCAGCATGTAGCTTGATGTACACAGCTAATTGAGAGCCAAGGATGCTTTCTCTTCTGTTGTCCAGGTACATCCTAATAGCAACAGTCCTTACGATGGACCGGACGTTTGGAAGCACTTTGCGCACGGGTGTTGGGTTCCTTAGCCCTCACGAGAGCCCTATTTGATGATCCTGTCACTTTTTCAGTTGAGAAAGGGGCTCAGAGAGCTTGAGGTAACATGCCCCAGGTGCATGAACCCTCAGCCGGCCTGTGTGCTGTGTGCGTAGGGCTTGAGTTGGTGCTCCGGTTGAGTTGGGTTCCAGTTAGAGAAAATATTTCCTCTGGGAGACCATCTGGAAAAATAACGTCAGGGCACAGAGAGTGTCTAGAGGGGCTGCTGAAAAGGTAGGATCCAAGGTCAAGGGCCACTGAGCCTTCCTGAGGTCAGCGCGGTCTCTCTGGCCTCCGTGACCTCCCAGCCTGGGTGGACATGTGAACAGCACAAAGCACTTCCCAACTCCGTCCCCCTCAAAGGGACCATGGATGCCAGCAAGATTGTCAGGGTGTCCACCCACCCCCTTCCTGCATTTCAGCCTCCACACGCTCGCAGCCCCAGGATAAAGCCCCACAGACCTGACAAAGCAAAAACTGTAGCACCAGTAAGACACCTTCAAGATCCAAACTTCACACAAGTGCTGTCCTGCTGCTGCAGAGCAGAAACGCTGCCGCAGCGGAGAAAACAAGCCTTGCGTGAGGTGAGGTCCCAGCCTTCCCAGCTGCCTGAAGCTTTTGCCCCCTTCCTCATATGCCTCTGTCAAAAAGCAACATCTCAGATGCCTTGGTGAGCTGAGGCCATGCAAGACAGAGGCCGGCAGGGAATGCTTCTCAAAGTTTGGGAAAGCATTGCAAGTATATGGTACCATCAAGGACACTGGGTGGCTCTGACCAGTGTGTTCCACTCACCTGGAATCTGGCCTCCCAGCACCCCTGGCCTGGCCGCACCTACAGGTGCCGAACCTCAGAGCTCTACTTCTCCACTGACCCCAAACCCTGAGCCCAGGAGCCCAGGGTCCTGACAGTGCAGGTCACATCCCCTGAGATGCCCTGAGCAGGCTCTGAGCCCCCAGTGCCTTCTGTTCATTCTTCAGGGGAGTCTTTTCCCGGTGGCTCATCTGCAAAGGATCTGCCTGCCAATGCAAGAGATGCAGGTTCTACCCCTGGGTAGGGAAGCTTCTCTAGAAAAGGAAATGGCAACCCACTCTAGGATCCTTTCCTGGAAAATCGCACAGACAGAGGAGCCCAGCAGACTACAGGCCATAGGGTTACAAAGAGTTGTATTTGACTGAGCCATTGGGCACATACATTCCCATTGGCCATCCTGGCCCAAAACCCTTGTCCGGTTTTTTGGATGGGGGCTGGGGCTGAGGATGGAGATGAGGTCGGAGACAGTGATCACTCAGCCTCCAGGGACCTGGGAACTCTGCTCTGTACTTCGGGTGAAGCTCACCAACCTCTCCCGGGCTCAGAGGCAACCTTGGCAGTCTTGGGTAAAGGGGAGGAGATGGACCCCCAACGATCTATGAGCCAAATGCCGACGTTCCT
>SJYW01046047.1:261304-294882 GCA_006410735.1 Raphicerus campestris | reverse complement strand
CCCCCGCCCCGCGTCGCGCGCCGTTTGTGCGCGCCGGCTGCAGACGCAAAGACCAGCAAGGCCGCCGGCGGTGCCTGGGCTTCGCGCTCAGCCTAGTCGGCTTGCCCTTCCCACCCCGCGGAGTGACGGGCGCCCCAGGCCGCGGAGCCTGGCGGCCGCGAGGGCTGCAAAAGGCCGAAGGCCGGGGCTGGGCCTGGCTCCGAGAGCCGCGCCGGCCTCTGCGCCCCCAGGCCCTGACTCGCCTCCACCCCACGGCCTCCAGAGACCCCAGGTGACGCTCCCAACACATTCCCCAGGTGCCCAGGTTCCCAGCGGACTGGAAAGGGCCTTCGCCCTGGGCTCCATGGCTTTCTGGAGCTACCCGGTCAAGTGAGCAGCCCACGCACAGCGGGGACTTCTTTAAGAGACTTTCGCAAAGGTAGGAGACCCCAGCGGGTGTCAGGGCAGATCAGGTCTCTGAACGGTGGGTTCCACTTCTCTCTCCGTTGTTTTCCCTGTATCTCTGAGACCTCCTCCGAGTTCCAGATCTTAAGGTGAGAGCAGGCTTTCAGGGAGGACTCTTTAAAACATCTGGGGAAGAAGAACCCGCCAGAACCCTCTCCTGGAGAGGAGCAAAGTGAAACCCCAGTGCTCTGAGCCGCAAGCAGCGATATTCGGCCTCATTCTGCCGCTCAGAGAATGGTCTCCTGGGTCTCTCCCTCTGTCTCTGGTTCTTCCCACTCACTAAGCACCAAGCACCTTGGCTCACCCCTTCTGCGGTCACAAAAAGGAATAAAATGCAGCCCTCATGCCTTAACCAGCTGCCACCTCTGGGGCCATAGATTGAAAGAATCTGTGTTGCACATATGGGGGAAATTATTACGCTGAAACTTTCCCCAGTGCTATTTCAGCATAAAACAGAGACAAAATGGCATGTTAAGAACAACAGAATACCCAGGTTACGTTCAAGGCCACCGTATCCGGGAAAATCATTATCTCCTGAAGTGTTAAGTTCAGGGAGCTGCACTCCAGGGAAGGTTACAGCTCACCTGCTGGGGTGGGAAATGCATTCCCAGTTTGGAGCTCTGGACCCCAGAGTCACACACAGAGAGACCAGAAGGGGAGCTATTTGTTTCAGCCCGTGAAACAGATAGTAAAGCCATTTCCCACCCCCCGCCCCCCCCACCCCACAGCTGTATCTCACAGAGGCTGTGTTGCTATTTAAAATTTTAAGGATGAGATATCAAAATTGAAAAGTCATCTCTCATTTAAAATCCTGTAAAAGTTGACAAATTTAAAACTCTGAAAGCATTGTAAATTATTTTTAAGTGTTATGAGGTTTTAAAGTTTTTCACTGCAATAGGGTAAAGATTTAGAAATCAAATCCAGAAGTAGAGAGGTCTAAAATTCAACTCTGATCTGGCTACTCCCAGGGACGGTCATTAAATGGTACAGACTCAATCCCCTTTGGATTTTTGAAATCCTGGTTCAGATCCTTTTCTGGAGAAGTATCAAAGTAGGAAAGGAAGCCCGCATTTTAGGAAATTGAGGAAAAGCAGAACTCCCCCTGGTTCGCTGGTAGCTAATGGAAAATGTTTATCTTCCCCTCCCTCACCTCCTAAATCGGAGCTGGTTGGACATTGGGATGGAATGGTGGTGTTTGTTTTGACTATTGGCATGTTTCTCTGCGTTTAACAAATACATTACAGCAAATGTTATTACGGCTCACAGCCCTTCTGGCAGCCACATCCAACCAGGACTGGTTCTCAATGGCCTGGGTCAGGGTGGGATTCTGAATTAATCAAAAGCCTTTTCTGACACTAGCAGGACAATAGGGGAGCTCCCGCAGTCCTCTGTGCTCATCTGTAGATAGCTACACATTTACCCACCTGTATAACAAAAATAATCAAAACAGGTGGATTGGTGACCACACCTCATTTTTAAAAATTTGAGAATACAAACACACTGTCCGGACTTTGGGCAGAAAAACAACATGGGTTTATTTTAAGGCAAGTACAACAATTAAGACCACATAAGACAAACACAGGTGAAGTTAAATTTTTAGTGTTTTTTTTTTCTTTTAGGAATGCTAGGGAAGGAATCTACTATACAACACCATCACACTTTGTAAATAAAAAGTATCAGATACTTGACTTCTTTATCCGCCAACAACAACAAAAAAATAAATTATTTTCTTGTTTTGTAAAAGACCTACAACTGGGAAAAGAATTATGTCTCATAATTGTACAGGGGAAGGAGGAAACCCCACATAGTTTCCTTGAATTTTCACTTTGGCAGTTAGAAATGGTCGGGCAAGATGAGAAATTATCCAGTGAACTCAACTTTAAATATTATATTAATGGCTCTGAAAAACAACAAAAAATAGCCTGATTACAAATCCACACATTTGTACAGCACGGTTAGAGAAATTTAAAATTACACACAGCACATACATAATCTATAGAGACCCCCATAGACCTATGGGGGTCTCTACAGAGAGTCATTACTGGGTCGCTATGGGATTTGGTCCATAAGTTATAATTTTTGAAACCCCGAATGGAGCAGTGAGCACAGCCATCTTGGAAGGGGAGGGGGATTTTAAAATCATTATTCATTTCGTTGGGCCGCGTCCCTGTACTGGGGCTTCTTGGGATCTCAGAAACGGGGCGGCGAGTTAAAGTTACCTGCAGCTTCGCAGAGGGCGGAGGCTGGCACGCGCGCTCTCTCTGCTCCCGGGTCTGCGGGAAAAGCGGTGGGCAAGTTTTGGTTCTTTTTGCGTCTCTGCAGCCTGAATTGTCTGAGAGGGTCGCGTCTGGGAGGCGAAGCCGGAGCGGGCCAGGGCAGAGGAGGGCCGGGGCAGGTCAGTATTTCGTGCAGTCATAGGAGTACGGAGCCGCGTGGCGGTAGAGGGATGGCGTGGATCTGTAGGGCAGCTGACAGCTCGCGTTGCTGCTCACCTGGGGTTCCCCGAGGGTCGAGTTCTCAATCCCCAGCCGGTGGGAGTTGAACATCTCCCTGACGTTAGGGAAAGTCTGCTGCTGGGCCGCGAACGTGTGGCCGGAAAGGTGGTTCAGGTCCCCGCTGTGGTTGAGATACCAGGAGGCCGCCTGGGCCGCGGCAGCGCCGGGCTGCGGCGCCGGCTGCGGCTGGGGAGCCGGCGGGGGCGGCGGCGCCTGCGGGTGGTGGTGGCCGTGATGCTGGTGGTGGTGGCCGGCGGCGGCGGCGAGCGCGCCCTCCTGGCCGGCGGCGAGGTTGAGGGCGCTTAGGGGCGATGTGGGGCCGCTCGGGTGGTCCGAGAGGGCCTCGTCCAGAGCGGGCGGGACGCACATGTGCGCCGGCCGCTCGGCTCCGGTGTACAGGCTCATGGCGCGCATGCTGCACTGGTAGCCTCCGGCGCCCGCAGCCTCCAGGCCCTGTGCGCACGGCTGGCCATAGGCGGCAGGCGGCGCGGCGGCGTAGGGCAGCGCCAGCGGCGGCACCACCAGGCCCGCGCGCCCGGCCGCGGGGCTCAGCTCGCCGCCGGGCGGCGACGTTCGCAGCGTCATGATATTCTCCACGCTGAAGCCGGGCAGCCCGTTGGGCGCGCCCGCGTGATGCTCCGGCAGCGAGCCGTCAGGGGAGCCGGCGGGCGTGGAGGCCGCACTGCGCGGGCTACCCTGCAGCGCGCTCTCGGGGCTCAGTGTCTCCACCTTGGTGATGACCGGCAGCGCCGGCGACGCCGCCTCGCTCTTGATCACCACCTTCTTCTCGGCTTCCTTGGGGGTGTCCGCTAGAGGGGGGCCGGCCGGAGCGCCCTTGGACGCCGCCGGGGGCGGCTCCTTGAGGTGGGCGCGCTCCTCCTTCTCCTTGGGCACGTCTTTCTTCTTGAAGCGCCGCCGGCGCCGCAGGAAGCTGCCGTTTTCGAACATGTTGTAGGAGTCTGGGTCCAGGGTCCAGTAGCTGCCCTTGCCAGGTTTCTTGTCGTCGCGGGGCACCTTGACGAAGCACTCGTTGAGCGAGAGGTTGTGGCGGATGCTGTTCTGCCAGCCCTGCTTGTTCTCCCGGTAGAAGGGGAAGCGGTCCATGATGAACTGGTAGATGCCGTTCAGGGTGATCTTCTTCTCTGGCGCGTTCTGGATGGCCATGGTGATGAGCGCGATGTAGCTGTAGGGTGGTTTCACCAGGTCCTTGGGCGCCGCGGGCTGGTGGTGGTGATACGGCGCGTAGGAGCGGCCCATGCCCGCGCCGTACTGCTCCGGGTGGCCCGAGTAGACGCCCATGGGGCTGGTCATGCCTCCGTAGCTGCCCGCCGCGCGGTAGTAATTCTGCTCGCTCAAGTAGGGCACCACTCCCAGGGCGTTGGGGTCGGACACAGAGTAGCGCGCCTGCATGCTGCGTCCGAGACGGCTAGCCACCGCCTGCGCGCACGGACCGCGAGGAAGGCCCTACGAGAGCGAGCGCGAGCGAGAGAGGAAAGAAGGGAGCCGGCGGGGGGGAGCCCCGGGCGCCTGGAAGCCTCAGGGGTGAGCTGGAAGAGGCGCCGGCGCGGGGCGCCCGCCTTCGGGCCAGGAAGGGGCGCTCGCTTTCAGCGGACCGGGCGGAGCAGCATCTTGGAAGGCGCGCCCCGGCGAACGCAGCGCCGGCCCCGGCTCACTCCTCGCTCGCTCTCGGGACTCGGCGGGCGGCCGGGGACCGACCGGAGACGCCGCGCGCGCGGTGGACCAAGGCTGGCCCTCGGTCCGCGTCAGGAAAGGGAAGGCGGCTCTCCAAGCCCCCCCCCCCCGCCCCCCTCAGCAAATCGGCAGCCCTGAGGGTCGGTGAGCCGGGGTCCAGAGTGCTGCCCTGCCGAGCCCGGAAAAAGAGGCAAAGTCCCTTTTAGGGAATGGGAAAAGTTTCAAAAGTCTTCTTGGTGAAAGCGAGGTTTTACTTTCCCCCGGCCACGCCCCCTCCGGGAACTTTGGACCAATAAGGCGGCCGCTTTGGGGACTTAACACCAATCAGGACGATGAGCGCTGGAATCCGTCGGCTCTAAGACCCAGCCGCGCAGAACCAAACTTTTCTGCAGCCCAGTCTTAACTTGAAAAGATTTTTTTCTTAAAAAGAGTTATATCTTATTAAAATTTATTTTATTATCACATTTTGGTTAATGGGCCCACGTGCCCAGAGCAAAAAAAAAAACAACGCCCTTTTTTGCAGATAAAAGTGAGTTTGAGGTATAAAATCAAATTGATTAATGTAGTCCAATATCTCCCCAAAGACCTTATAAGTAGCAAAGAACCTGGGACTATTTTTCTTATTAATGAGTGATGAGGCGAATAATTAGATTTCCTAATTGTGGGGGCCCAGGTATAATGGATTCCAAGTAAATGTGCTGAATTGTAATGGAGAGGCCTCCTCTGGATGTGGTCATTATTTAAGCAAATAATTAATAATCAACAGGGAGTTTCCAGGTCAGGGCCGTCAAGAATAACCTATAAATGTTTAAGAGGGGAATTATAGAAACCGAGTGCCCCTCACCCCCACCTGAGGAGACAGGCCCAGGCGTCTATAGGGGATAGGCAGATAAGCGAAGCGGGAATCATAGCGATGCCTCCAGAATATAATCCTCTACACTCGCCGTGGATTCGGTAAAGCATCCCCGACATCGGTTGCTGTGTTGTGGGGTTTGGGGAAGAGAGGGAAATAATCCTGTTCATCTCCCCCTCTGCCCTCCGGCGTAGACGCTCGCAGCCCACCAACCCCAGCCTCGCCTCGTCGCTCCCTTTTCCCAGAGATAAATTCCCTTTGACAGGCTGACTCCCGCGCTCCCCGAAGCCGGGAACAATGCACCAGCCACCCGGCCCTGCGGCAGAGCCGGGCTCCCCTGCCCGCGAGGAGAAACCCGAGCCACAGTCGGCGGGGGCTTCGCCGCGGACGCGCGTCCGTAGCGCGGGCTCCCGACCGCGGCCCCGCCAGCAGGAACCCTCAGCCCCGCGCGCAGCCCCCGCCTCCCGCTCCTGGCGAAGCCCCCTCGGGAGTCTCTGCGTTGATTTTCTGTATGTTAGTCTTTTTTGTTTGGCTGCGGTTTGATAAGATNAAAAAAAAAAAAAAAACACGCCCTTTTTTGCAGATAAAAGTGAGTTTGAGGTATAAAATCAAATTGATTAATGTAGTCCAATATCTCCCCAAAGACCTTATAAGTAGCAAAGAACCTGGGACTATTTTTCTTATTAATGAGTGATGAGGCGAATAATTAGATTTCCTAATTGTGGGGGCCCAGGTATAATGGATTCCAAGTAAATGTGCTGAATTGTAATGGAGAGGCCTCCTCTGGATGTGGTCATTATTTAAGCAAATAATTAATAATCAACAGGGAGTTTCCAGGTCAGGGCCGTCAAGAATAACCTATAAATGTTTAAGAGGGGAATTATAGAAACCGAGTGCCCCTCACCCCCACCTGAGGAGACAGGCCCAGGCGTCTATAGGGGATAGGCAGATAAGCGAAGCGGGAATCGTAGCGATGCCTCCAGAATATAATCCTCTACACTCGCCGTGGATTCGGTAAAGCATCCCCGACATCGGTTGCTGTGTTGTGGGGTTTGGGGAAGAGAGGGAAATAATCCTGTTCATCTCCCCCTCTGCCCTCCGGCGTAGACGCTCGCAGCCCACCAACCCCAGCCTCGCCGTGTCGCTCCCTTTTCCCAGAGATAAATTCCCTTTGACAGGCTGACTCCCGCGCTCCCCGGAGCCGGGAACAATGCACCAGCCACCCGGCCCTGCGGCAGAGCCGGGCTCCCCTGCCCGCGAGGAGAAACCCGAGCCACAGTCGGCGGGGGCTTCGCCGCGGACGCGCGTCCGTAGCGCGGGCTCCCGACCGCGGCCCCGCCAGCAGGAACCCGCAGCCCCGCGCGCAGCCCCCGCCTCCCGCTCCTGGCGAAGCCCCCTCGGGAGTCTCTGCGTTGATTTTCTGTATGTTAGTCTTTTTTGTTTGGCTGCGGTTTGATAAGGTAATCTGGGCACCCGGGCTCCGTGCGAGGATGGGGCAAGCGATTGCAAATGGTTCAAGACACCTCAGGAGACGCTATTATTCTGTATACGAATCTAGAGCGACTCGGAGATCCTCGCCCTTCAGAGCTTTCTCCTTCTCTCGAGGGATCCCGGGAAGTTTGTTTATTTGTGCACTGAGTATTTATTTCTTCAACACCTCGAATAATCAGGTCCCCTTTCGCTCGCTTCCCCGTAGGGCAGGACCCTCTGTGACGGGCTAAAGGCTGGCCAGAATTCTTCTGGAAGTTGTCTATCCGGTTGGGTAGGGAAAAAGACTTCGGATAAAACTTTTGTATTTCAGGATTCCTTTTCCCCTCCTCATTGTCCCCATCAGTTGTTTATTAGATCCCCAAGAAAAGGGTTTTCGAGAATCTATCGTCAGCCTTAGATTTTGGAGAGGTGAATAGAAGGCGCTGGGGACACTTCATTCATTTTCAAAAACGGAACAAAAGAAAAATACTTAGGTTCGTTACCGATGAATGGTATTATGTCCTGATAAATTAAAAATCAAAGGGAAAGTAGTTATTACAAAATAGGTTCCTATTACCTAGAATATTTTGCTTCTGAAGCATTCACTCCATTTCTTATGGGCACTCGGTTCTTTCTCTAATTTGATTTTTAGGGGAGCAACGAAGTAAAATGAGGCTGCCCACTCTTCTGCTCACAGGTGAATGGTTTGAACTCCCACCCCTCCAGCTTCTAATACAACCTTATTATTTTTTCATACCTCTAGTATTTTCACATCCACTTAAAAAAAAAAAAAAAGAACCTTTAGCAAAAAGTGTCTTTCTCCTCAACTACGTGACAGGCAGCCCAAGTTCTCACAATTTTAATGGAAATGCAAACAATTGATCAGGAAACACCCCTCAGTCTGTAGACTTCCTACAGGAATATTATTTACTCTGCTTTTAATGAGGTGCGTTTAAAAAAAATTTTAAAGCCTTATCACATCACAGGGCAAAAACCAAAATAGCTAAGGACCACGGAAAATAAATCCCAAAATGGCAGTTTCTGCCTGAGTTTCTGTTTACAAGGGTGTCCAGGTTTAAACCAATAACATCTGAAAAGAACTAGGCTGAACTGCCTAAATTATCCCCCCAATGCAAAAAAAAAAAAAAAAAAAAAGTGGGGTGGGAGGGGAAGAGTCTTTATAATCAAGACAGAAGAGGTGAGAGAGACATTTTCCTTTGCCCCTGGAATTAGGTTTCTTCTCCGCTCAGTAGGACTCCGGGAGAGATGTTTGTTCAGGTTATTAAAACAACACCTTCCACACACCTGGACTTTGCAAAAACCATGTTTCCGATCTTTTCTTTTTCCTGCCAAAGTATTTTGGATTGGAGGCTGCTGATTTCTACCATTCTTGACCTTGCTGTCAGTGAGCTGAAAGCCTAATCGGGCCCCAGAGGGCCCCGTGCATCACTAGAATAAGAAGCGACGATAACAGCAAAAGATACCGAAATCAATCCGCCGCCACCCGGCATCGAGCCCTAGTCTGGGCGCCTCGGGCTCCTGCACCTGGAGGTAGCTTTAGCGGCCCCGTGGTGTCGGCGCCACCTTGAGGCCTACTAAGGAACTACCCTTAAAATAGTTGGAGGGTGGGAGTGGGGGGGGGGCGGTCAACCGTTTTGGTTACAATGGAGGTGCTGACACCTTATGGAGGCACCTTAGCACTGCATGGCAGGAGTAAAGAAGAAAGAAGGTAAATAAACTGTGCCGAGCGTGGATCAAGAAAAAACAAAACATTTTCCATAGTCTTGCAATGTGTCAAGAACATGATGTGTTGGAAAACAGAAATGTCTTTGAAACTGCTTGGGGAGCAAGAAAGCCTCTCTAGGGAGACTTGCTGAGGTTTTAAGCAAATGAAGGGGTCTGCAAGTCTGGCAATATTTTTTCCAGGGCTGTTAACAAATTGCTCTCCTCTGTGTCTCCCCGTGGCAGCTGTCTTTCTGCCCCATGTGTAGCGTGAGTTTCAGGGAATTCATCAAGAATGTTTCTGCTGCATGTGTGTGCCTGACATTAACAACCCATAACCTTAACCAAAGTTAAAAGAGACTTAAATATCTCTACAACTGCTTCTGCTTTTGAGGCACAACAGAGAATTCAAAGACTGGACAAGCGAAAGGAGTTTTGTGTCTCTTCTCACTATTTTCAGTACATTTTTCTCTTGGGCTCACGAGGTTTTAGGGAAAGGGTCCAGAAATGAGAGCAGTCTCAGGCTTCCAAAAGCTACCTGGGATCTGATGAACACTTGGGTTCATCACAGTCAATGCTCTTTCTTAAAAATCCACTGCAATCCAGCACCTGGAAATATTTTCCAGGGCAAAAAAGCGGGTCACTGCTAGGAATCTTTCCAAACCACCGTTCATAAAACGTAGCACCATGAACAACAAAATAACGAGGGTAAAGGCTATTCTTCACTAAAAGATTAAAGAAACTTGACAACTGAATGCAGTACTTAATCCTAGATGGAGGAAATTTTAAAAAACACTAATACAGGACAAGTTTGAGAATACCTGGAGAAATTTTAATCTGGCATCATATTCAGTAGTAGTCTTGTATCAAGGTTAAAATTCTTGAGTGTGATAATTCTATGTGATCAAGTAAGAGCATGTCTTGTTTTTAAAAGATGCATGTCAAAATATTTAGAGCTGATATTAATCATCTCTGCTACTTTTAATAGATTCAAATAAGAGGGAGGGTGTGTATAGAGAGGAGACAGAAAGAGAATGTATCTAAAATGAGGCCAATTGCCGAACCTATGGTATATGGGTATTCATTGTTTATTGATTTTGCAATTTTTCTCTAACTTTGAAAGTTTTCAAAATTAAAAACAAATGGGAGAAAAGCACCTTTGTTATTTTGGAAATTAAAAAGGGGTGTGACACAGAGCAAACATCTTTCCATGGAAGGAAATTAGGGTTTCCATATTGCAAACTACTGTGGGGGCCCAACTGGCTCCCAGTGTCTCCTCTTCTTGTGTTCTCCAAGTTTTTGAAAAACAATCTTGAACAACCATGGATTTTATCACATTAACTTGCGGTTGTTCTATTTGTTGTTCTGTTCTGTTTGTTTGTTAAAGCTGATTGTCTAAGGAGCCTTGTTGTTGTTCAGTCACTAAGTGTGTCTGACTCTTTGGCAGCCTATGGACTGTAGCACACCAGGCTTCCCTGTCTTCCACTATCTGCTGAAGTTTGCTCAAATTCATGTCCATTGAGTTAGTGAGGCTTTCTAACTGTCTCATCCTCTGTCTCCCCCTTCTCCTTTTGCCTTCAATCTTTTCCAGCATCAGGGTCTTTTCCAATGATTTGGATCTTTCCATCAGGTGATCAAAGTATTGGAGCTTCAGCTTCAGCATCAGTCCTTTCAATGAATATTCAGGGTTGATTACCTTTAGGATCCACTTATTTGACCTCAAAAATATAGTCATGTCCAACTCTTTTCAACCCCATAGACTGCAACCCACCAGGCTCCTCTATCCATGAAATTTTCCAGGCAAGAATACTGGAGTGGGTTGTCATTAACTTCTCCAAGGGATCTTCTCCAGGGATCGAATCTGGATCTCCTGCATTGCAGGCAGATTCTTTAGCATCTGAGCCACCAGGGAAGCCCCTAAGGAGCTTATCTATCTTTATAATTCAAGCACTGCCCCAATTAGCAGAATCAAAACTGGAGAAATCTAATAAGAGTACTATAGATGTTTCCAAAACAGAGTACTAAAGATATGCGTATGTTCTTTTTCTTCAGTAATTCAGTTGTGTCTGACTCTTTGTGACCCCACGGACTGCAGCATGCCGGGCTTCCCTATCCTTCAGTATCTCCCAGTTTGCTCAAAGTCATGCCCATTGAGTCGGTGATGCCATCCATCTTGTCCTCTATCATTGCCTTCTCCTCCTGCCTTCAATCTTTCCAAGCACCAGGGTTTCTTCTTAAAGAGAGCTAAATGGATGCCAGACCTTTATAGCTGGCCTTTTCCTTGTTGCTGTATAGTTGGTTTGCTTACACAGTGTATCAGTCAGTTGAGGCTGGTATATGCTGCGGTGATAACCCAAGTCTCATTGACTTCATAGTCTTGAGCCAACAGCTGGGTGTCACTCAGGAGCCTGGGTTTTCAAAGGCTGCCTCTCCTGTCACCTCGGCAGGGGCAAGAGAAGGAGATTCTGCCCTGGAAATTAAGTGTCCAAGTGACATGTCTCTTCTATTTGCAACTCACTGAGCTGATCACATGGCCCCAACACACCCCAGGGACAGGAAGTTCAGTCTTCCCTGGGCCCAGGCAGATGATGAGCTGATTTTTGTTTAGCAACCTCATGTCTGCTACACAAGTCCTACCTCTCCAGGCAGTGGCAACTCTGTCTTGTTTCTCAGTAGCCCTAGTGCCCTGCAGGGTACCTTGGAGCAGGTGGACAGGAAGTGTTTACTGAATGAATGTATGACTTTTCCAAGACTTTTCTCCCTAATAAATAAAGAGAAAATACAATGCATGCCCACTGTGTGCCAAGATGTTCTGCCTGTGACATCTCATTTAATCTTCTTTTGGGGTAGGTACTGTTACTATCACCATTTTAAAGGTGAGGAAACTTAGGTCTAGAGATTTTAAGTAACCCCAAATTTTCAGCTACAAGTGAGGGAATTGGGGTCTCTTAACTCATTACTTTGCTGCCTCTTTAAGATTAGGGTGTCTTGGAAATTAGAGACAACTTAAAAAGTTAAAATACAAACTTCTATGTAAATAGTCTATGTGGAAACATACATTTATATAATTTCATGACTATATATATACACAGTGAAGAGTGTATGCGTGAAGGCATGACTGAACACATGACTCAATGTCTATGATATTTTAGTTTTTTATACCACCAACTTACAAGCCTGTAATTAACCCTGTGTGGTAAAAGGATTCATTATCAGAGCCCAGAAAAAGCAGACTCCTCCCTGGGAGGTGCAGACAGGGCTTTGATTGTTGGACAGGGCAGGGAAAGAAAGAGGTGAGGAAGCTGTTTTTCACCGAGTCTGCAGACTGTGGGTTGGGTATTCTGAGCTCCAGGAAATACATCAAGCTTAGAATCACCATCCTCCCTCAGAGTGACCACTGGGTCTCACGGTGACCACAAGAGAGGGAGATCCTACGGGCCTACAAAGGACTGAACGAAGCAGAGTGACTCACTCCCCAGCGGAGAGGGAATCTAGCTTCTTGGGAACCAGCTTCTGTTGTTATTAGAATTATTTATTATTCTACTTATTTACTTTTTAGCACTTTAGGAGGTGTTTGTGTGAAGATGATGCGGAGAGAAGAGAGGGAGCAAAAACAGACCGTTCCATTTAACATCTGTAGAGTCTCACAGGAGAGGAATTGAGTCATGGAGAAGCAATCCCGGTCGGTTTCTCGGAGTAGGGGACCTCTAGGGACTAGGAGTGAAAGTGGGTGTGTTTGAACTGGCAGTGGGCTCGGACAGGTTACGGGTGTTCACTCGGTAGCCCCCCTCTTCTGCCCACCCAGCTCTTGGCAAATGCCAGACAGACCTAGCGCTCAGTGCTGGCCTGATAGAGAATAAACCTTCAGGGGCCACTCGCACCACCCTCCTCCCGCCGCGCGGACTCGCACGCGCATGCGTGCAGGGGAGCGTTCCCACCAGGCCTCGGCGGCGAGGCCACCGCGCCCCCAACCCCGATCCAGACTAGTGCGCAGGCGCGGGAAGTGCGCGCACCGGTGACGTCACTAAGCACGGAACTCCGCCGAGGGAGGTGTCGCGCACTGACAGCGTCGCCATGGAGCCGAGGGCGGGTGAGGGGCGGCCCCAGACACCACCTGAGAAACGCGCGGGGGACGCGGAGGGCTACCTGAGAGACGGGCCAGGGAAGGCTGAGGGGCCACCTGAGTGTCGGGCGGGGGACGCGGAGGGGCCGCCTGAGAGACGGACCGGGGGTCGTGGAGGGGCCACGTGAGGACGGGCAAGGGGTCGCGGAGGAGTCCCCGGGCATTGGGGGAGAAACCGCCAGAGACAGAAGGGGGACAAGGACGGGCGGGGTCTCCGAGGGTTCTGAGCGGGGTTGGGACGCTGTCGGTGGAGTAGGTAGAAGAAGCAGCGGGGCTGCCTTCTGGGTAGATGGTGGTATCCGTTTCCGCACCCGCCTCCCCCCAATGAGCGCTGCCTCCTGTGTCGTCTGCCCCAGGCCCTGAGGAGACTCGCCCCAGAGCCCCTGAGCTTCGGTGATTGATTGCAGGATTGCCTGGCAAAGACGGTACTGAGGCTCTGCCCCACGGTCTATTAAAGCCGAGTTGGAGAAATGTGAATAAAAAAACCCCTCCTCGGTTACTGCCCGGGCATGGAACAGTACAGGAAACAGGTGCTGGTAGCTCGGTGGAATGGTAACAAAGACCTTTGGAGATGCCTGCCAAGTGCCAGGACTGCGCTCGGGGCTAGAGGTAGAAGGAGGAGGGAGACCCAGGCTGACCTGACGGGCAGTTACAGAACAGGGTTCATGCATTTCTCACATTAATATATGTCGCCTTTTATTATCCTAATTATTTCCCATGTTTTGGTAACTTTCCAAGGGCAGGGAGCTGCCCTTTCATTCTCTCCCTCCCCTTGCAATTAGCCCACTGCTTTCTAAATGGGAGTCACTCAGATGTGATGATTAATTGACTCTGGAGCAAGGGCTGCAATTCCTACAATTCCTGGGTCCCACACAGCGACCTGCACAGTGCTGGGGATATTGTTGGACCTCTGAGTTGTTAGTGAAAGTAATGTCATAGCTTTTTAAAAAAAATGTTTATTTATTTGGCTGTCCTGGGTCTTCGTTGTTTGCAGGGGCTTTTCTCTAGTTGTGACAGGTAGGGGCTGCTCTCTAGATGCAGGACACAGGCTTCTTATTGAGGCTGCTTTCCTTGTGGCTCACAGGCTGTAGAAGGTTCAGGCTTCAGCAGTTGTGGCTCCCCGGCTCTAGAGCACAGACTCAATAGTTGTGGCTCCTGGGCTTAGTTGTCTCTTGGCATGTGGGATCTTCTTGGACCAGGAATCAAACCCGTGTCTCCTGCATTGGGAGGCAGATTCTTTACCAGTGTGCCACCAGGGAATTTGTTTTAATGGTTTCTGTTTTGAAAAAAAAATAATAATAACAGTGAGGGTGTTTTGGGTTCCTCAAGAATCAGAGGTCCCAGAGGAGGAATGTCTGTCTCAGCTAGCCCTGACGGGAGAGGAGGGGTGAACCAGAGAAGGGAGGAGAGGAGGTACAAAGACCTGAAAAAGACAGGGGTACAGAAGTGTGAGGCCAGGGACCAACATTGGGCCGCTTTTTAAATTCATGGTGGGGGGTGGCAGAAGATGAGGCTGAAGCGGACAGCAGGGCTTTGCAGCTCATTCCACACTCCGTGTCAGGGATCCTCAGAGCACTTGAGCACCATGGAGGGGAGACTTCCTGGAGGTGGTGCTAAAGCTAGGCCTTGAAGAGTGAGGGTTTGACTGACAGGGAGTAGAACAGACTTCAGCAGAGACCAGAAAATGCAGAGCTCCCAGCAGGAAGGAACAAGCCAAGTCCTGGAAGCTGCCTACATGGCCTTAACCAGACCGACAGCACTGTAGTCCTGCATCCTTGGAGATGCTTGTTCCCTAAATACACGTGAATCTGCAGTCTTGATTTCTGCCGTGTTTCAGAAGGGTCAAGAGGCACCAGAGTGTTTGCAGTGGGTTCCAGGATGCTCTGGGGTCTACCTGTGAAGGGCCTGGTATGGGTGGTGTTCCAGGGGGATCTGTGTCTAGCCTGAGGGCATAAGCACTGGAAACCTTTGGCTCTGGCCCTTAACATGATAAAACTACATGTAAATGTTTAATAAATCATTATAAATTGGCGAGGTCTGTAAAGGCATGTGTCAGTAGCAAGGTTGGAAACCTTCCTGCCCATCAGTCAAGGACTGCTTGAGTAAAATTTGACCTACCCGCATCGTGGAATACTATGCAATTGCAGAGAAGTGTGAGGGTGCTTTTTATATACCATACGGGCCAATCTGCAGGATAATAAGTAAACAGCAACAGAACTCAGTGCAGTATATGTAGCTGCTTGTCTCGCGCCCTCTTAGGGAAAGAGAATGGGGGATAGGAGTGGAGTGTCTCCTGTCAGCAGCCTGAGATGGTTGGGGAAAAATTCATCAGGCAAGCGGATGCAACTGACTATCTCAGGGGAAGGGACCTGGTACTCAGGAGACAGTGAGAGAGGCTCTTCATTATATAGATGCCTTTGTGTGTTTTAAAACTGCATTTACAAAGGAATTATTTAAAATGTAATTTATTCACAAGATTCAAAGTCACATAACTCATAAATGTTTATGGTGAGAAGCCAGCCGCCAGTCACATGCCACCGCCTGGGTCAGTGGCTCCAGGTCTGCTGTGGGACTGCTGCCTTGTGCCACTTCTGAGCAGCCTTTACTCAGGGGAGACTGAGGACCTGAGAGGGTGAAGCTGCCNCCGCGCCCCCAACCCCGATCCAGACTAGTGCGCAGGCGCGGGAAGTGCGCGCACCGGTGACGTCACTAAGCACGGAACTCCGCCGAGGGAGGTGTCGCGCACTGACAGCGTCGCCATGGAGCCGAGGGCGGGTGAGGGGCTGCCCCAGACACCACCTGAGAAACGCGCGGGGGACGCGGAGGGCTACCTGAGAGACGGGCCAGGGAAGGCTGAGGGGCCACCTGAGTGTCGGGCGGGGGACGCGGAGGGGCCGCCTGAGAGACGGACCGGGGGTCGTGGAGGGGCCACGTGAGGACGGGCAAGGGGTCGCGGAGGAGTCCCCGGGCATTGGGGGAGAAACCGCCAGAGACAGAAGGGGGACAAGGACGGGCGGGGTCTCCGAGGGTTCTGAGCGGGGTTGGGACGCTGTCGGTGGAGTAGGTAGAAGAAGCAGCGGGGCTGCCTTCTGGGTAGATGGTGGTATCCGTTTCCGCACCCGCCTCCCCCCAATGAGCGCTGCCTCCTGTGTCGTCTGCCCCAGGCCCTGAGGAGACTCGCCCCAGAGCCCCTGAGCTTCGGTGATTGATTGCAGGATTGCCTGGCAAAGACGGTACTGAGGCTCTGCCCCACGGTCTATTAAAGCCGAGTTGGAGAAATGTGAATAAAAAAACCCCTCCTCGGTTACTGCCCGGGCATGGAACAGTACAGGAAACAGGTGCTGGTAGCTCGGTGGAATGGTAACAAAGACCTTTGGAGATGCCTGCCAAGTGCCAGGACTGCGCTCGGGGCTAGAGGTAGAAGGAGGAGGGAGACCCAGGCTGACCTGACGGGCAGTTACAGAACAGGGTTCATGCATTTCTCACATTAATATATGTCGCCTTTTATTATCCTAATTATTTCCCATGTTTTGGTAACTTTCCAAGGGCAGGGAGCTGCCCTTTCATTCTCTCCCTCCCCTTGCAATTAGCCCACTGCTTTCTAAATGGGAGTCACTCAGATGTGATGATTAATTGACTCTGGAGCAAGGGCTGCAATTCCTACAATTCCTGGGTCCCACAAAGCGACCTGCACAGTGCTGGGGATATTGTTGGACCTCTGAGTTGTTAGTGAAAGTAATGTCATAGCTTTTTAAAAAAAATGTTTATTTATTTGGCTGTCCTGGGTCTTCGTTGTTTGCAGGGGCTTTTCTCTAGTTGTGACAGGTAGGGGCTGCTCTCTAGATGCAGGACACAGGCTTCTTATTGAGGCTGCTTTCCTTGTGGCTCACAGGCTGTAGAAGGTTCAGGCTTCAGCAGTTGTGGCTCCCCGGCTCTAGAGCACAGACTCAATAGTTGTGGCTCCTGGGCTTAGTTGTCTCTTGGCATGTGGGATCTTCTTGGACCAGGAATCAAACCCGTGTCTCCTGCATTGGGAGGCAGATTCTTTACCAGTGTGCCACCAGGGAATTTGTTTTAATGGTTTCTGTTTTGAAAAAAAAATAATAATAACAGTGAGGGTGTTTTGGGTTCCTCAAGAATCAGAGGTCCCAGAGGAGGAATGTCTGTCTCAGCTAGCCCTGACGGGAGAGGAGGGGTGAACCAGAGAAGGGAGGAGAGGAGGTACAAAGACCTGAAAAAGACAGGGGTACAGAAGTGTGAGGCCAGGGACCAACATTGGGCCGCTTTTTAAATTCATGGTGGGGGGTGGCAGAAGATGAGGCTGAAGCGGACAGCAGGGCTTTGCAGCTCATTCCACACTCCGTGTCAGGGATCCTCAGAGCACTGGAGCACCATGGAGGGGAGACTTCCTGGAGGTGGTGCTAAAGCTAGGCCTTGAAGAGTGAGGGTTTGACTGACAGGGAGTAGAACAGACTTCAGCAGAGACCAGAAAATGCAGAGCTCCCAGCAGGAAGGAACAAGCCAAGTCCTGGAAGCTGCCTACATGGCCTTAACCAGACCGACAGCACTGTAGTCCTGCATCCTTGGAGATGCTTGTTCCCTAAATACACGTGAATCTGCAGTCTTGATTTCTGCCGTGTTTCAGAAGGGTCAAGAGGCACCAGAGTGTTTGCAGTGGGTTCCAGGATGCTCTGGGGTCTACCTGTGAAGGGCCTGGTATGGGTGGTGTTCCAGGGGGATCTGTGTCTAGCCTGAGGGCATAAGCACTGGAAACCTTTGGCTCTGGCCCTTAACATGATAAAACTACATGTAAATGTTTAATAAATCATTATAAATTGGCGAGGTCTGTAAAGGCATGTGTCAGTAGCAAGGTTGGAAACCTTCCTGCCCATCAGTCAAGGACTGCTTGAGTAAAATTTGACCTACCCGCATCGTGGAATACTATGCAATTGCAGAGAAGTGTGAGGGTGCTTTTTATATACCATACGGGCCAATCTGCAGGATAATAAGTAAACAGCAACAGAACTCAGTGCAGTATATGTAGCTGCTTGTCTCGCGCCCTCTTAGGGAAAGAGAATGGGGGATAGGAGTGGAGTGTCTCCTGTCAGCAGCCTGAGATGGTTGGGGAAAAATTCATCAGGCAAGCGGATGCAACTGACTATCTCAGGGGAAGGGACCTGGTACTCAGGAGACAGTGAGAGAGGCTCTTCATTATATAGATGCCTTTGTGTGTTTTAAAACTGCATTTACAAAGGAATTATTTAAAATGTAATTTATTCACAAGATTCAAAGTCACATAACTCATAAATGTTTATGGTGAGAAGCCAGCCGCCAGTCACATGCCACCGCCTTGGGTCAGTGGCTCCAGGTCTGCTGTGGGACTGCTGCCTTGTGCCACTTCTGAGCAGCCTTTACTCAGGGGAGACTGAGGACCTGAGAGGGTGAAGCTGCCCCTCTCTCCCACCCAGGTGTTGAGAGGTGCCATGTCACAGCAGAGTGATTTGGCACAAACTTCTGCACAGGTGCAAGGATAGCCCTTTGGACTAAGAAAAACAAAACTCCATATAAATGCGTTTATGTTAATGTGCCACTTTTATTTTTTTCCCTCTCAACTGGAAACTGCTTTTTGTAGTTCTCCATTTCAAGAGGAGCATGCAGTTAATTCAGGGTTCTAAGGGCTTTCCCTAATCAAATAATTAAGGAGTATTTGTTGCCTGAAAATTCATTTCCACAGTGAGATCTAGAATAAAGATTCTCGCAATAAAGTGGAGGTACTTTGGATTACCTAAGTAATCCAAAGTAGTAGCTGGCTTACACATCACTCAGCAAGCGAACAGGCCTTGCAAAAGGAAGGAAGTAATCATAGCTGTTTCAAGACTGACAGACAGAGTGAGATCACAGAGCCTACCTAGACTGAGCAGGACTCATGTCTCCCAGAAAGGACTTAGGAATGCTTGGGTCCATGGCTTGAGTGGTGTTTGTGCTGCAGCTACAGGTTCATAGAACAGGCTTCATTAAGCACTTGGGTTATGTTAAATGTACACTGTGTTTGGACTATAACAATTTGTTGAGGTGTAAAGTGTCAGTGGCCTTGGTTTTTCGACGTAGGGGTCAGAAGCCCTAGGTTCTGTCTGGTGTGGCAGAGCTGAGGATGCAGTAGGAGCATGCAGGCCCTGGGACTGCTGTGCTGTGGGGGTCCTGTCTGTATGTTTATCAGTCACACCCTTTATTGCTGTAGGTGTTTCCAAACAGGACATTCGTGAGCAGATTTGGGACTACATGGAATCACAAAATTTAGCTGATTTTCCCCGGCCTGTTCATCACAGGATTCCCAACTTCAAGGTACTGAAGCATTCCTGGAACATTCTCAAGGAAATTGAGATATTCCTGAATGAGTAACAGTAGTAAGACAGTTACCACCCCGCTTCACGGTGAATTTGAACTCGCTGAACAGTGAGTGGTGTGAAATCTGAACCAGCTGGCTAGGATGTCTGTATGCTTAGAGATGTCCTTCATCATGTTATTAATACTTAACACTCACTCTCAAGGGCTTCTTGCCTTTCTCTGCAGGATTGGTGGTTGAGTTGCCTCTTGCCCTGGGGTGGTACTGAGGCTACTGCTTCCCATTTGGTACAGAGTGGAATATTTCTCCCAGCTGGAAGCCTTCGATCCTTGTGGTGCCTTTTCACACAGCTGGCTCCTAAGGGCCGACGTACTCTGAGAGGAAGCCCCAGCCAGTGGGGCTGGCTTCTAAACCCTTTGTACCCTAGCTGCCCCCTTAGACATTTCTCGGGTGCCCCCAGATCTGGTTTCAGCACTGGCCCCCACGCCTGTGTTGGGGAGATGTTGGAGCGTCAGGCTGCAGGTGGCTCAGGACAGTGGCCTCTTGGTAACATGCACTTGCATTTAAAAACAGGGTGCTTCTCAGGCCGCCGAGCATTTCCCACGTTTGCAGGCGTTCAAAATGGCCAGAACCATTAAAGTCAACCCTGACGCTCCCCAGAAAAACGCCCGTTTCTTCGTCCTTGAAGTAAGTGCACCTCTGTCTCTCTACCTAACCAGGGCTCTTATCTGGCTTGTCAAAACATCAGAGACCTCGAGGTTTTTGCCAGAACGCAGGAACTTAAAGTGGACCCTGATAAACCACTGGAAGGTGTCCGGTTGTTGGCGCTGCAGGTAATCCCATTCCCTGAGCCGGAGCCCTGGCTGCTGGCCAGCCTGCCCGCCGCAGGTGGCTGGTGAGTGGACACCATCCTGCATTTGGAAGGAGGCTTCTGACTCCCTCCATGCAGAATGTGTCCGTGGAGTTGTTTTTCCCAGGACATTCAGAACTCTTTCATTGTTTATCGGTCAGAAGTCCTGAACGTGTCTGAATTCAAAGAGAAAAGGTGTTGATGTACCTCTCCAGAAGAGAACAATTATGATATGTATATTTCTTCTACCACATTTGTGATACTATAATTCTTTGAAACTTGATGACTTAACGAGTAAGAAATATGATAAATGAGTTCCCCAAACACATGAATTAGAACACTGTTTCTTATATATAATAGGTCCCTTTTCAAGAAGAAAAATTCTCCCCAGGGTTGCCTTAATTTATAATTTCATTTAATAGGCATAAATATAGAACTTGGCATAAATTTTAATTTCATAGCTCCAGTGTGATTGTAAAATCAAAATACACATGTAAATTAAATATAAACAAAGCTATAAAAGCAGCACCATTCAGGTGACAGGCTTCATCTCATTTAATGGCTGATGTTGGGGCAGTGGGTCTGTGGGATCCTGCCGTATGCTGCTGGGCCTCAGGTGGCGACTCAGTTTCCCTACACCTCCTGAGAAGCTTTGCTCTGCAGGCACCTTCCATCCTGGGTCGGGGGGTGCATACTCAATCAGGCTAGGATGGTGATGCACATGGCCACAGAGCATGCCTTGGGGTACAGCTTCCCAGGTGCGGCCCCAGACTCTCATCTGGGGCTGTTACGAGAACTTGGTCATGATAAGCACACTGGTGAAGCTGTGAGACCTCCAGTCTGAGCATCCTGTCTGTAAGTTAGCACCTGCCGGGGAGCTTTGCAACTGTTGCTGATGTCTAGTTCTGAGCCAGGCTTGAGTGGACCTGGACTTTGGTGAGCGTAAGAGCTCCCCAGGGTCCTCTAGTTTGCAACCAGTGGGTTAGCAGAGTATTGGGCAGTACACCAGAGTCTGGAGACTGCAGACAAAGTCACCCACCTCTCTTGTTACTTCTGTCGAAATATGCTTCTTGGGGTTGAAAACCTTTATTTAAGAAAGCCAAACTCTAATTTTATAGGACTTTTATTGGTCTTAGGCTGTCATCTGCTGCTCAGAAAGTAAAATATGCTATTTTTTACATAAAAGAGCTTAAAATGTTATAACTGCCTCATGGCCCACCCTTGTGTAATCTGCAGCAGTGTCCTTGGCCATGGTTCTCAAAGTCACCCTGTGCATCAGGAGTCCTGGGTAGGCTTATTAAACCAGGCTGCTGGGCCCCACCCCAGAGCTTCTGATCATGTCAAATGGTGCCCAGGCGCCCCCACTCTGAAAACCTCTGCTCTGGGTCTTGCAATAAACATTTGAGAATTAAATGGAAGAAAACGGCTGTTGACACAAGTCAGTGTGAAATATTGATTATAATTGGTACTGATCTCTCAGACTGATTTACTGAGCAGCAAATTAGATATAAGTGCATGATGGGGTAATGTCTTAATGTGGCTTCAAAATAAAACATCATTGTACCTGGATAGGGCTTAATTCGAGGAGCATAAGGCAAGTAAGATTATGGTTGGAGTTTTCTTCAGGACAGACTTCTTTTGGATTTGCATCATCATTTTCACTGGGAACAATTTTGAATGGCAAGTAGAATAGAATCAGCAAGTTTAACAAACCTTCGCCCCTTTATTCTGAGTCAGGATAGTGTAAACTGTTCTTAAGTAAATTCGTGCCCAAGTATTATTTAGTTGAGTTTGCAAACCAGCTCATCTTCTTGACACATACCCCAAAATACAGGTAATAGTAGCTTCCTTCTGTTCCTGAAATGTTAAAACAATACATAACAAAGTTCCCATGTTAAATTTTGTAATTTATTTACTGTCTTTTCTTTTAAAAGAGCAAAAAAACATTGTTGGTTCCAACACCACGACTGAGAACGGGGTTGTTTAATAAGATTACTCCACCCCCTGGGGCAACTAAAGACATCTTGAGAAAATGTGCCACCTCTCAGGTGAGTTTGGAAGCAGCGCCAGCCACAGGGAAGAACTGCTTTCAGCCATGCCCTCCGGTGAGTTAGAACAGTGTGTCTCCGCCACAGGGTTGAAGTCTGTGTTTAGCAAAACCAGATGAAGAGTGGTGTGAGGTGTTCAGCAATCTTGTCATTACAGGAGCCCAGCAGAAAAGCTGCCAGGCAACTTGGTTTTTCTTTTGCACCGAGGTGACAAATAGTAAATTCCTGGTAAGAAAGAAAAGGAAAAGCCAATTTTCTGGTACTCTGGCGCCCCCTAGAGTTAACACTTGATGCTGTTCGGTGTCCTAGAGCATTTTCTCAGATACCACCAGAAACAGGTTAGAGTTTCCAAAATATGTTCAAGTGGAAATTGTCTCATCAAGTGCTGAAGTAATAAAGACTTTAGTAATTTAACAATTTTTTTTTACTGCCTCATAATGCCATGAAACCAGTAAACATTACATTAGAGTGCCTTATAATGAAATTTGTCTAGTATTTTATAGACAAAGAAATAGAATTTGGTGACTTTTTTCAGAGTTCTAGAGTTGACCCCAGATCATCTGATTCCTAGTCTGGTGAAAAGGAGAAATGGAGTGTCAAGAAATACCTTTCTAAAAGGGATTTTCTACCTAAGTCTAGTGTATAACAAGTGAATGCTTTATTGTCATTTATTGATAATCTGTCTTATTGCAAAAACAGAATTTGGCGTGACATACAAAAATACATATAATAAAGTAAGATAACAAAATGTGTGGAAAAAAAATAAAGGGAAAACAAATGTGACAATATAAGAGATGACCCTGGTTCTGGTCACTGTTCAAAGTGCCCACCACGTGCTCCCCTGCAGTTGGTGGACGTGGCCACAGACCCGGGCCCACACTTCTGAGGGCTGGCAGGGAATCTGGACAGTTATAATCCTAGGTTCTGGACAGTAAAGCAGCCCTTCTCCTCGTACTGAAGTCCAGGTCAGCTGTGGCTGTGGTGCCGGTGCAGTGGTCTGTGTCCCCCCTCACAGCATCCCCTCCCCTCTGAAAAGTGACCAACACTCGGCTCGTTCCCAGAAGGCTCTGTGGCATGCCGGCACTGGCCAGTCTCTCATGGGCGCTCCTGAAAGTGTGGTCCAGCCNTGTGTCCCCCCTCACAGCATCCCCTCCCCTCTGAAAAGTGACCAACACTCGGCTCGTTCCCAGAAGGCTCTGTGGCATGCCGGCACTGGCCAGTCTCTCATGGGCGCTCCTGAAAGTGTGGTCCAGCCAGAGTAAAGCCAGGCCGGCTCTCACGACTGAGCTTGAGCGCAAATTGAACAGTGTTTAGGCTCTTTTATATCATGAGATGCTGGCTAGAAATCAGATCCAGGGTCATGAACTTCAGAGTGTTGTTTTCTCTGTGGTAGAGGAAAATGGCAAATAGAGAGTCATAAAGACATGTCTAACGCAGATGCAGCTTTAGTACGATTATTATTTAGGTGGCTGAAGCTTAGTGGTGAAATGCTGCCACGTGTATGTCACTTTAGGAGACTGTGATGTCGCCTCACTTCANCTGTCTTCCTGGGGGATGCTAATCGTCACTGAGGCCGTGACAACAGTCCCTCACTGTGGGTCCTGAGTTCTCAGTTCTGCCACCAGCTGGTCGTCCCTCTGTGTGGGTCCTGTGAAGGCGGGGACTCTCCGGCCCCCAGATTCTTGCCTGGCCTTGCAGTGTGCGCAGCCAGAGCACCTCGGGGATGGGGAGGTGGTGGGGGCGGCTCAGTGCTGTTTATAGTGCTGTTTCAGGTTGGCTCCTGGGCACATATGGATAGATCCTGAGCGTTCTGTGACGCTCCCCACATGGACTCACGTGACCCCAGTGTGGCCCAGGGGTGAGGCTAGAGCCAGTGTCATCTTGGGTTGGCGGCAGATGCCTCAAGAGTCAGATTTGTGACTGTGTTGGGCTTAGTGTGCATTTGTAGGGGACAGTTTTTAAACTTAATTTCTAAAGGGAACATGTATTCATAAATGACTGCCATCTGCGTGCTTCAGTAAGAAGTGATTAGGGCATAGAAAAAAGCCAATTTTGCTTTATACCAGCTTTTTAAATGGAATGACTAGTTAGAAGGCATAATTTTTTTTTCCTGTTTGATTAACAAGCAAAATCTTTTATTTCACATGGCAAACTGACAAAAACCTAACAAATGTTCCTAATTGCCAGCCAGGAAAAATAGCACCCCTACATGGGTCCCCATGTAGGAATCCAGCTTGTCTACTGGGCTCTCAGAGGCTGTCACCTCTGGGCCTCCATCAGCCCACATGTGCCATTCCACAAGGAGCACAACGGGGGCCAGGGGGCTGGGGAAGTGAAGTAGCAGAGGCCCCCAATCAGAGAGGCTTTTCCTTTAGAACTCGTGGGGCATGGGGCCGCAGAGAGGGCACTGACACTGAGCTTTGCCGTCCTAAAGAACACAGTGCTCTCAAAACGAGCAGTTTTACATAAAAGGCTTCCTCTGTACTTCTGTTCCCCAGACCCCTTAGTGTGTGTCAGCGTGGCGATGCTGTTGACTCCGTGGGTTTGTGGCGTGCTGGAGGGCATTCCTTGTCCTGCCGCTGATTGCAGTCTGTCCGAGTGCCGGCTCGGGTCAGCGAGTTCCGGGGCCGTGCACAGGATGCATGTGTGCTTCACACACGTTCTGGGATGGATATCTGCTGCGTGAGTGTGGAGCCTTGCCCCACAGGGCTAGGCTTCTTGAGAACGTGCATGTCTACCTGAGGCAGCCCTGTGGATCCCCTGGGCAAAAATCACGGGAGTTTCAGTTCTTAAGGGGCAGTCGTCTGGCAGAGACAGCCTCACAGTGGGCCCAGTGGATGCACGGTGTTTACCAGGAGGTGTGGCCTTGGTGGCTCCCACTGCAGGTGCGGTGACTGGGGTAACGTTTCATTCTTCCATTCAAGGACATAGACACTTTTCATCTGACTGTGATTACTGTTTTAAATTTGATCATCCTTCCTAAATGATCCAGTAACTTAAGAAATCCTTATGACTCTAAATGTGACCAGTTTAAATTTTCTGCTAAACACTTCAAAAAATGCAAGAATTTGAACTCCTTAAGAAGGCAGACCAGGGATGTGAGGGGGAGTCAGGTTGGCTGGACTCGGGACAACTTTGGGATTCTTTGGGACCCAGAGCCTCTAGTGGAGGAAAATGCCCTTTGATCAGGAAGCATGGCCCCATCTTGTGGGAGTCTTCATGGCGAAGACATGGTTTTTGTTTTCTTTTTGCATCTCAGCAGCGGGGCTTCCCTCATAGCTCAGTTGGTAATGAATTCACCTGCAATGCAGGAGACCCCAGTTAGATTCCTGGGTCAGGAAGATCCGCTGGCGAAAGGATAGTCTACCCACTCCAGTATTCTTGGGCTTCCCTTGTAGCTCAGCTGGTAAAGAATCCGCCTGTTTTGTGGGAGACCTGGGTTCGATCCCTGGGTTGGGAAGATCTGCTGGAGAAGGGAAAGGCTACCCACTCCAGTATTCTGTCCTGGAGAATTCCATTTAGTCCATGGAATCGGAAAGAGTTGGACACAACTGAGCAACTTTCACTTCACTTGACTTCAGTGGGAAATAGGAGGAGGAAGTTTTTCTCTGTGCAGGAATGTGCTCTGTTCTGAAGACTCACACGGCTCCTGACTCAGCTGTGCCAGTGACAAGAACAGTGTCTGGCCGGAGAGGCTCTAACCCCCGGGCGAGGCTCTGCTGCGGTGGAGTCACCTACCTGCATAGATAGCACTGGGAGTGGGAGCCAGTAGGGGTTGGAAGCCTCTAGGTCTCTGAGAGGGTATTTGACATGCTTGGGTGTTCTTGTTTCTTCTCAATCTTATCTGAATCCATTGATTCTCAACCTGGGACCTGTGTGTCCCTTGCAGTTTGGAGGTCCATGCACAGGGGTTGGGGATATTGTACACAGCTGTAGGGGATTCCTTTGTGGAAGGGAACCTCAGCTTCTCTCCAGGGTCTCTGACACCCTGCCAAGGATAAGAACCATTGCCCTAAGTCGCATGTGATTCTGAATATACCGAGGACTCTGGTACTATTTGAGCTACTTATTATTGTAGACAAATTAGACCTGTTCATCTTGTGTGCTGATCTGTGTTGAGGTACTCATGTCTGTTGGAAGCCTGCATTTGGACTGTTGCTTGCCTCTTGGTGACTAAATTTTTTTTTTTTTTTTTTTTTTTGGGTTCTCAGTTCCCTGACCAGGAATTGACCCTGCCCCCTCAGCAATAAAAGTGAGGAGTCCTAACCACAGAATCACCAGGGAATTCCCTTGGTGATTGATTGTTTACGTGCTTTATGCCCCAAACAGAAGCCAGAATGCACCTCTACAGAATGATCTGTCAAAAAGACCTGAGCTTGTCTTCCTGGCAGTGCTGGTAAGGGCTTCTGGTGGAGAGAGTTCCTTCTCTGCCATGTGGTTCCTTAAGACACATGAGACCAGTTCTGCCCCTGCTCAGCCCCTGTGCCCCTGGTGCACAGCACAGGGCCTCCGCCTCGGGTATTGGGCCTCTTCTGTCACCTCCGTTGCTACAAGTGCTCTTTGATCAACTTAGCCAAAAAGCCACAAGGGTCCTTTGTATGAAAGTCCTACTGGCTGAGATACAACATTGTGTGTAGAATCCGTTGTTTTGTAGCCTCATGACTCATTACTAGAAAGTGTTGTCAGTATAGCGTTCTGTTCCACATTTGCCTTAATTGTGCTTTTTCAGTGACGCTTAGATGGGTTTGGCCCTTAGGAGGAGGGGTAGGAGATCCCCACGGCCCCATTAGAGACCTCACCCCACCCAAGGTGTAGGTCAGGGGAGGGGACAGAAATGGAGGTAGAAAGTGCCCTGTTATTCTGGAAGGGCACCAGGGCAGTTGCCATTTATAGCCCTGTAACCCTCACACCAGTGATCTTAGCTCCACTTTTGCATAGGACAGCTTGTTGTTTGCCTTCTGGGCCCCTAGGAAAATGGAGAAAGCCGTCCAGCTCCTACCAGGTGCTGTGTCCTATGGGGCAGACAGAGAGCGGCAGAGGGAGACCGCGGGCCTGAGGGTGCTGAGTCTTCCGGGAGCGCGTGTGGCAGAGGCTCCTGCATGACTGATGCTTCTTCCCTGGGACTGAGCCGTAGTCCCTCCTGGACGCCCCCAGAATAGCTGGAACTGCTTTGCTTTTTCAGATCAGCTGTGAGATGCTGGGGAAGATGCCTATCCTCAGAAGCCTGCGCCACCGAGAAGAGCAGGCTGGGAAGGACGTCACCCTCCAGGATGGGCCCTGGAGCCCTCCAGGTGCCACCAGAAGCCCTCGGGACTTGGCCCCACCAGAACTGGGCTCAGTGCCTCCCAGCTCTGTTCAGATTGGGAACCTCCCCCGGGATGCCAGGGTGAGCGAGCTGAAGCGGGCCCTCAGTGGACTGGGCGTGGCACCCTCGCGGCTCACCTGGCAGGGGCCACAGCACAGGGCTTTCCTTCACTACCGGGACCCGGCCGAGGCCCAGCAGGCCATCGCCTGCCTGCAGGGCTTCCGCCTGGGCGCCAACACAGTGAGGGTGGCGCTGGCCAGGCAGCAGAGAGCCAGTGATCTGGTGGGCGGCCACACCGCAGAGCCACTCCCTGACCATCGACCGGCCATTGCTGGCCCATGACGACGTGGCTCTCCGGTCCCCCCGAACTTCTGAGCCCAGCATAGTGGGCCGTGGTGGAGCTGTTGCTGCCTGAGCTGCTGTTGAATTCGGTCCTTTCTGGGAAGTCAGAGCTTCAGTTACTGCCCAGTGTCTCCTGGGGGCAGGAAGTCAGCCCATGAGGCTCTTGGAGTCTCTTGGAGGCAGGAAGTTCACATTCAGCGCATCCTGGTCCTTCAGCCTGTGGAATGTCACAGCCTTGCTGGTTTTTTGGTTGAGGGAACTGAGTGGACAATAAACGAACAGAAGTAAATTCTGGCAGCAGTCTAGGGGGTCTATGTTCTGAACTTGAGAGGTGTGGGGGATTAAGAGGAGGTGGACAGAAGAGTCTGCCAGGAGAGGCCTTGGCAGGGACCAGCTGCAGAGGCACAGCAGGGTGGAACCAGAAGTGACCCTTCTGTTCCTAGCTTCTTGGCCTCGCACTGCTAGAGGGAAAAAGGTGCAGTCAGCCCGCAGAAGCCAGGGGCTTCAGTCCAGTCCCCGGGGCACAGTCTGCTCATCTCATCTCAGCCCTGATGCTAGAGATGGCGGCCAGTCCGACGGGGCCCCCTGACCGTGTGGTCTCACCTCTGGCCCCTCCTCACCGTTGCAGCCGGGCTTCTCTGTCTGGGTGACCAACCCCCACCCCATCCCCACTGTTGGCCAGCTGCCCCTGAACAGCAGGAAGCTCTGCCTCTAGGAGATCCTGGCTTTGAAAAGCAAGTAGTCCCAGCCTGTGTCACAGACGAGGCCAAACAGATGCTCTCACACTCATTTGCCCACTGCTGTGTGTTCTCTGCATCTTTCCCTCCATTTCTCTCCTAAAATCAAGCTGGACTTTGGCTGAACTGTGCTTTCTAAACAGAAGCGCTTTTGCAGTTGATCCTGGGTGAAAAGTCAAGAAAAGTATTTAAGTGGAGATTTTATTTTTTTCAAATGTATATTCATTGGAAGTGTTTATTTTTTCACCAGAAGGTCTTACTGAGCATGGTTTGAGCCCATCATTACGCCTCAAGGGGGCAGGCCTTGCCAGCGCTTTGAAGAAAATGTTCTCAAGGCACTCAGTCTCTCTTTGAAAAAGCATTTTCTCATTGGTGGAGAGTTTGGGAAGAGAATCGACCCTTAGATTTGCTCGTTAAATGCCACCTCTTTCTACATTTTCGTGAACAAAATCAGGGAGTAGATTATCTTAACGGAGGCCAGACTGTCAGGCCTCTGGGCTCACCTTTCTCTGCCCGAACCGTACACCCCTGTCCCTCAGCTGGTGTCATTTGGTTACTTGTGTTCATCTTGGCCATTCCAGACCGGCTGACTGCCCATTCGAGAGTAGTGGCCTGATACCTGAACTCCTCACTCCCCTTGGGTTTCCCCCTTTTCCCAGAACACCTCTTGCATTTGACATGCTGAGTTTTTGTTCATATCTTTATTGTTGGTTTGCCACCATTGGAGCAGCGCCCTGGGTTAGGAAGTGAGCCTGTCCCTGCCTGTGCTCTGCCATCCATCCCCTAGCCTCGAGAACTGCCTGCTGCTGATGCGTGTGCAGAAATGAAGGGACCCATCAGTCAGAGCCAAGGGGCAGGCTGTGTCCGCGCCTTGCTCCTGGGGCTGGGTGTCCAGTGAGCCTGGAGCCAGCTCCTCACACTGCTGAGCTTTGCATGTTAGGGATGACCCCTGTGGGCTGGGCCAGGTTGCTGGGCTCCTTGTCACTTTTAGCCAGAAGAACCCAGGTGTGTTGATACACAGATAATCTGAATGCATTCATTGTCTTCATATTGGGACAGTAGGTTGGTAGGTGGGAGACAGGACCAAGGGCCTGAAATAGCCCCCTGATGTGTCATGTGCGCGCCTCTCCTTTGCCCACCTCGGGCAGCCCTGGAGCCAGAGTTCTCAGCCTTGCCAAAAGGGGCATCAGGGACCCAGTTTTTTGTTCCCAGGGTTCTTGAGTATTTGTCAGTGTCATAATTGTGTAATTCACGTAATAAGAGAATAATGGAAAATGAGCACTTGACAAGTTGCTGAGACTGCAGGAACCTTTTTAAGTGGCTCTGCCATGACTCCTGGGTCCCATCCTGTTTGCTGGGCGGCGGTGCAGCCCTGCCTGCGATATGAGGAGACTCGACTGCGCCGGAGCAGTACCCTCTCCAGAAACCCAGCCTCCGCTCTGTACGGGGGCCAGGTCCTGGCGCTGTGCCATCTCCGCTGTCAGTCCCTGTGATATGGCCACATTGTGGAGCCTCTCTGGGCATTTGTGTCCTCGGCTTTATAGTGAGAGGGTCAAGCGTGTTGTTCCTAAGGCCTGTCCAGTTCTAACGTCCTGTTTCTTTTGAGGTTCACTGCTTGCCATCACTTAGATTTTTCCATTCTGGAAATTTGGGGCTGTCAGAAGTATTGTACAAAGGGTGTCATCCCTCACCCCACTGCGTAAGCAGTCTTTACATTGCCTCTTATTTACCTCTGGTCTTTCCTCTGCACAGTATTAAAACACAGCTAGCATTAACACACGTGCTTCAGAACCACAAAGATCTGGCCAAGAGTATCTGTCTTGCCACTGCCGGGTGCCTCCTCTCTGAGCTCCCACATGCTCAGCTGTGAATGGATATAGCAACAGGATCTCCTCTAGATTTGTTATTTTGAAGGGTGAATAAAGCAACTTGGATTTCTAAATCATTGTTATTCAGTCGCTAAGTTGTGTCCAGCTCTTTGTGATCCCATGGACTGCAGTACACCAGGCTTCCCTGCCCTTCACTGTCTCCGGAGTTTGCTCAAATTCATGTGCATTATGTCAGTGATGCCAAATAATACCACGTGTAAAAGTAAATTCCAGGCTAATTAAGTATCTAAACATAAAAATAAATGTAAAGGAATTTGGGGATAATAGAAGAGAATGTTTTCTAATGTTGGGTTAGGAAAGGATGGACAAGACGTTGAATTTAGGGAAGAGCTTTTTCCTTCATCCCCCTTGGAATCCATATGAGCCCTCTAGGATGAGCTGTCTTCTGGGCGCTTCTCCAGGCTGCAGTGTTAACCCTTATGTTTTCTGCATCGTGATTTCTGTATGTTTTCTAAAATTTGTCTACTATGCAGGGACGATTGTATTTAGCATTACTTATCTGAATGCAGAGTTCCAAAGAATAGCAAGGAGAGATAAGAAAGCCTTCCTCAGTGATCAATGCAAAGAAATAGAGGAAAAGAACAGAATGGAAAAGACTAGAGATCTCTTCAAGAAAATTAGAGATAGCAAGGGAACATTTCATGCAAAGATGGGCTCAATAAAGGACAGAAATTGTATGGACCTAACAGAAGCAGAAGATATTAAGGACAGATGGCAAGAATACACAGAAGAACTGTACAAAAAAGATCTTCATGACCCAAATAATCATGATGGTGTGATCACTCACCTAGAGCCAGACATCCTAGAATGTGAAGTCAAGTGGGCCTTAGGAAGCATCACTACGAACAAAGCTAGTGGAGGTGATGGAATTCCAGTGGAGCTATTTCAAATCCTGAAAGATGATGCTGTGAAAGTGCTGCACTCAATATGCTAGCAAATTTGGAAAACTCAGCAGTGGCCACAGGACTGGAAAAGGTCAGTTTTCATTCCAATTCCAAAGAAAGGCAATGCCAAAGAATGCTCAAACTACCACACAATTGCACTCATCTCACACGCTAGTAAAGTAATGCTCAAAATTCTCCAAGCCAGGCTTCANCCTTGTCACTTTTAGCCAGAAGAACCCAGGTGTGTTGATACACAGATAATCTGAATGCATTCATTGTCTTCATATTGGGACAGTAGGTTGGTAGGTGGGAGACAGGACCAAGGGCCTGAAATAGCCCCCTGATGTGTCATGTGCGCGCCTCTCCTTTGCCCACCTCGGGCAGCCCTGGAGCCAGAGTTCTCAGCCTTGCCAAAAGGGGCATCAGGGACCCAGTTTTTTGTTCCCAGGGTTCTTGAGTATTTGTCAGTGTCATAATTGTGTAATTCACGTAATAAGAGAATAATGGAAAATGAGCACTTGACAAGTTGCTGAGACTGCAGGAACCTTTTTAAGTGGCTCTGCCATGACTCCTGGGTCCCATCCTGTTTGCTGGGCGACGGTGCAGCCCTGCCTGCGATATGAGGAGACTCGACTGCGCCGGAGCAGTACCCTCTCCAGAAACCCAGCCTCCGCTCTGTACGGGGGCCAGGTCCTGGCGCTGTGCCATCTCCGCTGTCAGTCCCTGTGATATGGCCACATTGTGGAGCCTCTCTGGGCATTTGTGTCCTCGGCTTTATAGTGAGAGGGTCAAGCGTGTTGTTCCTAAGGCCTGTCCAGTTCTAATGTCCTGTTTCTTTTGAGGTTCACTGCTTGCCATCACTTAGATTTTTCCATTCTGGAAATTTGGGGCTGTCAGAAGTATTGTACAAAGGGTGTCATCCCTCACCCCACTGCGTAAGCAGTCTTTACATTGCCTCTTATTTACCTCTGGTCTTTCCTCTGCACAGTATTAAAACACAGCTAGCATTAACACACGTGCTTCAGAACCACAAAGATCTGGCCAAGAGTATCTGTCTTGCCACTGCCGGGTGCCTCCTCTCTGAGCTCCCACATGCTCAGCTGTGAATGGATATAGCAACAGGATCTCCTCTAGATTTGTTATTTTGAAGGGTGAATAAAGCAACTTGGATTTCTAAATCATTGTTATTCAGTCGCTAAGTTGTGTCCAACTCTTTGTGATCCCATGGACTGCAGTACACCAGGCTTCCCTGCCCTTCACTGTCTCCCGGAGTTTGCTCAAATTCATGTGCATTATGTCAGTGATGCCAAATAATACCACGTGTAAAAGTAAATTCCAGGCTAATTAAGTATCTAAACATAAAAATAAATGTAAAGGAATTTGGGGATAATAGAAGAGAATGTTTTCTAATGTTGGGTTAGGAAAGGATGGACAAGACGTTGAATTTAGGGAAGAGCTTTTTCCTTCATCCCCCTTGGAATCCATATGAGCCCTCTAGGATGAGCTGTCTTCTGGGCGCTTCTCCAGGCTGCAGTGTTAACCCTTATGTTTTCTGCATCGTGATTTCTGTATGTTTTCTAAAATTTGTCTACTATGCAGGGACGATTTTATTTAGCATTACTTATCTGAATGCAGAGTTCCAAAGAATAGCAAGGAGAGATAAGAAAGCCTTCCTCAGTGATCAATGCAAAGAAATAGAGGAAAAGAACAGAATGGAAAAGACTAGAGATCTCTTCAAGAAAATTAGAGATAGCAAGGGAACATTTCATGCAAAGATGGGCTCAATAAAGGACAGAAATTGTATGGACCTAACAGAAGCAGAAGATATTAAGGACAGATGGCAAGAATACACAGAAGAACTGTACAAAAAAGATCTTCATGACCCAAATAATCATGATGGTGTGATCACTCACCTAGAGCCAGACATCCTAGAATGTGAAGTCAAGTGGGCCTTAGGAAGCATCACTACGAACAAAGCTAGTGGAGGTGATGGAATTCCAGTGGAGCTATTTCAAATCCTGAAAGATGATGCTGTGAAAGTGCTGCACTCAATATGCTAGCAAATTTGGAAAACTCAGCAGTGGCCACAGGACTGGAAAAGGTCAGTTTTCATTCCAATTCCAAAGAAAGGCAATGCCAAAGAATGCTCAAACTACCACACAATTGCACTCATCTCACACGCTAGTGAAGTAATGCTCAAAATTCTCCAAGCCACGCTTCAGCAATATGTGAACCCTGATGTTCAAGCTGGTTTTAGAAAAGGCAGAGGAACCAGAGATCAAATTGCCAACATCCGCTGGATCATGGAAAAAGCAAGAGAGTTCCAGAAAAACATCTATTTCTGCTTTATTGACTGTGCCAAAGCTTTTGACTGTGTGGAT
>SJYW01046047.1:237335-259895 GCA_006410735.1 Raphicerus campestris | reverse complement strand
CTCTTGAGAAACCTATATGCAGGTCAGGAGGGAACAGTTAGAACTGGACATGGAACAACAGACTGGTTCCAAATAAGAAAAGGAGTACATCAAGGCTGTACACTGTTACCCTGTTTATTTAACTTCTATGCAGAGTACATCATGAGAAACGCTGGACTGGAAGAAGCACAAGCTGGAATTGAGATTGCCAGGAGAAATATCAATAACCTCAGATATGCAGATGACACTTATGACAGAAAGTGAAGAAGAACTGAAGAGCCTCTTGATGAAGGTGAAAGGGGAGAGTGAAAAAGTTGGCTTAAAGCTCAACATTCAGAAAACGAAGATCATGGCATCTGGTCCCATCACTTCATGGGAAGTAGATGGGGAAACAGTGGAAACAGAGTCAGACTTTATTTTGGGGGGCTCCAAAATCACTGCAGATGGTGATTGCAGCCATGAAATTAAAAGACGCTTACTCCGTGGAAGGAAAGTTATGACGAACCTAGACAGCATATTCAAAAGCAGAGATATTACTTTGCCAACAAATGTCCGTCTAGTCAAGGCTATGGCTTTTCCAGTGGTCACGTATGGATGTGAGAGTTAGACTATAAAGAAAGCTGAGTGCCGAAGAATTGATGCTTTTGAATTGGGTATTGGAGAGGACTCTTGAGAGTTCCTTGGGCAAGGAGATCCAACCAGTCCATTCTGAAGGAGATCAGTCCTGGGTGTTCTTTGGAAGGAATGATGCTAAAGCTGAAACTCCAGTACTTTGGCCACCTCATGCGAAGAGTTGACTCATTGGAAGACTCTGATGCTGGGAGGGATTAGGGGCAGGAGGAGAAGGGGATGACAGAGGATGAGATGGCTGGATGGCATCACTGACTCGATGGACATGAGTTTGGGTGAACTCCAGGAGTTGGTGATGGACAGGGAGGCCTGGTGTGCTGCGATTCATGGGGTCGCAAAGAGTCGGACACGACTGAGTGACTGAACTGAACTGAAATCATTTTTGGAGTGTTACAGCATGTGTCTCTTATGTCTAAAATCAGCTTCTGGACTGCTCAGGGTAGCATTTAGTGACCCCTCAGTACATGCAGGTGAGCAGGTCCATCCTAGTCCTTGGAGTCTGGCCACTCAGCACAGACAAGTAACATGTGTGCCATGTTCACTGTCAGCCCAGGTCCCAGCACACACTGTCTCAACTGTGAAGCAGTGTACAGCGTTCTACCCATTTCTGAAAATGAGAAGAGTAAGGCCACTTAGGGGGCAGTGGCGCCCCACCTGGTCCCACAGCTAATTCTGGCAGTGCTGAGCCTGATACCGATGGTCACTTCAGGTCTCGGCCCTCTTCTGCCCCTGTCTCACACCTGGGCCGTCTGGACTGGAGGCTCCCCGAGGCTAGGACTTCACATCCCAGCAGACAAGAGCTCTGCCTTTTGAGAGTGCCTTACCTGCACCAGCGATGGGCGACTTACAGATGAAACGGGGCTTTCATAAGGTGTGACAGGCTTGTTCAAGGCTCCAGACCCAGGTGAGGTGGTCACTTGGACCCCAGCTTCTGCCCCCAAAACTCTGCTGGCTTCCTGCATTATCGGTTGGCCGTCCACACTTGCTGATTCCTCACCACCCCTGGGTTCAACCAACTGAGAATTTTGACTATAGGATGCATTACCCATAGATATGGAAAGCCGAGTATGACACAATATTATACAAGGGACTTGTGTGTCAGTGGATTTTGGTATCTACAGCAGCTCCTGGAAGCAGTCACACAGATACCAAGGGATAACTGTATCTTCAGTTCAGTCACTCAGTCGTGTCTGACTCTGCGACCCCATGAATCGCAGCACACCAGGCCTCCCTGTCCATCACCATCTCTGGGAGTTCACTCAGACTCACGTCTATCGAGTCAGTGATGCCAGCCAGCCATCTCATCCTCAGTCGTCCCCTTCTCCTCCTGCCTCCAATCCCTCCCAGCATCAGAGTCTTCCAATGAGTCAACTCTTCGCATGAGGTGGCCAAAGTACTGGAGCTTCAGCTTCAGCTTCAGCATCATTCCTTCCAAAGAAATCCCAGGGCTGATGATCTTCAGAATGGACTGGTTAGATCTCATTGCAGTCCAAGGGACTCTCAAGAGTCTTCTCCAACACCACAGTTCAAAAGCATCAATTCTTCGGCGCTCAGCCTTCTTCACAGTCCATCTCTCACATCCATACATGACCACTGGAAAAACCATAGCCTTGACTAGACAGACCTTAGTCAGCAAAGTAATGTCTCTGCTTTTGAATATACTATCTAGGTTGGTCATAACTTTCCTTCCACGGAGTAAGTGTCTTTTAATTTCATGGCTGCAGTCACCATCCGCAGTAATTTTGGAGCCCAAAATAATAAAGTCTGACACTGTTTCCCCATCTATTTCCTATAAAGTGATGGGACCAGATGCCATGATCTTTGTTTTCTGAATGTTGAGCTTTAAGCCAACTTTTTCACTCTCTTTCACTTTCATCAAGAGGCTTTTTAGCTCCTCTTCACTTTCTGCCATAAGGGTGGTGTCATCTGCATATCTGAGGTTATTGATATTTCTCCTGGCAATCTTGATTCCAGCTTGTGTTTCTTCCAGTCCAGCATTTCTCATGATGTACTCTGCATATAAGTTAAATAAGCAGGGTGACAATATACAGCCTTGATGTACTTCTTTTCCTATTTGGAACCAGTCTGTTGTTCCATGTCCATTTCTAACTGTTGCTTCCTAACCTGCATACAGATTTCTCAAGAGGCAGGTTAGGTGGTCTGGTATTCCCATCACTTGAAGAATTTTCCACAGTTTGTTGTGATCCACACAGTCAAAGGCTTTGGCATTGTCAATAAAGCAGAAATAGATGTTTTTCTGGAACTCTCTTGCTTTTTCGATGATCCAGCAGATGTTGGCAATTTGATCTCTGGTTCCTCTGCCTTTTCTAAAACCAGCTTGAACATTAGGGAGTTCACGGTTCACGTATTGCTGAAGCCTGGCTTGTAGAATTTTGAGCATTACTTCACTAGCATGTGAGATGAGTGCAGTTGTGCGGTAGTTTGAGCATTCTTTGGCATTGCCTTTCTTTGGAATTGGAATGAAAACTGACCTTTTCCAGTCCTGTGGCCACTGCTGAGTTTTCCAAATTTGCCAGCATATTGAATGCAGCACTTTCACAGCATTGTCTTTCAGGATTTGAAACAGCTCCACTGGAATTCCATCTCCTCCACTAGCTTTGTATCTTAATCTCCAGCAAAGGAGCCAGGACAGCACTGTTCACACCGCACCCTCCCCAACCCAGCTCCCAACCCCTGAGCTGCCAGGAAGTGGGGGAGCCAACCCCCTAGACTCTAAGCGGGGGGGGGGTCCCGCCACAACTTCTGTAGGTGTGCCCTCCTTGCCCTTCAGCCACCATTTGGCCACCCTGGTTCCCTTCCAGTGACACACACAGACCTGCTCTCGGGTGCCGCAGAGGGAGAAAGAGACGTGATGACACAGGCTGCAGGCAGGGAGGCTGAGGGTCAGCTACCCAGGAAAGGAGAGCCTGTGTAGCTGAAACCGCAACTGCACACATTTGGTGAAGAGGGATATTGGTGAGAAGATAAATGTCAGATGAGAGCAATGTTTAGAAACCATAATCAGGTGCAGGGGATAGGAAACATGGGGCAAATCTAGCTCCCCACAGCCACCGCAGACATCAGGGACAGATCTCAGCTCTCTTACTGGCCAAGCTTGAGAAAACTGCACTGGGGTTTAAGGAACCAGGGCCAGATATGAGATAACCAGTATGAAATAATAAAGCTGTCTGCATTTTGGCCAAATAAGTAAAACAGGGTCCTTCCCTGCATCTCTTCTTTTTATTCCTCGGGAGCATGGCCACACATTGCCATCTGCCCTCCCCCACAGGCTCCAGGGAAGCACCTGGCTTGCAGAGGGTGCTTCCAGATCTTCAGTCCTCACACGCCCTGCACTCAGCAGAAATAACCAAGTGGGGATTGCTACACTCCCGCCCCCTGTATCTGGATCTAACCTGTCCAGTGTTCCACATACAACAGGTACTCTGGACTCTCTGGTCATTTTCAAAGTGGATTTTTTGAGGGGTAGGGTTACTGTGGCGAGGTCTGTCTTCAAAATAAATCTTACACAAAACTCCATAATTGAAAGCAGGAAGAGGTCAACGAGCAGCTGAAGGAACAATCACTTTCCACAGTATGCTGTAGGGGGGCATTGCCTACCTGACCCCTCCCCCATCCTGGAACTGGGGGTGGGGTGACATCCTCTGCTGGTATCTTGTGTCTTCCCGCCTGAGAAGAATGCCTCTAACTTATTGAGCTGTTTTAAGTGCTATGGAAGTTGTAGAATGCCACCCAAAGTTCTTAGCACCACTGAGAGAAGAGATCTGTGCAGATCCCCTTGAATCTGGGCTCTGAGACAAGTGGGTGAACACTGTCGAACACCTTTCCTGAGGAGGCCACGGAACTGGCAGCTTCCACCCCATCTTCTTGGGATACTTGTTCTTAGAGCCCAGCCCAAGCTCCCCATGGAGAGGGCTCACAGAGAGGAACCAGCGCTGCCAGCCCACCAGCCTCATGGGTGTGCCATCTTGGAAGTGAGTCCCAGCCCCAGAAGAGCCGTCTCAGCCGGTGCCTGCTGGAGCAGACACTGGCTGGTTCCACTGAACTTTGCCCAGATTGTAGTCAAGAGTGAAGTGGGTGATTTTTGCTGCTTTCAGTTTGGAAGGTAATTTGTTCTTCATTGAGCTTCCCTGGTGTCTCAGATGGTAAAGTGTCTGCCTACAATGCGGGAGACCCAGGATCGATCCCTGGGTTGGGAAAATCTCCTGGAGAAGGAGAGGGCAACCCACTCCAGTACTCTTGCCTGGAGAATCCCATGGACGGAGGAACCTGGTAGGCTACAGTCCATGGGGCCGCAAAGGGTCAGACACGACTGAGCGACTTCACTTCACTTCACTTCACTTTGTTCTTCATTAATGATCAGTTGCACAGTTTCATGTATATTATAATGATGTTAATGTATAACATATTTATAAATGCACATATATTACTAAAGGTGTAATTTAGAAATACAAGTTAAATAGATAACGCTAATGCATAATTTCACCTGATCCTCATAGGCACTTTCGAGGGACATCGCTATTCACAGACTGGTAACTTGTCCACAGTTACCCAGCTTTGGTAGTGAAGCCAGGAGTCAGGATGTAGCTGATCATAGGCTGAACCAGAATTATCTATGTATCTGCTGTCCCATCCCTGTGGGTCACGGTCGCCTGACCACCTGAGGTGGAAAGAGGCAGACAAAACTGGGTCGTTTTCTAGAAGAAGGATTGGTTGGGGGGGATTCCCCCAGGGCACGTGCATGCTAGTGGCAGGCATAGCCCTGGGGCTGGGGTCTGCTCAGTTTGGGAGCCTTCAGGGGAGTCTCCTGCCAGCAGGCAGCAGGTTTTGTCCACTCTCTGTATCAAGTCTATCCTGTCAGTTTTGATCTGCATGTCCCTGTTGGAAGCCCACCATCTGCCGGTCACCAGGCAGCCTCTCCTCTTGCTAGAAACAGACCCGTGTGTTATTGCCTGGATAGGTGAGGAAACTCAGGCACTGAGTTTCACTGGCTTGTTCCCTGGTGCGAGGCAGAGCCCCTTGTCCCCCACCCCACCATGCCCTCCCCTCTGAGTTCCCATCGCCCCCTCAATCCTTGTCATCATCCAAGGTTTTCACTGGAGACTGCCTGGGCAATCTTTCAAACATGCAGATACTTCTAAACAGTGGAACCCACACTCTTGTTCCTCTCGTGTGGCAGGATTTCTTCCTNCAATGCGGGAGACCCAGGATCGATCCCTGGGTTGGGAAAATCTCCTGGAGAAGGAGAGGGCAACCCACTCCAGTACTCTTGCCTGGAGAATCCCATGGACGGAGGAACCTGGTAGGCTACAGTCCATGGGGCCGCAAAGGGTCAGACACGACTGAGCGACTTCACTTCACTTCACTTCACTTTGTTCTTCATTAATGATCAGTTGCACAGTTTCATGTATATTATAATGATGTTAATGTATAACATATTTATAAATGCACATATATTACTAAAGGTGTAATTTAGAAATACAAGTTAAATAGATAACGCTAATGCATAATTTCACCTGATCCTCATAGGCACTTTCGAGGGACATCGCTATTCACAGACTGGTAACTTGTCCACAGTTACCCAGCTTTGGTAGTGAAGCCAGGAGTCAGGATGTAGCTGATCATAGGCTGAACCAGAATTATCTATGTATCTGCTGTCCCATCCCTGTGGGTCACGGTCGTCTGACCACCTGAGGTGGAAAGAGGCAGACAAAACTGGGTCGTTTTCTAGAAGAAGGATTGGTTGGGGGGGATTCCCCCAGGGCACGTGCATGCTAGTGGCAGGCATAGCCCTGGGGCTGGGGTCTGCTCAGTTTGGGAGCCTTCAGGGGAGTCTCCTGCCAGCAGGCAGCAGGTTTTGTCCACTCTCTGTATCAAGTCTATCCTGTCAGTTTTGATCTGCATGTCCCTGTTGGAAGCCCACCATCTGCCGGTCACCAGGCCAGCCTCTCCTCTTGCTAGAAACAGACCCGTGTGTTATTGCCTGGATAGGTGAGGAAACTCAGGCACTGAGTTTCACTGGCTTGTTCCCTGGTGCGAGGCAGAGCCCCTTGTCCCCCACCCCACCATGCCCTCCCCTCTGAGTTCCCATCGCCCCCTCAATCCTTGTCATCATCCAAGGTTTTCACTGGAGACTGCCTGGGCAATCTTTCAAACATGCAGATACTTCTAAACAGTGGAACCCACACTCTTGTTCCTCTCGTGTGGCAGGATTTCTTCCTGTGAATGCTTTATTTTCAACGTCCATAAATCCACAAAGGTTATGATAGGAGCTGACTTGTGACCATGTAATGTGGACATTTTGGACTTCGGATGGTTTGGAAGCAGTAAACTCAGACCCTGAAGTGCTGAGTTGTGAGCAAACTAAAACACCCCTCCCTGCCTCTGAGGGTGGATTCTCTCCCTTAACCCTTAGAAGAGTCCCGCGGAGTAGGCCTTATCGTCCCCGCTCTCTAGGTGCAGAAGGTGCAGCTCCCAGAGGTCACCCAGCTTGATGAGGCCACACAGCAGAGCTGGCCTTCACTCTCCCCACCATCAGGGAGAAGCCTGTCCTCTAGGGAGACGCCTGTCCTCTAGGGANGACTCTAAGCGGGGGGGGGGTCCCGCCACAACTTCTGTAGGTGTGCCCTCCTTGCCCTTCAGCCACCATTTGGCCACCCTGGTTCCCTTCCAGTGACACACACAGACCTGCTCTTGGGTGCCGCAGAGGGAGAAAGAGACGTGATGACACAGGCTGCAGGCAGGGAGGCTGAGGGTCAGCTACCCAGGAAAGGAGAGCCTGTGTAGCTGAAACCGCAACTGCACACATTTGGTGAAGAGGGATATTGGTGAGAAGATAAATGTCAGATGAGAGCAATGTTTAGAAACCATAATCAGGTGCAGGGGATAGGAAACATGGGGCAAATCTAGCTCCCCACAGCCACCGCAGACATCAGGGACAGATCTCAGCTCTCTTACTGGCCAAGCTTGAGAAAACTGCACTGGGGTTTAAGGAACCAGGGCCAGATATGAGATAACCAGTATGAAATAATAAAGCTGTCTGCATTTTGGCCAAATAAGTAAAACAGGGTCCTTCCCTGCATCTCTTCTTTTTATTCCTCGGGAGCATGGCCACACATTGCCATCTGCCCTCCCCCACAGGCTCCAGGGAAGCACCTGGCTTGCAGAGGGTGCTTCCAGATCTTCAGTCCTCACACGCCCTGCACTCAGCAGAAATAACCAAGTGGGGATTGCTACACTCCCGCCCCCTGTATCTGGATCTAACCTGTCCAGTGTTCCACATACAACAGGTACTCTGGACTCTCTGGTCATTTTCAAAGTGGATTTTTTGAGGGGTAGGGTTACTGTGGCGAGGTCTGTCTTCAAAATAAATCTTACACAAAACTCCATAATTGAAAGCAGGAAGAGGTCAACGAGCAGCTGAAGGAACAATCACTTTCCACAGTATGCTGTAGGGGGGCATTGCCTACCTGACCCCTCCCCCATCCTGGAACTGGGGGTGGGGTGACATCCTCTGCTGGTATCTTGTGTCTTCCCGCCTGAGAAGAATGCCTCTAACTTATTGAGCTGTTTTAAGTGCTATGGAAGTTGTAGAATGCCACCCAAAGTTCTTAGCACCACTGAGAGAAGAGATCTGTGCAGATCCCCTTGAATCTGGGCTCTGAGACAAGTGGGTGAACACTGTCGAACACCTTTCCTGAGGAGGCCACGGAACTGGCAGCTTCCACCCCATCTTCTTGGGATACTTGTTCTTAGAGCCCAGCCCAAGCTGCCCATGGAGAGGGCTCACAGAGAGGAACCAGCGCTGCCAGCCCACCAGCCTCATGGGTGTGCCATCTTGGAAGTGAGTCCCAGCCCCAGAAGAGCCATCTCAGCCGGTGCCTGCTGGAGCAGACACTGGCTGGTTCCACTGAACTTTGCCCAGATTGTAGTCAAGAGTGAAGTGGGTGATTTTTGCTGCTTTCAGTTTGGAAGGTAATTTGTTCTTCATTGAGCTTCCCTGGTGTCTCAGATGGTAAAGTGTCTGCCTACAATGCGGGAGACCCAGGATCGATCCCTGGGTTGGGAAAATCTCCTGGAGAAGGAGAGGGCAACCCACTCCAGTACTCTTGCCTGGAGAATCCCATGGATGGAGGAACCTGGTAGGCTACAGTCCATGGGGCCGCAAAGGGTCAGACACGACTGAGCGACTTCACTTCACTTCACTTCACTTTGTTCTTCATTAATGATCAGTTGCACAGTTTCATGTATATTATAATGATGTTAATGTATAACATATTTATAAATGCACATATATTACTAAAGGTGTAATTTAGAAATACAAGTTAAATAGATAACGCTAATGCATAATTTCACCTGATCCTCATAGGCACTTTCGAGGGACATCGCTATTCACAGACTGGTAACTTGTCCACAGTTACCCAGCTTTGGTAGTGAAGCCAGGAGTCAGGATGTAGCTGATCATAGGCTGAACCAGAATTATCTATGTATCTGCTGTCCCATCCCTGTGGGTCACGGTCGCCTGACCACCTGAGGTGGAAAGAGGCAGACAAAACTGGGTCATTTTCTAGAAGAAGGATTGGTTGGGGGGGATTCCCCCAGGGCACGTGCATGCTAGTGGCAGGCATAGCCCTGGGGCTGGGGTCTGCTCAGTTTGGGAGCCTTCAGGGGAGTCTCCTGCCAGCAGGCAGCAGGTTTTGTCCACTCTCTGTATCAAGTCTATCCTGTCAGTTTTGATCTGCATGTCCCTGTTGGAAGCCCACCATCTGCCGGTCACCGGCCAGCCTCTCCTCTTGCTAGAAACAGACCCGTGTGTTATTGCCTGGATAGGTGAGGAAACTCAGGCACTGAGTTTCACTGGCTTGTTCCCTGGTGCGAGGCAGAGCCCCTTGTCCCCCACCCCACCATGCCCTCCCCTCTGAGTTCCCATCGCCCCCTCAATCCTTGTCATCATCCAAGGTTTTCACTGGAGACTGCCTGGGCAATCTTTCAAACATGCAGATACTTCTAAACAGTGGAACCCACACTCTTGTTCCTCTCGTGTGGCAGGATTTCTTCCTGTGAATGCTTTATTTTCAACGTCCATAAATCCACAAAGGTTATGATAGGAGCTGACTTGTGACCATGTAATGTGGACATTTTGGACTTCGGATGGTTTGGAAGCAGTAAACTCAGACCCTGAAGTGCTGAGTTGTGAGCAAACTAAAACACCCCTCCCTGCCTCTGAGGGTGGATTCTCTCCCTTAACCCTTAGAAGAGTCCCGCGGAGTAGGCCTTATCGTCCCCGCTCTCTAGGTGCAGAAGGTGCAGCTCCCAGAGGTCACCCAGCTTGATGAGGCCACACAGCAGAGCTGGCCTTCACTCTCCCCACCATCAGGGAGAAGCCTGTCCTCTAGGGAGACGCCTGTCCTCTAGGGATACGCATATCCGTCACCTCTTGCCCACCAGCAGGCCTCCTGGGGAGCTGGGAGACACGTGGCCCGTGGGGACAGCAGAGGCGGCTGCTTTGGTGGTGGAGGTATGCGGTGTGGGAGCCGTACACAGCGGGGTTTGCCGTGAATCCCGCTTCCACAGGCCCTCGCTGTGTCCTCAGGCAGAGTGCGTGCCCCCTCTTGGTTTCTTCACCTGTGAGCCCTTCATAGAGTCTCTGATTCACTGAATGCTTTGAGAGAAATGCCCCTACCATGACCCCCATCTTACAGACAGGGAAGGTGAGGTGTAGAGGAGGCTGAGCCATCACAACCACCCAAGCTCACACCTGGGAGTAGTGGAGTCAGGACTCGGACTCAGGCCCTCTGACTCCCAGGGTCTCCACCACTGGGCTTTTCATCCTTCTCCAGGGACAGCAGGGTCTCTGTGTGCAGGGAGACGTCTCCTGGGGCTGACATGCTGTCTCCAGGGATGGGTATGAATCCGTGTTTGCTTTCTTAACATTCACTTTTCTACAGTTTATTTATTTTAAATAAGCCCTCTCATTTGTGTAATTAGGAAAAGAGTAAATTCATTTAATTTGACCCTCTCCCAAAAAATGCCAGCTGCCCGTCAACAAAAGTCCAAGGTCCTAACACCTCAAAGTCGGGTTCACGTGCACAGCTTCTGGCCACGTTCCTTAGATCAGGTTTCCCGGAGGGCCCCTGCTGTTGTCCCGGCGCAAACTGCAAAATGGACAGCAGGTGGCGCTGCCGCCCCAGAAGCAACCAGCGGCGGAATTCCCAGGGCCCTCAGAGGCGCGGCCTCTCCTGAGGAGGGTCCCTGCTCACCGGCACACCCCTAGCTCTCCCCTAGGGAAGGACTCGCTGGGCCTCGCACCATTTGGACAGAGATGGCCCGCCGTCTCTGCTCACCTGAGTTGTGACCGTGAGGTGTTACTGCAGGATCCAGAAACGCGGGCCTGCTGAACTCGAGGGCTTGGTTTGAAACAGAAACGTTGTACCCTCTTCCAGGGGACATCCAAGGGCCTAGACACAGTAGGACTCTCGGGGTCCGGGCCTCCTCCCTGATTTTAATGAGACGAACCTGGGGAGGCATGTCACCACTTACTCCTCAGTCGCTGTCCAGCCCAGTGCTTCTCCTGGGCTGCAATCCCACTGACACAAGGCACTGGGGGAAATAGGCACAGGGCGCAGCCGCCGCCTGCCCCCAGCACCTCCTTCCTCTCAGCAGGCTCACCCTGTGCACGTCCTCAGCCTGCTCTGTGAGTCAGAGGGGACCTTGATGACCATGCCAGCATGCACATGTGCTCAGTCCATCAGTCGTGTCCGACTCTTTGCGACCCCATGGACTGTACCCCACCAGGCTCCTCTGTCCGAGAGATTCTCCAGGGGATCTTCCCTACCCAGGGATCAAGCCCGAGTCTCAAGTCTTGAGTCTTCTGAGTTGGCAGGCGGATTCTTTACCACTGTGCCCACTTGGGAAGCCCAGCCATCCAACATCAGGGTTGTAAACAGCGCCAGCTTTCTGCCTCTACTCAGGGCTTGGGGGCCTTGGCCTTAGGGCACATCACCTCTTCGGGGTGTTGGCATGACCGACCCCAAGTATCCTCGGGCTGGAAACTGTGCTGGTCTGTGGATCTGTGACAGCAACGGTGTGTCAGTTGCTGAGTCCTGCCTGATCCAGCGGCAAAGGGTAGTGGGTGCTCGGCATTCTAAACGAATGAATTTGTGCCAGCTCGTCCTCTGCCCATGTTTCTTGACAAAACAGTATTCCACATTTGCAGACTCAAGTGTCCCTCTCCCGTGCCCATCCCCAAGGCCCAGAAGTCAATGCGGCCGTGGTCCCACAGTAAGTCAGTGTTCCATCGTAGCTTGCCAGTGGGAGATGCTAAACAAGCTTCTCCCTCCTTAAAACAGCTCAGAACTCTGAGCCTTCGATGGCCGGAAGATCCCAGAAGCAGAGCAAGAGGCTGTAGCCACACATCCTGCTCCATCTGGCCTCTCTTGCCTTCACCTTCAACTTTTGTTTGAGGTTTTCTCCACTGAACTAGGGGGAGTTGAGGAAGTGAAGGGCTCTCTCAAGGGGGGCTGTGGTGGGAACCCAAGAAAACCAGGTTCGTTGTCCCAAAGAGGAGGTGAATGTCAGGGGTCTGAGCTGGGGCTGCTTGGGGAGCTTCCCCACCCCATCCAATGGCCAGCATGGGGACCAGAGAGACCCCAGTCTCCTGTGCAGACCCGGCCCATCATTGTTTCTTCAGCACAGGTAGGAAGCTGGATGATGGACCAGACGTCGACTTCTCCCTGTTTTCACTAGGCCTCGTGGCTGGAGGAAAATGGGTGTCCAGGAGCCACGTGGTATTAATACAGTGGTTGGGAATATGGGCTTTGCACCAGTTCCACCTCTTAGCAGGACTGTCTGGATAAAGTCCCCTAACCTCCTTGAGCTGGTTTCTTCATCTGGAAGCGGGAGAAGTGAGTTATAGGATCTGCATAGGAGGGCCGCTGAGGAGGTAAATGGAGGTGCCATGTAAAGAGGATGGCCACAGGCCAGCTGGGGCACCTCCTGAATGTGAGCGAGCCCTGTGTCTGCGAGCCCTGGCTCCAGGCACCCTTCCTCAGCTGCTTCTCCGTTAACATCACAAGCCGGCTGGGCCGCTGGACGGGAGGGGGCAGCAGAGGCCACGGTGAGGCATCTTCTCCTAGGTTTTCTCAGGAGCCCAGAGAACTTCGGAGGAGAGACTCTCAACTTGGCGCCCATCAGGACTCCTGGGAGTCTGTGGGCCTGAGGATTCCTGGGTCCCTCCTCCAGAGATTCTAACGCAGTGACTCTCAGCGCACACACACACACACCCCACCCACAGTTGGAGCAGACAGACAGCCCTGGTGCTTCTGATGAGGGCAGTCCCTGAGTCACTCTCTCAGAAGGGAAGCCCTTGAGCTCAGGGGTCTCCTGACCAGAGATTAGGAGGTCCTGGGGTGGGTCCTTACTGGAACCCCTGATTCAACCCCATGTCAGAATTCCATCTCTTGAGCCAAATGGGATGGTGTCTTCCTCCTCCTTGGGAAGGGAGGGAACGAACGTCCAGGTGCATCCTATTGGAAGATGGGGAGTCCAGTAGTCCCCAAGCTGGATACTCGAGCCCTGAGAGGGCGGCCTTGTAAAATATGAGTTCTTGCATCTTGTTTTTTACCCATCCCCACAGTGAAAGGGAGGAGGATAAGAAATGCCTGGATCTCATAGCCATTCCCATCTGGGCACCCCGGAGCTAGGCTGTCTTGCTCCCCACAGGCATCGCCTTGCTGACCACCGTGCCCATAGGTCTACATGACGTTACTATTAGACAGGAAGAAAAGTGAGACTCAGAGTTGACGTGGCTTGCCCGGATCAAGCCTTGTGGGGCTGGGGCTCCAGCTCCGTCCTTGCCCTACCTCCAGGAGTGCTGCCGGCGGGAAGCCAGGCTTTCAGTACCTCACCCTCCCCACCCCTACCCCTGCAGTTTCCCCCCAAGGACCCGGGCAGGCACTTTCCCTTCCTTCTGAAGCGCACACCCTGAGTGCAGACTGGTCCCCAGGCCTGCCTCCGCCAGGGGCCGGGAAGCCAGGACACAGCGCCAAGGCGCTGCCGCAGCTGCTGCCTCGGGCCGCCAAGGCCTGCAGCCGAGGCGCGGCTGCGTCCAGGGCGTCGGCCTCTCGCGGAGAGCTGCAGGGAGCTGCACCCGAGGCGGGATGTGTCATCTTCTTATAGAAACCCTTTCGAGTTCTGTCCTGGCCGCTTCCCCACCCCCAGGCCTGTTACTTTGGCGGGTATTCATACCTTTAGGGTATCTCGTCTGCATTGTTCCAGGACAAACCCTAAAGGTACGCACAGTACTTTTGAATTAATTCTCTCGGAGGATGTTCCTTAGCTAGAAGTATACGCCCCCAGACCCAGGGCAGGGCATGTGACCACCTTAGAAGTGCGTTTGCATTGTAGGCTGGTAACTTGCGTGAACTGTGCAGGCTTTTGTGTTGGCACCTAGCAGTGGGAGCTTCATCCCCGCAGTCCTGGCGTGAGCCAGACCAAAATGGGCCTTGAACCGGTCTCCACGAGAGCGAGCGAATGCAGTTCTGTAAAGCAGGCCTGTGAAATCTTGGTCGTGGATGTGGAAGCAGTTATACCTGTAGAATCTGGCCCTTCTGGGTTTGCCTGAAGCCAGACTCTCCTCTCTGAGGGGAAGGCTGGACTTTTCTCTCAGCCCCAAGCCCCAGGTCAGGCCCATCCCTGATCCTTGGGCTCCCCAGGGCCGGTTTTCCTGCCCCAGTCCCCCTGGGTGCCTCCTATCCAGCCTGGCAGGGATGTGAGCATGCCGGGAAATCCCGCAGAAATGAAGGCACTGCAGGGGAGACGAACAGGAAAACCGGGGTTCACTGCTGCCCCGGACTCTGGTCCAGTGGCGCCAAAGCCCTGCATTACCAGAGCGCACAGAGGCCTCTGGCTCGCCAAGGAGCCAAGGGAGTGGGTGCGGGGTCTGGAGACGCCTCAGCAGAAGACCGGGGCACTCGCCGACTGGGCCGGCATTGGGTTTCTCCTAATCAGCCCCACTTCCCCGGAGCCTCCATCCTAATTGGGGCGCAGGCTCCAACGGAGGAAGGAGGGGGCCCCTCCCGCCTGCCCGCCGAGGTTGTCTGGATCCCCAGCGCAGCGGCTCCCACACCGGAGGCCTGAGGGCTTTTCTCTGGCCAGGTTCTCCAGGGCATNTTCGTTGTCCCAAAGAGGAGGTGAATGTCAGGGGTCTGAGCTGGGGCTGCTTGGGGAGCTTCCCCACCCCATCCAATGGCCAGCATGGGGACCAGAGAGACCCCAGTCTCCTGTGCAGACCCGGCCCATCATTGTTTCTTCAGCACAGGTAGGAAGCTGGATGATGGACCAGACGTCGACTTCTCCCTGTTTTCACTAGGCCTCGTGGCTGGAGGAAAATGGGTGTCCAGGAGCCACGTGGTATTAATACAGTGGTTGGGAATATGGGCTTTGCACCAGTTCCACCTCTTAGCAGGACTGTCTGGATAAAGTCCCCTAACCTCCTTGAGCTGGTTTCTTCATCTGGAAGCGGGAGAAGTGAGTTATAGGATCTGCATAGGAGGGCCGCTGAGGAGGTAAATGGAGGTGCCATGTAAAGAGGATGGCCACAGGCCAGCTGGGGCACCTCCTGAATGTGAGCGAGCCCTGTGTCTGCGAGCCCTGGCTCCAGGCACCCTTCCTCAGCTGCTTCTCCGTTAACATCACAAGCCGGCTGGGCCGCTGGACGGGAGGGGGCAGCAGAGGCCACGGTGAGGCATCTTCTCCTAGGTTTTCTCAGGAGCCCAGAGAACTTCGGAGGAGAGACTCTCAACTTGGCGCCCATCAGGACTCCTGGGAGTCTGTGGGCCTGAGGATTTCTGGGTCCCTCCTCCAGAGATTCTAACGCAGTGACTCTCAGCGCACACACACACACACCCCACCCACAGTTGGAGCAGACAGACAGCCCTGGTGCTTCTGATGAGGGCAGTCCCTGAGTCACTCTCTCAGAAGGGAAGCCCTTGAGCTCAGGGGTCTCCTGACCAGAGATTAGGAGGTCCTGGGGTGGGTCCTTACTGGAACCCCTGATTCAACCCCATGTCAGAATTCCATCTCTTGAGCCAAATGGGATGGTGTCTTCCTCCTCCTTGGGAAGGGAGGGAACGAACGTCCAGGTGCATCCTATTGGAAGATGGGGAGTCCAGTAGTCCCCAAGCTGGATACTCGAGCCCTGAGAGGGCGGCCTTGTAAAATATGAGTTCTTGCATCTTGTTTTTTACCCATCCCCACAGTGAAAGGGAGGAGGATAAGAAATGCCTGGATCTCATAGCCATTCCCATCTGGGCACCCCGGAGCTAGGCTGTCTTGCTCCCCACAGGCATCGCCTTGCTGACCACCGTGCCCATAGGTCTACATGACGTTACTATTAGACAGGAAGAAAAGTGAGACTCAGAGTTGACGTGGCTTGCCCGGATCAAGCCTTGTGGGGCTGGGGCTCCAGCTCCGTCCTTGCCCTACCTCCAGGAGTGCTGCCGGCGGGAAGCCAGGCTTTCAGTACCTCACCCTCCCCACCCCTACCCCTGCAGTTTCCCCCCAAGGACCCGGGCAGGCACTTTCCCTTCCTTCTGAAGCGCACACCCTGAGTGCAGACTGGTCCCCAGGCCTGCCTCCGCCAGGGGCCGGGAAGCCAGGACACAGCGCCAAGGCGCTGCCGCAGCTGCTGCCTCAGGCCGCCAAGGCCTGCAGCCGAGGCGCGGCTGCGTCCAGGGCGTCGGCCTCTCGCGGAGAGCTGCAGGGAGCTGCACCCGAGGCGGGATGTGTCATCTTCTTATAGAAACCCTTTCGAGTTCTGTCCTGGCCGCTTCCCCACCCCCAGGCCTGTTACTTTGGCGGGTATTCATACCTTTAGGGTATCTCGTCTGCATTGTTCCAGGACAAACCCTAAAGGTACGCACAGTACTTTTGAATTAATTCTCTCGGAGGATGTTCCTTAGCTAGAAGTATACGCCCCCAGACCCAGGGCAGGGCATGTGACCACCTTAGAAGTGCGTTTGCATTGTAGGCTGGTAACTTGCGTGAACTGTGCAGGCTTTTGTGTTGGCACCTAGCAGTGGGAGCTTCATCCCCGCAGTCCTGGCGTGAGCCAGACCAAAATGGGCCTTGAACCGGTCTCCACGAGAGCGAGCGAATGCAGTTCTGTAAAGCAGGCCTGTGAAATCTTGGTCGTGGATGTGGAAGCAGTTATACCTGTAGAATCTGGCCCTTCTGGGTTTGCCTGAAGCCAGACTCTCCTCTCTGAGGGGAAGGCTGGACTTTTCTCTCAGCCCCAAGCCCCAGGTCAGGCCCATCCCTGATCCTTGGGCTCCCCAGGGCCGGTTTTCCTGCCCCAGTCCCCCTGGGTGCCTCCTATCCAGCCTGGCAGGGATGTGAGCATGCCGGGAAATCCCGCAGAAATGAAGGCGCTGCAGGGGAGACGAACAGGAAAACCGGGGTTCACTGCTGCCCCGGACTCTGGTCCAGTGGCGCCAAAGCCCTGCATTACCAGAGCGCACAGAGGCCTCTGGCTCGCCAAGGAGCCAAGGGAGTGGGTGCGGGGTCTGGAGACGCCTCAGCAGAAGACCGGGGCACTCGCCGACTGGGCCGGCATTGGGTTTCTCCTAATCAGCCCCACTTCCCCGGAGCCTCCATCCTAATTGGGGCGCAGGCTCCAACGGAGGAAGGAGGGGGCCCCTCCCGCCTGCCCGCCGAGGTTGTCTGGATCCCCAGCGCAGCGGCTCCCACACCGGAGGCCTGAGGGCTTTTCTCTGGCCAGGTTCTCCAGGGCATTAGTGGGGGCAAGGGATAAGGAGAGGTGGCCTCTGCCCCAAAGACAGGGCCTCCTCCGCCCTCCCTCGGTGAAGCTGCTCCCCAAACGCTGCCCGCAGCTCCGGCGGCCTGAGACCCGAGGGACAAAGTCGCCGGCTTCTTCCTGTCCCCTTTATCTCCGCTTTATAGACAGCTGTTAGTTTGGGCATTAATTGCCCAGGCGAGTTTATTGATAATTTTGATGTAACAGAGCACCAGAAAAATTGCCCTCACGTCCAAAATGTCAAATTTGAGAAGAACCAGTTTCAGCGGCTCATGACCCCACGACGCGGAGAAACTGTGGTGGGTCTTGAACGGCTGCACCGGCAATGTGACTTTATTGTGTCTGTTTTCCTAGGTAGCTGGGAGTTGGAACAGAAAGAGGGTCAGTAGGGGAGACAGACTTTTTAAAATGTATTTCCCCCCTGATGATTTAGGGGGGGAAACATGCCTATCACCTTGCTCTCCTACCAACAGCCTTTTTCTTGCTCAAAGTTTATTTGCTTCACCATTGGGGAAAACCAAGTGTAGGGCACCAAAAAAAAAAAAAAAATCCTATCAAAAAATAAAACCTTAGAAGATGCTCCATGATCGATAACAGTTGGAAACAGTAAAGTTTGAAACTCAAAATACAATTCTCATTGGTCCTGGAATGACCAAAAGAAAGTGTAAAATGTTATATATACATATATGTACGCACACACACACACATATATTTTTTTTTCCCCTGGGGGAGGGAAAACTACAGTTTTTTTAAAGTTTGATTATTTTTTTTAAACAAGAAATGACATTTAGAGGGGCAAAGGGCTCTTCTTAAAAAACAGAAGCCAAGAAAAATAGTTACTCTTGTCCAGATTTCACTTCAGTGTGAAATGAAAAGTGAAAAGAGAAGGATTGGCCAACAAATAAAAAGGGGGGGAAAGATTAAGAATCATCCATACTTTAAATACAAAAAAGAAAAAAAAAAGAAAAAAGACTAGTGATCCCAGGCCGGTTACTGTCTATATTTTGAAGATATTCTGCAATCCCAATAAAATACTCATGCAATTTTATTTCTAGTTGATACAATATAAGGCCATATACAAATGTTATACATTTTTATTTTGTTCTTAGGAAAAAATACACAAAAGGCAAAAACATCCTCAAATTGTCATTTTTATACAGTGCAGAAGGAAATTTAAAATACGTGTCACAAACGCTGCACCCCAGCAGCCAAAATACTAAAAAAGGGGGGGAGGAGTCCTTCATTTTATATATATATATATATTTATATAAAACATATGGAAATTTGTCTTTACACAGATCAGACTTAGTTTCAAATTTACAATGGATATCTAAAAAAAAAAAATTCTACGCGGCAAATATTGCCAACAAGTTACACCATTAATACTGATAAACGGAGGAGCCTATGCGGTGTTTCGATTATTAGGGAAAGAAAGTAGAATAAATAACAGGATGAGCCTTGCTATCGTTTTTTTTTTTTTTTTTCAAAAGTGCCTTAACCTTTCTGCGTCACCGCAATCCTGACTCAGGGCGCTCTTCGGGCCTTCCCCGTCCCCACCGCACCCTGCCTGCCTCACGCTCCCACCAGAAGGTTTACAGTAGAGATCGGAGACAGCTGGGTCTCGGGAGAAAAAACACCCACCAAACAAGTCAAAACAAAGTTCGAAACCAAACCAAAAAAAGCCTGAAGAGAAGGAAGGAGAGGAAGGCGGAGAAGGACGGTGGCAGAGGCCGGAGAGCCGCCTGCTTCTGGGCTCCTGGTTTCTTTCCTAAGATGAGCAGTGGCTTCAGAAATGCAAGTTACTCGCACAAGGATACACCTGTGGCTGACGGGAGGACTTCTGAGGTGGGGAGGGAGAGGGCGACTTTTTGTCGGCCCCTCCTTTCCCTACAAGAGACGGCTCTAAAAAGGAGACGCGCATTCCAAGACATTCTTTCCAAAAAAATTAAAAATAAAACGATAAATACTCAACCAAAAAATAAAGGTATTTGATAATGACGGTTTCACACGTTTGCCTTTCTCCTAAAAACCTTCCCCGACATTTGCCGTTGGAGGGGGAGATGGGGAGAGACCGTAGCAGAAATGCGTGTTCAGATGTTGAGAGTTCTTCCCCAACACAGCACCTTCTCAGCCGGTTTCAGTCGGATCAAAAATAGATACTTATTTATCAATAGTTGCAGTCAGATCAGGCCCCCGCCATCACCATTAAAAAAATCTGTTGAGGGAGTGGTGGTGGGGGGAGGTGCCGACCTCGCTCGGTCTTTGCCTCACAGGATCCCTTTCCCAATAATCCGGTTGGGGAGGGGTCAAACCCTTTTCTTCTGCTGACGGTTATACCTCAAAAAAATAAAAATAAAAAATAAAGCAGTTTCTGGTGACGAGTTCCGAAGTCCCTGTGCCCAGCTGGCCCCTGCCCGGAGGGGCCCCGGAGCTGTGGCCTCACATGACGCAGGGCTTGATGTCTTGGTAGGTGACCTGCTGGTGGTAGTAGGAGCCGCCGCCGGCTGAGTGCATGGACGAGGATGCCATGGTGTTGAAAGAGAAGACGAATTCCTTTCGGTCACACATGCTAGGCGACTGCGAGTGATACCGCGGGATGCCTGCGGGGGCGAGGCGACAGGAAAGGGGGCGTTAAAGGGTGGCCTCCGGAGGCCCAGGCTCCAGGTGAAGCACCGTTACTGTGGGGCGCCCCGGGGGCAGGCCTGCCTGGCTCGGCGCTGGGCTGAGGCCTCCCCATGTCCCAGTTCCCGGTTTCAGGTCTCAGTCGGGCCGGCGCCCAAAGGGAAGATTCCCCAGACACAGTCAAGGATCCCTGCAACCCTAGGTGCCCGCTGCCCGGGCCTCTCCCTCCATGGACACTGAGCCTGGCTAGGGAGGCTTCCGGTGGCGGACGGAGAAGGGGTGAGAGGGGCCAGCAGGGAAGGTCCAGCGGCCTCCACTTCCAGGGCAGCCTGAGGCCTGGGCCTGGCGCCGGGCAGCCACCTTCCAGCCCCCGAGGCGGCAGTGTCCCCAGAGCAATGAGCCAGGCCAGCAGGGGCCAACACAGGGGCAAAGAGGGCTTCTCCAGAGGAAGGGTCTTTGGGGAGCGGACCCTGCAGGACCTCTGGAACCCCGGCTGGAGTTTGAAGCAGCCCCAGTTGTGTGACCCCTGTGGAGAGAGCCCTCCATTCTCCAGGCCCAGCTCCTGCCTCCCGCTGGCTGCTGACAGCTGACTCCTGACAGGCCCCTGCTTGGATCCCTCCAAGCTCTTTCAAGAACCAGACCCAGACGGCTGCTAGCTCGTGCTGAGACGGAGGGTCCAGAGGAGAAGATGGCTGTGCCTCTTTTTTTCTCAGGGGGGACTGGAAGCGGAGCTGTACCTGTGGGCCTGGAAACCTGGATCCTGAGAAACAGAGTCTGTTGGGGCCTGCAGCTCAGACCTTCGATCTGGGCCCCTCTCAGCCTCTATTGCCACAAAAAGCCCCCAACTCAATGTTCGCACGCCCCAGGCCTGGTTCCCGAAAGGCCGGCTCTGAGCCTCTGAGCGCCAGCGCCAAGCCCCACCGGGTTTGGGCCTAACTCTTCCGTCCTGCTCGACTCAGAGCAGAGGCGGCTCTCCAGAAGCAGGGTGCGCGAGCCAGCTGCCCTGGGGACCGGCCAGCTCCATCCTGGGAATTTGCCCAGGTGTCAGGGGGCTAAGGGACCTGAGGGGACTTAGAATATTGCAGTCTAAGTCTCTGAGGTGACGATGGGGCCTACCTGGCCAGGCTGGAGCTGCCAGCATATATCTGGGCGTTGAAACAGAAAGGAAAAGGGAATGTTAGTCTATGGGGGTACTCCAGGCTGCCCGCAGCCCTCAGACGGGGAGAGGTGGACAGAGAGACACCTTGGGGAGCTGGGGCCTCCATGGTGCAGTTTGGGGACTGGCACCCCACGGAGGTGGCCGCAGGCTCCAGACCAGGGCGCCAGCAGTCTGGGGGCTAGCTCTGTAGTGCGCTCACGGATGTCCACCGCACCTCTCCTACCGCCCAGTCCTGGGGACAGCTCGGGGCTCCCCACTCACCTTGCAGCTCAGCAGGGGCGTTGTGACTGTTCTGGTGCAGATATGGCTGGTCCAGGGAGTGCGTGGAGAGGCTGCCAGACAGGGGATTGGCCGCGGGGTTGCAGGGGGACAAGGGCTGCTGCTTGATGTAGGAGGCGCTGCTGTTGAGCGCCGCCGAGGCGGAGGGAGGCCAGGCGGCCGCGGAGCCGGAGTAGACGGCATGGGGCTCCATGACCCCGCCTGCCGCCGCCGGCAGCAGTGGGGAGGCGGGCACTGAGCCGTCGTGGTGCGGGTACTCGCCGGCCGCCGTGCCGCCGCAGCTGCCCATGTACGAGTGGCCGCCGTTGGCGGGCAGGTGGGGCACCGAGTGGCTGGGCAAAGCCATGCCGTCCACGTTGCCCGGCAAGTGGCCGTTCATCATGCCCAGACCTCCCTCCAGCGCCAGGCTGTTGGGCGGGCACGAGAGGCCGCCGGCAGAGCCCTGGAAGCTGTAGGTGTCCGGGAGGTGGTTGAAGCCGAGCCCGTTCATCATGCTGTACATGGGCTTGAGCGCCTGGCATTTCCTTCGGAAGCCGCGCGGCCGCCGCCGAAAGGAGCCCTCCTCGAACATGAACTCGCTGGCCGGGTCGATGGTCCAGTAGTGGCCCTTGCCTGGCCGCCCGAGGCCCTTGGGCAGCTTGATGAAGCACTCGTTGAGCGAGAGGTTGTGGCGCACGGAGTTCTTCCAGCCCTGGTAGGAGCCGCGGAAGAAGGGGAAGCGGCTCTGCAGGAACTGGTAGATCTCGCTGAGCGTCAGGCGCTTGGTGGGCGAGCTCTGGATGGCCATGACGATGAGCGCGATGTACGAGTAGGGCGGCTTCTCCGGGCGCCGGATGCCGGCGTTCGTCTTCTTGGCCTTGGACGGGCCGGACGACGCGGGGTCCATGGCTGCGCCGCCTCCCCCGCCGCCGCCGCCGCCGCCGCCGCCGCCGCCGCCGTGCGGTGGCTGCTGCTTCTCGGGCGCCGAAGACATCGGGTGGCTGCTGCCGCCGCCGCCGCTGCCGCTGCTGCTCTGCGCGGCCGACGAGCCGGGAGGAGGAGGAGGAGGAAGGGGAGGGGG
>SJYW01046047.1:179488-230849 GCA_006410735.1 Raphicerus campestris | reverse complement strand
ACTCCACCGGAGCAGCAGGTAAAGGGGGAGGAGATGTGCTCGGCTGTGTGATCCAGAGGCCCCCATTCTGGAAAGAACCTCAGGCATGGCAAGGAGGGCTTTCCAGGTGCCCAGAGACCAAGCTTTCGACTCTTCAGATGCTCCCAAGAGCTCTCTCAGATCGTAGGTTTTGGAAATGGAGGAACTGAGACCCTGGCCTGGCTGGGCCAGTGCTGCCAAGCGAACACCTCTCCGTGGTTCTTCTCCACCTCCAAAAGCTGGCCGTTGGAATTTTGCCCTCCCAGATGCCTCCTCACAGGCCTGGGGTGGAGGGAGTGAATTTTAGAAATGCTTCCTTCGCCCCCACCCCCATCCCTGGCTTTCCAGGCTCAAGGGTACTGAGGTCCATTAGAGAACTGATGGCGATAGAATAATAGACGCCACAAGCACACGGTAATAACAGAACTTACCAACTGCTGGCCATGCACCCAGTGTTGAGCTTTGCCTTATGAACACCTCTCAGATGTTCTTAACCTTTCTCTGGGCTGTGACTCCCTTTAATAAGCTGTTGAAATCTACAACCTTACACACACCCCTTCCAAAGGACATATACCTGTGACGTTTGTAGAATGATTTTCAGGGTTTCACCAAATTCGTAGAGCCCACCTGTGAATCCACAACCTTGCATCCATAAACTGAACCCAAGACTTGCTAACACCCCCGAAGATACTTTTCTAACCTTAACAGATGGTCCTACTGGGTCAATATTGTCCCTTCCTTTACAGATGGGTTCAGTGACGTTGCCCCGTGTCCTAGGTCACCCTGCAGAACTAGGATACAGCCCTCGAGTACAGGGCAGAGACCCTCTCCCTGTAGACCCACAATCGGATGTGCTCTGGGTTTGAATCCAGCCTTCAGCGTGTAGGAATGTTGCATAAGCCATTTGTGCATTAGTTTCTCCTGGTTTGTTGTTGTTTTGGCAGGGAGCAGGCAGGAGTTGTTGATTTATTTTTCCCCAGGTGACTCATTGGGTAAATTTCAGGTGTGCAGTTGATTTGATACATGTATATGTTGCAAAATGACTCCATCCTGTCACAGTTACCATTTGTTTTTCTGTGGTGGGAACGTTTAAGATCTCTCAGGATCATTCAAGTATATGATACAGTGTTATTAGCTGTGATTCCCCATGCTGTGACCTAGTGTGTTCATCTGGAAAAAAAAAAAAAAGGACTGAATAACAGCATCTTTTTCTTAGAGCTGTTGGGAGTTAGACAAGACTGCCCAGAAAGCCAGGCTATCCAAACAGACAGAAACAAACAAAACCCCAGGGGCCCAGCTCCAGGGACGGTCGGAGAAAATGCAGACGGGGGATTCCGGCTGCTTTCTGCTCTCGCGTAAAGATTCATCAAGAACCCCCTGCCACCCCAAATCAAATCTGCGCTCCAGCGCAAGCCCCAGGAATCCCCAAATGGGGAGGGGGCTGTAAAAACAGACACGCCTGCCATGTCTCCCACTCCCCAAGCCCGAGGTATTTTTACTGGCTAATTGCTTAAGTGAAGCCGCCCGGGCCGAGAGCGCGCCGTAACCCGAGCAGGGAACCAGATCCAGCTCGGATTGTGCCCGGGCCGGCAGCGCGGGCGGGGGCGGGGGCGGCTGCCGACCACCCACCGCGAGGGCAGCCGCCCCGCCCGCCGCCGCCCCTGCTCTGCATTACCGCGGGCCCACGCCACCCTCGTCCCCGCTCCCTCGAACCCCTTCCCGGGCGACGTCCAAAGGCGACACAAGGTAGTGCGGGCGGACCCCAGACCAGCGTGGGCGCTGATCAGTAAAGGAAGCCGCCTGGCTTGGGGGCCTCGGTTGGGGTTGGGGGAGGGAAATTTATGGTGTAAATGTAGCCCCGGGTCGGGAGACTGTGAGGGGAAAGTCAGGGTCAGGAGGTGAGCGGGTGTCCTCCCCACAATTGTAGGATGATCTGTGCAGAAAGTGGGGTGCTTTTCTCTGCAGACTCTAAAGGTGCACAGGTATGGCGAGGGCCAATGTGGAGTACTGTCCAGAGGGCAAGAAGTGTAGACCTGGAGGGGCACCCAGGGCAGCCCCATACGCATAAGCGTGACTGTGTCAGATGGGCGCAGGCCTGTGCACAGAACAGAACGAGGTGTGCAAGCACGGCTGCTTCTGGTGCTGAATGCTGCTGAGGTGCGTGCACGTGATGGATATTAAGACGGGAGCAGTGTGGCGCACTGTGTGTGGAATATCAGAGTGCACTGTGAGGCGTCCTGCACACCAGCTATCATGAAGTGGGCGCCGTATGCATGGGGTTGCGCACACAGAGTCGCCAGGGGCATGTACAGCGCCAGGTATTCTGGACAGAATGCCGCAGGCTCTGTGGACCACATGATGTAGGGCTGTGTGCACTGTGGTCAGCTGCGCTTCTAATGGGTTATGTTGGACACGATATAGCGGTTTTACACGTGGTGCATGCCTGTGCACACGGAGCGCCCTGGGCTGCGTACTGCAAGGAGAGGGGTCTGCACAGGGACGCCGCGTCTACCCAGAGCGTCAAGCGGTGTGTTTGCAGTGGGGTGTGGTGATGTGAAAGCAAAATGCGGAGATCACACAGCTAACGGTCATGGAGGCCCGACTCTGTACCTCAAGGTCCACTCTAGCTCAGAACCCCTCACTGTAGCCCTTGGAGGCAGGTTCTGTTCGGATCTCGGGGTTCTACTCTGTCTGTAGCGACAGAGCAGCTTTCCTGCCCTTAGATGTGCTGGGGAGTGGGCACGGCTTGGAGGACCATCTGCCTTCTGTGCGGGTCTTTGCGGGGCTGTGACCGCAGAACCGCGCAAGCCTTTGTCTGCAGCCCACAAAGGAAAGTCACAGAGATGAGAAATGCAGGCAGAGTGAGCAGTAGCAGGGGGCCCCAAGTCCGGGGAGCCCCAGGGCTCCCAGGCAATGCCACTGGGAAGCCTCCCACTCTGTGCTGCACTTGCGCCCGCTGCTGCCAACTAGACTCCAAACCTAGGCAAAGCTGCTGCCAACCAGACTCCAAACCTAGGCAGTCCGCTGTCTTCTCTTGTCAAGGGCAAGCCAGAGTCTGGGGCCCTCTGAGAGTCTTCCTGGGGTACCCCAGGTGAGGAGGAGAGAGCCATACCCTCTGGCCGAATTGGCCTGGCCACACCCCCTAGGCTCGGACTGGGCTCAGAAACCCCACTTGTGGGGACCCCCCAGGGCCATGCTTGGGGGCAGTTGTGGTGGGGGCTATCCATGACCCAGGCCTGGCAGTTAATCTCCCCTGTCAGTTGTACATTGCGGAGAAGTTCATGTTTTGGTCAAGGAAAAAAAAAGGAGAAACTTGTATTTGTGCTGCTGCAGTCCTGAGCTTGCCCCTCCACTTGGCCTTTTACCCAAAAGCACGCATTTTCCATGACGTTCTTCAATGAAATATTTGACAGTGCTGCAACCCAGGAATTTACAGCCCTCTTCCCCGCGAGATTTTTGGGAGTTTTCTGGCCTTAGCAGCGCATCCTGCTCTGAGGAACAGAGAGCGCTCCGGAGACAGTGTGCGTCCTGGAGCTCCCACCCCGGATGCCTGGCCCGCGGCTGTGCTCCTTCCCACGGGCGGGCTCCAGAGCAGCTGAGGTCTCTTCATCCCTGCCGCCTAGACGGCTGCACTCAGAAAGATGCAGAGAAGACGTTAGTTCCAACGTGGGGGTGGGGACTGAGGATGTGTGTGCCAGAGGGAGTGCCTCCCAGATCTTGTTTTTTGAGCAAGGGATCCACACAGGGAGAGAAAGGCATTTCCCAAAAGGTGCAGCAGAAAGAAAGGAGCCAGTCCTCAACACTGGCTCGCAGGGTGGGGGCGGCCAATGGAAAGAAGTCCTTGGGAGGCTGGGGGAGTGGACAGTGAAGACCCAGAAGATGAAAATGACTGAGTTTTTTTTTAAAGGGGAAAATATAAATTAAAATGTAAATATCAGGTATTTTCTGTTTCTCAGGTTTGAGGGGGAGATACAATAACACCACAGTTTGTGGGGAAGAAGGGGTTGGCAGAAAGTGAGAAGAGGGACGCGAGGGCCAGGCCAAGCAAGGCCAAGGTGGGGGTGGCGGCTGCTCAGATTTGTTTCTTTATGAAGAGTTGCAATCTGCTCCCAGAAACCTGCTGGTGTGTGCGAAGTGTGTGCCTCTTTGTCTTCACTGACAGCTTGCAAAGTTCTTATTCCCTCTTAGAGGGTATCGAAAACACGGAAACAAGTGCTGCTTCTAGGGAGCAAACAGAACTGGAGCAGCCCAGGGAGGCTAAGGAAGGGAGAGGCACTACCTGCCTGAGGGCAGCCCGCAGCCCCCAGGTCTGCTGAGGAAATGGAGGTGATGCCCCCTCCCCATGCCTCCCCGACTAGGTCAGGCTTGGGTGCTTCTGTCCCAGAGGGTTGTATCTTTGAGGCCCCAGGGCACGCCCCCCACCCCAGGACTTGCACGTGGGCGTGTGGGCTTGCACAGCCTGGCCAGTGTGTTTTCTGCACTTTCAGTGGCAGAGCCAGCTCTATGTGTGTGATGCGGGAAGACGACACAGCGCCCTTCAGAGCCGAGTGGTATGGGGCGGCCTGCCCTGTGCACCCAGAGCGGAGACCAGGAGACCCTTCCCCACCCAAGAGAAATCACCAGAGCCCAGAGACTCAACGAGAAGCAGGGGCTCCAGCAGAAGGGTGCAGGGGGTTTGCTTGAGGACAGAGTGGACATCTAAGGAGAAAGAGACGGAGTCAGAGGGGGTGTGTGTGTGTGTGTGTGTCTGGACGCATGGCCCCAGCTGAGCACAAACTAGACATCTCCCTCTGGGGCTCCAGGTACTGGGCGGGCAGTGGCCACTCTGATATGGAAGTTTCTCTGTGTCCCATTTTCAGAGGAGCGGGTCCCAGACCTCATCCCTGTTAGCCCTGGGGTGGGCTTTCCTAGGAGAGCCTTCGAGGCCCTCTCCAGTGTCCCCAGGGGCCCGAGAGGGAGGAAAGCAGGGCAAGGAGGCCAGGGCAGCATGGAGCCAAGAGAGCCTTCCCAAGTGACATCACCTTTGGGTGCCTCTGGTTTTCCTTATCTTAAAGTGGGGGGTAAAGTCAGTACCCATTCACAGGGCAGCCTGAGAACCAGAGAGGAAATGAGGAAGAGCTCTGACCAGGGTCTGAGAGGGGCTAAAGGTGGGGGAGCAGCCACACCCATGCAAACCAGGGCAAAATTCTTAAATAAAACTAGAGAGACTTGGCTTCCACTGCTCATTGTGTGGCCTGGGGTTGGTGGCCTCCCCTCTCTGCCTCAGTTGCAGAACCAGTACAGGGACAGTACCTCCTTCTCGGTGGCAGGTATCCAACTGTGAGTAAGGCTTGACCTGGTTGTTATCACTGGGGGTGCTCCCTCATCCCTGCTGTTTGTGGGTACGGGGTGAGGTCCTGTGGGTCTCACCTTGGTGGACTGAGCTTTGGCGGTGTGAACTCAAATGGAGGATCAGCTCACAGGAGACTTCGGACAGGTCCCCTCCCCTGGGCACCCTCTTTTGCCCCCACCCCTAGTGGTGTGGCACCTACTTCAGAGGGCAGGGCGTCATCGGTGGGTCAGTGGAGGAGAGCCTCCGCTGCCCAATGACAACTTAGAGTTGACACGCTGACAGCCGGCAGGTTGATGAAGTCTCAGGTGTGGCCCTGCACCAACCAGGATTGGTCCCCAGTCACTCTCTGTAGTCAACAGAGCCCCTTGAGGGCTCCCATCCCTCGTGGGAGGGAGCTCTGGGGCAGGGGCCCAGCCACCAAATACCTGGGTTAGAATCCCGCCCCCCTCCCTTTTCTGTCCCAGCTGCTGGGCACTCTGTTCAGCTTCCAGATCTCTCCAAGCCCCTCTTCTCATTTGCATGGTGGTGAAAATACAAATACTGCCACCCTGGGGCCCCTGTGAAGACCACATGAGAACAGCACTGCCTTCAGGGAACCACTGAGCGCCTGCCGTGTAGCAGTGCTGGGCTGAGGAGCTGCTGTCGCTGAGCCCACTTTGCAGACAGGAGTGCGGGGCGAGTGAGGGCTCCAGTTTCAGACTCTTCCCTCCTCCTCGGAAGGGCACTAGTTGGGGGTCCCAACTCAGGCACCTCCAGGAAGAAGAGGGGAAGCTCTGCTTCATGTCCCCCACAGCTCTCCCCTTCGAATAACAAGGAGACAGTACCCTCCAGCCTGTAACCCCGCCCCATGGGACAAAGGGACTCGGGATCACCGCCCCCCACCCACCCACCAAGAGCCAGTCTCCAAGAAACGCCAGGGACAGTGAGCGATGGGGCCTGGCCTGAACATCCCCGCTCTGAACAGGGCATCTGTTTTGCTAGGAGTGGGGGCTCATCAAGACCATCAACTGCCCTCCCCCAGGGTGTCGCCCTGACAAGAGGGTATTGCCAGTCTTTTCTGAGGAGTTAAATGGGTGCAGGAGGATTTGGGGAAAGACAGACATTGGAGCACACTGGCTCCTTGGGGGCCTATGGGTCCCTGTCTCCCCCAAAAGCAAACCTCCAGTGGGATCCCTTGCTGGGTAGGGGGCAGGAGTCCTGAGCAGCCCAGGCACTGGGTCTCCACTTGAGGCAATGGCAGAGGTGGCCCCGTGCGGCTCCTTGCCTTTAAAACTGCTCCGTGTCCCTGGATACTATTCTTATTTTTGCATCTGAGCCAATGCCCACCTTCCTATCAGCCAGCCGCTTCATACCCCGTAGAATTTAAAAATTTACAAAACAGCAGTGTAAACATAGTCACTTACACTTTCTGGTTCTTTTATTTTAAAATGTACTTTCTCAATGCCTGAGCTACGCCAAAGCTTGAAGCAGTTTGATCATACACGGCTGGCTCCTCGAGGGGGTTCATTTGGAAAACTTATTTCCTGGGGGCACTTGGTTGTCATTTAAATACTTCATTCCTCTCCTCCAGCACCAATTCATTTTATCCCAGGTATTTTTCTTAAAAATCAGAAATTAATTACATGCAAAAATTCTATCCCTGACATGGGAAGACCTGCTATTTTAAAAAGCACAAACCTCAAAATATTTTAAACATTTTGTTATATCTCAGGGTTAAGATGATCTTTTTATCTCCGTTCTCCTCCCACCTCCCTTTCCCCTGTTAAAGAATGAGTTGGATTCACGTGGCAGCTGCAGGCTAAGCTTCTGCGGGGTCATCCCCACCCCACCCCTAAATTGGGCTAAGACCCATGTAATTCGCCATGAAAACTAACTCAATTAGGAGTCAAATTTGCCCTTTGTAGGAGACCAGTAGTGAGTATCCTAACACCTCTTCTCGATCACCCCCAAGCTTTCTCTGCGTTTTTTGCAAAACAGCATTTTCTGAAGGACTTAGCTTCAATCTCTCCGTCTGCCCCTTCGCCGGCCGCCTACCTGCCCCTAACTTCTTTCTCGCTCGCTCTCTCCTTTTTAAGCAGCCAAGACTCACTCTAGCTTTGCGAGTCTGACTCGAGCCTTCTTTAGTCGCCTCCCAGAAAATAATTGTGGAGAGCTGGCGTTCGGCCGAAACGGTGGCTTCTGACTCGCGCAGAAAGCTTAGAACGCGTTTCTCTCCGCCGGGACCCGGACCCACCGGGGCTCCGCGCCGCGCGAGCCACCCCTCGGGGTCGGGGCCGGCCTGGCTGCGCCGTGACTCGGCGTCCACCGAGGCCCCGGCGGCGGCGGCAGGGTCCGGCAGACCCGGCTGGTCACTGCCCCTCTCCTTCTGCGACGAAGCAATTATCTTAGCCGTGGTTTGGGCTAATGGTGGGTTCTGCTTGCTTGAACGCCGTGTTTATTTTACCTCGACCGTCCCCGGGGAGGGGGCGTGCGCCGCGTGCTGGAGCTGCAAATTCGAAAACTCTCGGGCTGGGGCAAGGTCTTAGGAGATGGGGGCAGTGAGCTTCTCCTTCTTACTCGCTTGGTCCTGCCTGGGTGGGAGCCCAGGAAGGCGAATTCAGCCTTCTCCTGCGGGCGTGTGAGCGGAAAGGCCGTGTTCTGGGCGCCCAGGCGCACCCAGGACTCTCGCTCCCAGAGAGGCGCCTTCTGGAAGTCAAGTGCGAGCGCATCTCCGGCCCCGTCGCTCCCCTTCAACAGCGGTGGGACTGCCTAGTCTCGGATACGGCGGGCGCTGGACGCACGATGGGAGAGGGGTGGGTAGGAAGGGTCTCCGCTGGACTCTGGATGCAGCCTAGGTTACCGCTAGAGGGTGAGACGCCTAGTCAGACTCTAAGGTTCAGGAAGCCCGGGTGCCTCCAAGTGTTTTCTCCTCTTTTCTGCAAAACCGGAAAATTCACTTCAAGTGCAAAATTGCTGGGAATGTGTCTATATGGGTAACGGGAAATAGCGGAGACCAGAAATTAGGTAGTAACGTTAAGAGGGAAAAAAATCGTCAAAAGTGTCTTTCTTGGACAATTCCAGCTACGTTTTGGGGGGGCTTGAATTAGACGGGGAATCGGCTCTGTTTTTGACCTGCGTGTGCCCGTGGGGAGACGCAGTCTGGACCCGGGGCCTGGACCAGGCGGGCTCATTTCCCACTGCGGTCTCCAAACCCTCTCTATTTTTAATTCGTGTTGTGTGTGGGTCCCGAAATGGGTCCAGAGACAGGTGAAAGAAAGAGAAGCTCAGATCCTCCGCTCTGGGCTGAGTTCTGGTTTGGGGCGGGGCGCGCTGGTGGAGAGCCCCGTCGGCGCAAGGATCGAACGCACATAAGTGCGTGCGGGGTTGGAGCTAGGCCTGCGTAGACGCGGAAGCTGGAGACCGGGCGCTCCAAGGAGAGCCGTCAAGAGGTCGCCTTGTCCGTTTACGTGGACCGCAAAGACCACCCCGCAAATTATTGCTCTTCCTTCACCAAAAGCCCACCCCAGGCCGGAGGTCCCAGGCCGTGTGGACTCCCCCAGCCTCCGCCCCCGGCTTCTTCATCTTTCCAGGCGTCCAGCTGAACGAAGCCCGCGCGGGTTCCAACCCAATTAGCTCGCCGCAAGGCCACCGCCTGCCACCAGCTCCTGCTGCAATTAGGACCGCGCCGGCGAGGGCGGGGGTCGGGCAGGTAAAGAGGGACCAATTTGCCCCGGGGCTTTATCAACAAGTGGCTTAACTAGGAATTTACGTTGACAACTCAGCACCTCCGTCGGGGCTCCGGTGGCGGCCCGCAGGGATGACAGGCTGAACTGTGGGGTAGGGGGGAGCGGCCCGAGACCCGGGAGGCCTCAAGCCCCAAAGCCATACAGAGGCGGCCTCCGCTTGGGCCCCGCGCGCCGCTTGGATCGCGTGGACCCGGACGCCCCGGGGCGCGCTGCAAGGGCAGGGGTCCCGGCCGGCGGGGGCGGTGGGCGCTGGGCCGTCTTTGCCGGCAAAGTAGGTGGCCCTGTATATTTTTGTTCAAGTGGTGTTTATGTTAATGAAAAAAGGATGGAATTACAAACAGCCCGCCGATGGAGCTTCAGCCTCAGGCCCTCGCGGTGGTCGCCTCCCAGGCCCAATCAAAAGGCGCGCACCCTGGGTCGCTGGGACTCTCAGCGGAACCTTCTAACTGGGAGAAAGGATCCTGTCTCCTCCCTCACGCTGCAGCGTGGGGACGCTGTTTGCTATCACCCACCCCAACCACCACCGCCGCCACCCGCAGTGGCACAGTCAGGGTTCTGGGTAAGAAAAATCCCGATTCAGGTCCTGCAGCGTCCCTAAGAGCACCCAGACAGTTTCTTTGGGACCACCCGCTGGGGCAGAGGCAGCTTCAAGCCTCCCCCTGTTGCCAGCCTTTCCCTTGTCTCTTTTAAAATAATATAATTACCCCAAGCTTTGACGTTTGCTTTCTGGCCTTGATGACTTTTTTGCTGGGGAAAAGCAGCTGGCTTTCCAAAGGCCACCCCAGTTCACTCAGATCAAGAGACTGTTTTCTCCTTTTCTCCACAACCCTCTTTTCCTCTGTTGACTCTCAGCACCTCCTGTGCTGGCTTTTGCCTCCTTTTCCTTTAGCTGAATGAGAACCAGAGCAGGAAAAGCAGGGCCCTGTGGAGAGATGCCGGGATGGCTCCCACCGCATTCGGGAAGCGTGCTGGGCCAAGACAGCAATGCTCCTCTTGGAAACTCACCCGCAGCCCTCTCCAAACACTGTGCCCCGGGAGTCTGGCAGCTGTACGGTCAAGTGGGGCCTCATCTAATCTCCTGGAGGGCCGGGCTGGGAGATCCCAGCTGTCGGGTGCATCTCTACAACTCCTCACCATGCTCTGTTTGCATGGATGCTGTTCCCACCTTCTGGATCCGTTCTGCCCCTCCCAGCTCTGTGTACAGGGTGCCCAGAGAACAATCCACCTGGACTTTCAGCTTGGGGAATTGGAGCCACGCTCTGGGATCTCAGTCTCTGCTCCCGGGTACTACAAAGTCCACAGAGGGTGCTCAGATAGGCTTTGCTGGCCAGGCTCAGCCCAACTCAGCAATCAGACTAGAACCCAAGCAGTAAAGAGGTCATGGGATCCAAAGAGAGGAAACTTTTTCCAGGAAGAGGAAAATAGGGAGTTGTCCCTTGGCCATCGAGTTCTGCAGGTGGACTCCACCTGGACGGGAGGGAGCACCGACTCTAGGTTTAGGTAGCTGTGGGCATGGGTGGGGAGGACTCACTCCAGGAGAGGAGGTAACTTGAGGGCTGTGCTCACTCCCTCTCTATGCCACTTCAGGGCTCCACGCCCTGGGAGCTGCCCTGGGACCCCTCTGTTGGGTCTTGGAGGTTGGATCCTGGCTACTTCCCCGGGGCTTAGGTAATGGATGCAGTCAAGCTGTTGGGGGGTGGGGGGTGGGGTGGGTGTGCTTAAGACCAAAGGATCTTGAGGNACCGGGCGCTCCAAGGAGAGCCGTCAAGAGGTCGCCTTGTCCGTTTACGTGGACCGCAAAGACCACCCCGCAAATTATTGCTCTTCCTTCACCAAAAGCCCACCCCAGGCCGGAGGTCCCAGGCCGTGTGGACTCCCCCAGCCTCCGCCCCCGGCTTCTTCATCTTTCCAGGCGTCCAGCTGAACGAAGCCCGCGCGGGTTCCAACCCAATTAGCTCGCCGCAAGGCCACCGCCTGCCACCAGCTCCTGCTGCAATTAGGACCGCGCCGGCGAGGGCGGGGGTCGGGCAGGTAAAGAGGGACCAATTTGCCCCGGGGCTTTATCAACAAGTGGCTTAACTAGGAATTTACGTTGACAACTCAGCACCTCCGTCGGGGCTCCGGTGGCGGCCCGCAGGGATGACAGGCTGAACTGTGGGGTAGGGGGGAGCGGCCCGAGACCCGGGAGGCCTCAAGCCCCAAAGCCATACAGAGGCGGCCTCCGCTTGGGCCCCGCGCGCCGCTTGGATCGCGTGGACCCGGACGCCCCGGGGCGCGCTGCAAGGGCAGGGGTCCCGGCCGGCGGGGGCGGTGGGCGCTGGGCCGTCTTTGCCGGCAAAGTAGGTGGCCCTGTATATTTTTGTTCAAGTGGTGTTTATGTTAATGAAAAAAGGATGGAATTACAAACAGCCCGCCGATGGAGCTTCAGCCTCAGGCCCTCGCGGTGGTCGCCTCCCAGGCCCAATCAAAAGGCGCGCACCCTGGGTCGCTGGGACTCTCAGCGGAACCTTCTAACTGGGAGAAAGGATCCTGTCTCCTCCCTCACGCTGCAGCGTGGGGACGCTGTTTGCTATCACCCACCCCAACCACCACCGCCGCCACCCGCAGTGGCACAGTCAGGGTTCTGGGTAAGAAAAATCCCGATTCAGGTCCTGCAGCGTCCCTAAGAGCACCCAGACAGTTTCTTTGGGACCACCCGCTGGGGCAGAGGCAGCTTCAAGCCTCCCCCTGTTGCCAGCCTTTCCCTTGTCTCTTTTAAAATAATATAATTACCCCAAGCTTTGACGTTTGCTTTCTGGCCTTGATGACTTTTTTGCTGGGGAAAAGCAGCTGGCTTTCCAAAGGCCACCCCAGTTCACTCAGATCAAGAGACTGTTTTCTCCTTTTCTCCACAACCCTCTTTTCCTCTGTTGACTCTCAGCACCTCCTGTGCTGGCTTTCGCCTCCTTTTCCTTTAGCTGAATGAGAACCAGAGCAGGAAAAGCAGGGCCCTGTGGAGAGATGCCGGGATGGCTCCCACCGCATTCGGGAAGCGTGCTGGGCCAAGACAGCAATGCTCCTCTTGGAAACTCACCCGCAGCCCTCTCCAAACACTGTGCCCCGGGAGTCTGGCAGCTGTACGGTCAAGTGGGGCCTCATCTAATCTCCTGGAGGGCCGGGCTGGGAGATCCCAGCTGTCGGGTGCATCTCTACAACTCCTCACCATGCTCTGTTTGCATGGATGCTGTTCCCACCTTCTGGATCCGTTCTGCCCCTCCCAGCTCTGTGTACAGGGTGCCCAGAGAACAATCCACCTGGACTTTCAGCTTGGGGAATTGGAGCCACGCTCTGGGATCTCAGTCTCTGCTCCCGGGTACTACAAAGTCCACAGAGGGTGCTCAGATAGGCTTTGCTGGCCAGGCTCAGCCCAACTCAGCAATCAGACTAGAACCCAAGCAGTAAAGAGGTCATGGGATCCAAAGAGAGGAAACTTTTTCCAGGAAGAGGAAAATAGGGAGTTGTCCCTTGGCCATCGAGTTCTGCAGGTGGACTCCACCTGGACGGGAGGGAGCACCGACTCTAGGTTTAGGTAGCTGTGGGCATGGGTGGGGAGGACTCACTCCAGGAGAGGAGGTAACTTGAGGGCTGTGCTCACTCCCTCTCTATGCCACTTCAGGGCTCCACGCCCTGGGAGCTGCCCTGGGACCCCTCTGTTGGGTCTTGGAGGTTGGATCCTGGCTACTTCCCCGGGGCTTAGGTAATGGATGCAGTCAAGCTGTTGGGGGGTGGGGGGTGGGGTGGGTGTGCTTAAGACCAAAGGATCTTGAGGTGGGAGGTGCATTGGGGAGAAAGCATTCCTGTAGCTTTCACTGCTGTCCAGAGTCCCTTTCTTACACACACTTTTTCAAATAAGAAGCACCAAGATGGAATAAATTGGGCCCAAGTCACGGTTATTGGCACTCCCTTTCAAACAGTTATCATTTGTCAAAGCCCTCCGCTCAACTGACACTCCCTTGACGGCTTTTGTAGCCTTGACATTGAGCAGCGGAGAGAAAAATCCAAGAGGGTGACCGGGTGCAGCCTCCGCTGCGGCAGGCCGGAATCCACCCCTCTCCTCCGGGGGCGCCGAGGTCACAGGCCACGTTTTTCACGAAGAAGCCGCGGGGTCGATGGCCCGGTTGAGGGTCGCTTGGCAGAGGCTCTCTCGAGTTTCCTCCCGGACTGCGGGCCGCGTCACCAAGTGGTCCGCCTGCGCGCGTTTCTCCCTCTCCGTAGCCTTCAACAGGTGCCGGGCGCCCGCGTCCCGGCTCTCTTCTCTCCCCTCGCCCTCTCCAGCCCTCTGTGCTGGGAACATTTCAAACCGGAATTTAGTCTGTTGCGACTGGTGAATATACACAACCCAAGCTGAATGCCCAACTAGGCAGCCTTGCCTTCTGCCAAGAAGAAGGGGAGCGGTGGGAGGGTAGCAGGGCTTTTTTCTGAGGGGCTTTGGAAAGCACGGTCCAGGCAAAGAGAGGGAGTTAGTCGTCCCAGGGCCACACTCCATGGTCCAGCACACTCCATGTGCCCAAATCCACACACACCCAAGGGTTCCGGGCGGCGCTGACATGGACCGCATGGCTGCACTTGGCGCCTGAGCCTTCGACCTCCTCGGCGGCCCAGACTCCGCGGGAGCCGCTTTCTCCGTCGCACCACTTTCTCTGGTGCTGGCAGATGCCAGATGCCGAGCCCTGAACTTGCCTGCGAGCTGGCGGGGCCCCTTCTGCGCGTCCCAGCCATTTATTCCATCCTGCAATTAAACCCAGGGTCAAATATCTCCTTAACGACGCTATCAGGCCAGCGGCTCATTATGGCGTATATTTAGCCATAAACTAGGGGTTGTAGCAAGGAGGAGATGAAAATTATTGTGTTCTGGGAAAGAATCCTTTTAGCAGAAACCAGAGCTGTTATTTACCAGGGAGAACTAAGTACAGGCTCCGGCTTCTAGGCGACCCCAGGCAGGACAAGCTGCGCTGCCGCTGCCGGCCCTTGCCGCCTTCGCCCCGCCCCCTGCCCCAGGCCGCTGCCCCAGGCCCCTGCCCCAGGGCCCTGCCCCAGGGCCCTGCCCCAGGGCCCCGCCGGCTTCCCAGGACCCAGAAGGCTCCGCCCCAGGGCTCAGGAAGCTGCCCTGCAGAGGAGCGACAAGAATGTGCCTGCAAAATGGTCTGGAGTTGGCGGGTGGGATGTGGCATCAGAGCATGTGGCTTCTAGAGTGATTCTCTTTCTCCTGTGCAGCCTTAGGTGGGTGACCTAACTTCTCTGCACCTCAGTTGCCTCATCTGTAAAATGGGAGAGAAGTAACACTTTCTCCCTTGCAGCTCAGGATAATAGGTCTGACCCAGAAGGAAGTTTAGTAACTGATGGCCCAAAGAAAAATCATAAGGACCTTGATTTTTAAAAAAAAGCAACTTCATAGGGTGCTAGAATGAATGAATGAATGCAAGTACTTATGTAAGGCTGGGGGAGACTTGGAGTCCAAGGTTGGATGTGCCCAGTTTGAATGAGGCCCAGACCATCACCAGCTGCGCTTCCATACACACTGGAGAGGCTCAGGTTGGCCCCTGCAGAGCTGAGGGGACAGAGTGTGTGGGTCAAAGCCACCCCAAATTGAGCCTCTCAGGAAATGACCAAGTGACCCACAGGCTACAAATATTTGGACAAATGAAACAAGGGAGTCCCCAGTCTACATGTTAGCCCAGGGCCTCCGAGGGAGGAGATTAATCACAAGGGTGGTGGGCCTGCCCCCCACCCCCCGCCCCGCCCGGCAGGCCAGGCAGGTGTGTCCTAGGAAAAAGTGGCTGTGGCCCCTCACCCACTCTGGCCAAGGCCCAACTCCTCTGGCCTCCGGCCTGGGCAGGACACCAAAATCCCATCCCTTCCCCCATGGACATCTTGCCCAGAGATGCTGGGAGCTCCTGCTGGATGGACATGGGTTGTGTTGGGGCGGGAGTGATCCATAGACCTTCTGTTGAACACACATACGATACATGCATACACACACACACACGCACACATACATGCATACTCATGTATGCACACACACACATCGAACAGCCAGGTCGCCCACTCCACCTCCCCTCTGCAGGCCCTCACTGCCCTGGGTGCAGTCCATCAGCTCAGCCACCTCCCTGCTCCCATGCTGCCCCTCTGCAGTGAGACAGTAGCCACTCCTGGGGGTCCCCCTGAACTTCCTGGAAAGGGGAGGAGCACCAGCACTCTCCAGTCATGGCCACTTCTGGAGGGGTTTGCCGTTCTGCGTTCTGCAAGGGAAGTGCTGGGTGCTGGGCCGCGCTCTCTGTCATAGCTCTGTAATCGTGGCCAGGTGCCACCCATCTCTGAGCCTCTGTTTCTCCTTCCGGGCAATGCAGATTCTGTCTTAGCACTCAAGAGGCCGGGCCGGCTACCTCTCACATTGAATGTCAGGCCCTGCTTCTCAGTTTGATCAGCTCTCTCTGAGGCACCAGCCCATCACCCAGCCCATCACCTTTAGGACGCACACACCAGGCACTGGTATAGACTTTTACCCCTCGGTGATGCGGATCCAGGCTTTTCCAGTGGCACAGGGAGAAATTCACTACTTAATCACAGGCTTCCCTGGTGGTCCAGGGGTTAAGAATCCACCTTGCAATGCAAGAGGTCCCTGGTCCCAGAAGACCCTTCAGGCCAAAGAGCTGCTTACCCCCAAGCACCACAACTATCTGAGCCTGCCCTCAGAGCCCAAGAGCCAGAACTACTGAAGCCTTCCCACCCAGAGCCCATGCCCTGCTACAGAAGAGGCGACTGCACTGAGAAGCCTGCGCCCTGCAATGAAGAGTAGCCCCTGCTCGATGCAACTAGAGAAAGCTGCACAGAGCAACGAAGACCCAGCACAGCAAAAAAAATAAATAAATTTTAAAAATACTTAATCCTGTGGCGTTCTGATTAAATGAGATCACAAGATGTAACTTTTGTTGGTCAATTAATAAAAATGTATGTATGGTCTATCGCTAGGGATCAACGTGCTTTAAAAGCTGGAGCGTCTCTGGGCTGCACGCTGTATTGCTTGGGAACTCCACGGGGCAGAGACGGGCGGGCACGCATCCCCAGATGTGTCCACTCACAGTCACTGGCCTCAGGTGGGTCCCGAGACAACAGCTTACACAGGCTGGGGTTGCCTTGGAGACAGGCCCACCGCGCAGGGCTGGGCTCCGTGCTGCCATTCAGCTCGTGTTGTTGGGAGGATCTCTATCCAACATGACAAACGTCTCCTGGGTGGAGACGCTGCTGCCCAAAACTTTATTTCATTAGAAGCGTGTTTACCGCCCGGCGGGCTGGCTGCTCCGGTGAAGAGCCCAGCCTACGATACACAATCCTCCAGTTGTGCCCTCCAGGCCTTTGAAATGGTGGCTCCTGCACAAACTAAGTTCGTTCTGTTCAGAAGAGTGTTTCTATGCTTTCTTCCCCTGCAAGAGTTGAGACTGAATGCCTGCCTTGTGTCAGGCTCACTCAAGCAGTGGAGGAAATAGCAGAAGATCCAGAAGGATTAGGCTAATGAGACAACATTTTCCCTCTGGGATCATGTTTTGGTCCGTTCTCTCTTGGGTTAGCCTGGGTTTCTACAGCTGACCTATAGGGAGACTGGCACTGTGCACAGACCGACACAGGCCACTGGGAGCTGTCATCTCAGTTGGGACGCCAGAGTGACGGCCCTAGGACAGCGGTGTTCGAGGAGCACTTCCTGTGCATCGGGCGCCACGCAGAGTGTCGTTACCCACTTCAGTCCCCCAAAGAGCTTTCTGAGAGTGACTCTGAGAGGACTGCCCCATCCTGCAGATGGGGTCATGGAATCCAGAGAAGGCCTGGCTTGTCCCGTCACAGGTTTCCGAACAAGAGCCCAGGGCCAACACAGCATCTGGCTCCAGAGCCTCAGTCCCCAGGGGTCCTGGCTGTCCACTCACCACCACTGACACAGACACTAAGATGCGGGGTGGGGAGCTGAAGGTGGTGGTGCAGGAGGTTGGGGCCTGGCGTGGGTAGGTATTCAGATAAACGGCCCACTTTCCAAATGTGTTCAGAGTTCTCTGAGCACAGTGGATTCTGAACCATCCTAGAATCACTCCTGAAGTTCTAAAAATTGTTTTCTAAAAAATTGAGTGTGATCACGACATTCTTGTGTGTGATAACTGAGTGTGAGTGTGGATATTCTTGTGTGTGATAACTGTGAGCATGGATGTTCTTGCTGATGCCTCAGATGTCTGTGAGGCATCTGGAACATGTGTTCTTGATGAGGGGACTTTTCCAAACTGGGAAGAGGGGACCCAAATTTGAAGGCAGCTTTGGGGCAAAATGCTTAGTCTGAGCAGCAGTTCATCACCGTCTAAATCAGCTCTGTCCTTGTCTTTATTATTTTCATTTTAATTTTTTTTTTGTAGAGCAGTTTTTTTAATATTAAATTTTTTTAATTTTTGTATTTTAATAGAATTTAGGGTTAGGGTTAGTCTAGGTTCATCCTTGTCTTTTAAAGATACTGAGCGAGATATGTACCGATGGGGTGCACTTCAGAGTAACCCAGGGCTCGGGGGCAGGGGAGGGGTGGAGATGAAGCAGGATTGGACAGCGGTTGGTAAACCATGGGCAGTGGGCAGACGGGCTGGGTAGAGCATTTTCTTCCCTTTTCTGTACTTGATTTCTATGGTGAAATATTTCTTTTAAATTAAAAATCACCTTGTCCTCATAGGGACCAACATGGTGGGGTAGGGAGTGGGGGCAGGGAGCAATGAAGAGTTCAGTGATAAGGGTGGGTTGTGTGCACACACCACATCCGCACACGACATCCGCACACAACATCTGCACATGACACCCACACACCACACAAACACACACCACATATGCACACCACACATGCACACACCACATACGCACACCACCCACACCCCCACACACACACCACACACACACACACACACCCACCCCACATCCACACACCATATACACACACCACACAAATACATACCACATACACCACACAAATACACACCACATACACACACCACACAAATACATACCACATACATACACCACACAAACACACCACACACACACACCACACAAACACACCACATACACACACCACATACACCACACACGCACACACACACCACACACACTTCACAAACACCATACAAACACACACCACATACACACACCACACACACACCACATACACCACACACACACACCACATACGCACACCACATATGCACACCACACACGCACACCACAAACACACCACATACACACACCACATACACACACCACATATGCACACCACATACACACCACACACGCACACCACATATGCACACCACATACACACACCACACACGCACACACCACACACACACCACATACACACACCACATACACACACCACACACACACACCACACACACACCACATACATACACCACACAAACACACACCACCTACACACCACCTACACACACCACATACACACACCACATAGGCACACTACACACATACACACACCACACACACACCACACACACACACTACACACACACCACATACACACACCACACAAACTCAGACCACATACATACACCACACAAACACACACCACATACACATACCACACAATCACACCACATACAGAAACCACCTACGCATACCACACAAATGCACACCACACACACACCACACAAACGCATACTACAAACGCACACCACACACACACACCACACAAACACACCACAAACACCACACAAACACACACCACATACATACAGAAACACACGCACAGAGAGAGAGAAACAGAAAGGAATCCTAGACATTTAAAGTTAGAAAGGGACTTGACATGGTTTCCTTTCCTTCTCCCATCGGAGAGCCCATAGGGAGCCCAGAGAGGGTAAGGGGCTCATCCAGGCTGGCACAGCAGGCTCAGTGGTGGTGCCAGGACCAGATCACATGTGACGCAGGTTTCTGCCCCTCCTTCATTAAAAAAAGCCAAAAAACCATGTCATGTAGCATAAGAAAAGGACTTTGTATTTGCTGTTGTACAGAATGGTTGGAGTGGCTGGTCAACCAGGTCTTGTACTAAACACCGGGGTAGGAAAGTGAGCAGTGGACTTGGACATTCCAAACATCTGCATATTTCTTGGTCTTCTGCCCAGTTTCATGAGGTGAGCTGGGGCCTCCCATGTTTTGCAGCATGTTTTGAAATCTGCTGAGCCATCTTTATAAATGTGGAGGCTGTACACTGCACTGTCATAGCCTTTTCATCTACTTACACATCCCAGCCATGACAACCGACATGATGATGATACCCTCCAAGCATTTTACATAGAATGGGGCTTAACACAGGGGATCTCAGCCTCCAAAATGACCAAACAGCCTAGAAGAGTGCATTCTAGCGGGGCCTCTAGAACCGACTTTCTGAGAGCTCATCAGCTCAGACAGGAGGCAGGGGGTTGCCGCTGGCTCTGCCGAATTCATGGACAGCTGTGCCTGCTGAATTCAAGGATGGCTGTGCCTGCCATCTAGGATCAGATTGGGAAGCCACGCCCATTGCCTCCCACCCCCATCCTCTCACCTCCACCCCCTGGGCCGAAGGTGGGCAACTGGATGCTGGGAGCTGCCACACCTGCAGAATCCAGCAGTAGCTGAATCTGTTCCAGGCTCCCTCTTCTCTGCCTCTGGCTGAGTCTCATTGGCTGAATCTCATTCGCAGCTAGCACTTTGGATTCAAGGAAGTCTGGGAAATGTAGTTCCTGACTCTCTGGGTCAGGAAGATGCATATGAAAAGGGAGTGAGTGCTGGGAGCCAGCAACACAGGTCCCACCCTCTGTGTTCAGAGAGAAGGCTCTGTTCATAGGTCTGTGTCACCACTCCATCCGTTAGCTACCCATCTGTTTATTCAAGAGATGTTCACCAGGTGCCAGACATCACTGAGGTGGTGAACACGGAGCTTCTGTTCTGGTGGGAAGATAGTGGCAAGAAAGGCCACGCCAAACAGAAAAGCTAGTTTCAAACAGAATGAAGTGCAATGAAGATGGAAAACCAGGCAGTGAGATGGGGTGATGCGAGAGGAGGGCTCAGCTGAACTCAGCAGGGCCTGATGATAAGGAGGCTGTCCTCAGCAGGTGCAGAGGCCCTGACGTGCAGCAGGGGGGTGACTGCCAGGGTTCTCCCCAGGGGGCCAGGGGGCCTGGAGTCGGGGAAGAGGGAAGCAGAGAAGGCTGGGAAAGTAGAAAGAGAGGAGAAAAAGCAGGCAGGGGCCGGGGGGATCCTGCCTGTCTAGTGGGACTCGGAAAGTGCGGGTTTTGTCCTAAATATGATTCAGTTCAGTTCAGTCACTCAGTCATGTTTGACTCTTTGTGACCCCATGGACTGCAGCACGCCAGGCCTCCCTGTCCATCACCAACTCCCGGAACTTACTCAAACTCATGTCCATTGAGTTGATGATGCCATCCAACCATCTCATCCTCTGTCCCCTTCTCCTCCTGCCTTCAATCTTTCCCAGCATCAGGATCTTTTCCATTGAGTCAATTCTTCTCATCAGGTGGCCAGAGTATTGGAGATTCAGCTTCAGCATCAGTCCTTCCAATAAACATTCAGGACTGATTTCCTTTAGGATTCATGGTTGGATCTCCTTGCAGTCCAAGGGACTCTCAAGAGTCTTCTCCAACACCACAGTTCAAAAGCATCAGTCCTTCAGCTCTCAGCTTTTTTTATAGTCCAACTCTCACATCCATACATGACTACTGGAAAAATCATAGCTTTGTCTAGATGGACCTTTGTCAGCAAAGTAATGTCTCTGCTTTTTAATATGCTGTCTAGTTTGGTCATAGCTTTTCTTTTAAGGAGAAAGCATATTTTAATTTCATGGCTGCAGTCACTATCTACAGTGATTTTGGAGCCCCCCAAAATAAAGTCTCTCACTATTTCCATTGTTTCCCCATCTATTTGCCATGAAGTGATGGGACTGGATGCCATGATCTTAGTTTTCTGAATGTTGAGTTTTAAGCCAACTTTTTCACTCTCCTCTTTCACTTTCATCAAGAGGTTCTTTAGTTCTTCTTCCTGAATATGGTGGTCTACCGTTGAAGGTTTTTGGCAAAGAGAATGGTGGTTTTAAAGCATATCTGAAAATTCTTTACTCTCCCTCCTCTCAGAAGGGATGGAGGTCTGGATGCTCCTCCCTGGAAGCTGGGCAGGACATTGAGGCCACCTCAAAGATAAAATGTGGCAGAAGTGAGGTGGGTGATGTCCAGAGTAGGGGAGCAAGGGGGAAGCTTGTATGGCCCCTCGAGGACACATGCCTTTGAGCCTCAAGTGGCCTTGAAGGGAGTCAGCTCCTCAGAAGCCCTGTGCTGGAGACACTGCGTGGAGAGGTCTCATGGAGTCAGGAGGCCCCGAAGCCCCCGCAGCTCCCGCCCCCATGGTTCCAGGCTCCCAGCCCAGGGCCCAGACGTGTGAGTGGAGGAGCCGGCGGATGACCTCGCCCATCCCCCATGGAGCCTCAACCACATGAGCGCGCCCGGCCAGAGCCCTCCGGCCTGCCCCGCTTCGCTTTCCCACCCACAGACCTGGTGAGAAATAGTAAAGCCACTGAACTTTGGCACGGCCTGCTGCACAGCTGTAGATTACCCGGAAAAAGTCTCATTTACATTTTTCAAGTAAACTTTGTATTGAAATAAAACTTCCGTACAGGGAAGTCCACAAATCAGCTGGATGAGTTTTCTCAAAGAGATGTGTATAAGAGACAGGTTCATAGGTCTGTGTCACTACTCCATCCGTTAGCTACCCATCTGTTTATTCAAGAGATGTTCACCAGGTGCCAGACATCACTGAGGTGGTGAACACGGAGCTTCTGTTCTGGTGGGAAGATAGTGGCAAGAAAGGCCACGCCAAACAGAAAAGCTAGTTTCAAACAGAATGAAGTGCAATGAAGATGGAAAACCAGGCAGTGAGATGGGGTGATGCGAGAGGAGGGCTCAGCTGAACTCAGCAGGGCCTGATGATAAGGAGGCTGTCCTCAGCAGGTGCAGAGGCCCTGACGTGCAGCAGGGGGGTGACTGCCAGGGTTCTCCCCAGGGGGCCAGGGGGCCTGGAGTAGGGGAAGAGGGAAGCAGAGAAGGCTGGGAAAGTAGAAAGAGAGGAGAAAAAGCAGGCAGGGGCCAGGGGGATCCTGCCTGTCTAGTGGAACTCGGAAAGTGCGGGTTTTGTCCTAAATATGATTAAGTTCAGTTCAGTCACTCAGTCATGTTTGACTCTTTGTGACCCCATGGACTGCAGCACGCCAGGCCTCCCTGTCCATCACCAACTCCCGGAACTTACTCAAACTCATGTCCATTGAGTTGATGATGCCATCCAACCATCTCATCCTCTGTCCCCTTCTCCTCCTGCCTTCAATCTTTCCCAGCATCAGGATCTTTTCCATTGAGTCAATTCTTCTCATCAGGTGGCCAGAGTATTGGAGATTCAGCTTCAGCATCAGTCCTTCCAATAAACATTCAGGACTGATTTCCTTTAGGATTCATGGTTGGATCTCCTTGCAGTCCAAGGGACTCTCAAGAGTCTTCTCCAACACCACAGTTCAAAAGCATCAGTCCTTCAGCTCTCAGCTTTTTTTATAGTCCAACTCTCACATCCATACATGACTACTGGAAAAATCATAGCTTTGTCTAGATGGACCTTTGTCAGCAAAGTAATGTCTCTGCTTTTTAATATGCTGTCTAGTTTGGTCATAGCTTTTCTTTTAAGGAGAAAGCATATTTTAATTTCATGGCTGCAGTCACTATCTACAGTGATTTTGGAGCCCCCCAAAATAAAGTCTCTCACTATTTCCATTGTTTCCCCATCTATTTGCCATGAAGTGATGGGACTGGATGCCATGATCTTAGTTTTCTGAATGTTGAGTTTTAAGCCAACTTTTTCACTCTCCTCTTTCACTTTCATCAAGAGGTTCTTTAGTTCTTCTTCCTGAATATGGTGGTCTACCGTTGAAGGTTTTTGGCAAAGAGAATGGTGGTTTTAAAGCATATCTGAAAATTCTTTACTCTCCCTCCTCTCAGAAGGGATGGAGGTCTGGATGCTCCTCCCTGGAAGCTGGGCAGGACATTGAGGCCACCTCAAAGATAAAATGTGGCAGAAGTGAGGTGGGTGATGTCCAGAGTAGGGGAGCAAGGGGGAAGCTTGTATGGCCCCTCGAGGACACATGCCTTTGAGCCTCAAGTGGCCTTGAAGGGAGTCAGCTCCTCAGAAGCCCTGTGCTGGAGACACTGCGTGGAGAGGTCTCATGGAGTCAGGAGGCCCCGAAGCCCCCGCAGCTCCCGCCCCCATGGTTCCAGGCTCCCAGCCCAGGGCCCAGACGTGTGAGTGGAGGAGCCGGCGGATGACCTCGCCCATCCCCCATGGAGCCTCAACCACATGAGCGCGCCCGGCCAGAGCCCTCCGGCCTGCCCCGCTTCGCTTTCCCACCCACAGACCTGGTGAGAAATAGTAAAGCCACTGAACTTTGGCACGGCCTGCTGCACAGCTGTAGATTACCCGGAAAAAGTCTCATTTACATTTTTCAAGTAAACTTTGTATTGAAATAAAACTTCCGTACAGGGAAGTCCACAAATCAGCTGGATGAGTTTTCTCAAAGGCAACCTGCCCCCAGAGGCCCCTCGTGCCCCTTCCAGTCACCCCTTACCCCCAACACACACACAATAGCCTGGAAGTCTGTGCCTCCAGGTTCCTCACCCCCAGGGTTCACGAGACGGGGGCTGTGGGAGGCGATGAGTCCACTCGTGCCCCGCCTCGGGGGTGTCTGGGACACCCCGTGTGTACACATGGCGGACCACGAGGCAGCAGAGAGAGCCCGCCTCACGTGAACACTGCATAAAGGGGCCACACGGTAGGGGGTGTGCCCCTCTGACCTGGAGTCTGCCTGCCCTCCGCGCTCTGTGTCTGGGGCTCACCCGGGTGGTTCCCGGGAGCTGCACGGCTTATCCTCCCCCATGGCTATGCGGCATCCCGAACCACGGGATGGGACCTGGCTGTGAACTCCTTTTGCTGTCGCTGGGCATCGTGTGCTTGGTTCTCTGTGGAGTCCATCACCATTAGGGTGACTGTTTAGGATGTGCCTTTTGGTAGACGAATGTGTGCACTTCTACTGGACCTTGTTTCTGTATCTCTTAACAAATAAGAGACCATCCTATGCCTAGTGACTTAAAACAATCACCGTCTTCTTTCTCAAGGTTCTGTGGATGGACTGGGCTCAGCTGGGCAGCTCTTCCACTCCCTGTGATGGTCCACTGCGACACCGGGCTGGACGCCCAGGCTGGCCTGCTCTCCAGGCCGGTTCTGGGAATCCAGCTGAGAGTTTCGATTGGAGCCTCAATTCTCCCAGCGCCTGCACCATGCAGCCCCATGTTGTAATGATAGGTGCCTGGATCCTAAGAAGAGGGAAGTAGGAGCTTTCAGCCTCTGTAGGACCCGGGCTCAGATGCCCAGGACCCATTGTCCTATTGCCCAGAGCAGAGAGAGGGCCAGCCGCCCTGGACGGAGGGCTGCCCTGTGCCTCCAGGGGGCTGGCACTGTCAAGACCAACTTTGGAGCTAATGAGTGGATGGTGGGTTGATGGGCACTGGAGAAGGCCCACTCTGGTCACTGTGGGGAGTGGCCTATGAGCTCAGCATCCACCAGGACTGTAGAATCCCTTCCTGGCCCTTCAACCTTGACCTCAACCTCCACATTAAAGGTTGGCCCTCTCGGAGCCCCTGACTATGAGCAGAGAACAAATGTCCGGCTCCCACAGCCTGCATCCTGACTGATGGCTGGAGAAGCATGCTGAAGCTAGTCCCCGGCTCCTGCCTCTGGGTTGGGTTCCCAAGGGCACACCCGCCTCCATGAATCAGACGCCTTCATGGAAACAGTCCACATTGCACCCCAAACACAGATCCTGCAGCCCACCAGCAGTATGGGCATAAACTAAGTCTCACATCTGTCCAGTGTGGAGCAAGTTAGACTGTTCCTCAGCATGGAGCTTGGGGAACCTGGAACAAGGGGTGGCCTAGATGTTCCTCTCCATGGGGATGGACTGGACCACAGAGCTGTGTGTATGTGGTGGGATGTGTGAGACCGTGGAATGGAGCTGCTCACAGCCACGTGAACAGCTTCGAAGCGTAGGACTCTCAGGACCAGGGTGGAGCTCAGCCTCTGGAGCTGTAAGGCGAGGGTCCAAATCCCCACTCCCTCACTGACCATGACCTTGGGCAGGTCACTTACCTTCCTTGGGTGCTTAAACCCTCAAAATATGCAGGACAGCGGGCTCCTGTGCGGATAGCTGTTCCTCGCTGCCCCCCAGGGCTGTCCCCATGGACAGGATGGGGAAGAGAGGGGCATTGCTAGGATGCTGAGTGCTCGCCGGAGGCGTGGAGAACCACTGCCTGGTGATGGAGACAGCCCAGCTAGGGCAGCCCCGTATCCTAGGACGGGATAGTCATGCCTGTTGTCTTAGTTTTTTTTTTTTTTTTTTTTAAATCCAGCTTAGACAAAGATGGGCAATAAGGGTAGTTTTAAAAATGATATAAAGACTTCCCTGGCGGTCCAGTGGCTAAGACTCCACGCTCCCAATGCAGGGGGCCTGAGTCTGATCCTTGGTCATGTGCGATCGCACATGCCACAACTAAGACCCGGTGCAGCCAGAAAAAAGAGAAAGACACACAGAGTGGAGAACCGCACGTGAGATGCAGGGAGAGGCCACGTGGCGGCAGAGAGGAGGCTGGAGCGCTGCGTCTGTGTGCAAGCGCCGCTGACCGCGCCAGCGGCCGGTGTGGGGAGAGGCCGGGGATGGTGCCTCCAGAATGAACCAGCCTTATGCACACCTGGACTCTAGACTCCCCTCCTCTGGACCTGCGAGGGGACACATTTCTGTTGTTCTAAGCCCCCCAAGTAGTGGTGCTTTGTTATGGCAGCCCCAGGGAACCCATACAGATTTAAGTATATAATTTTGTGCGTATTTGTTATATAAAAGATATTTGTAAATCTTTGAGCAGTGAATAAAATTCATTAAATTGTGTTGTAAGAAAAAAAAAAGATAAATAATGTTATCTATACATTTTCTATGCTTGTAAAGAAAAACACCCAAGCCTACAGAGGGTTCCTCTTGTTTTAATTATTTCATTCCTTCAAACAACAAACAATGTGGCTAGAATAAACAGATTTTTTTTCCCTCGTGAAACAAACAGAAAGGGTTCAATGACTTGAATAGGTAAACCATCGCACCAGCGTGGAATCCGGGCTCGGGCTCCAGACAGAGTCGTGTGTGTGGCAGCATCTGTGGAGTTTGGGGCCTTGCCCGTTTCATGGGAAGAGAGCGGGGCCTTTTCCGAGAAAGGCTCCCCAGCGCACTGGGCTCCCTGACTGGCTCGGGGTATGCTCTGCCTCCCCAAAGCCAGCAACCTCCACCCTCCAGACAGGACTCTTCTCCTGGGACCCCATCTGTCCCTGAGTCTTGAGCCACAGCCGTCAGAACCTCCAGCAGCTGGCTCTTCGGTCTGGAGCAAAGAACATCCACTCCTCCCACTCGCCAGCGATCTTGGAGTTTCCCCGGGGCCCTCTTGTTTGGCCCGAAGGTGGGAAGGTGTCAGAAAATTGCAAGGAAGTTGCTCTTACTGTTGGGAGTCAGTCAGTGGTGATGCTAAGGGGATGCTGGAGGTCCGTACTCCTGCCTTGAAGAGAAGTCAAGGCCACCTGAGCAGGACACCCTAGGAGCAGCAAAGAATGAGCCGAGACACAGGAACTCTTTGTTTTGAGTCAGAAGGACAGAGGGTTGTTAAGATCCCTGAGGGCTGGTGCAGGATCTGAGAACCAGATATTCTTTCCTGCCTGCTCTCTACTGGATCCTGTCGGGTTCGTGCAATGGACTTGCAAGGCAACTGCTGTTACGTAGGAGTTCACCAGTCTCCAAAGCTGCTTCTCTATATAATTGGGAATATCACAATGGGGAAACAGGAAAGGACAGCANAGAACCAGGTATTCTTTCCTGCCTGCTCTCTACTGGATCCTGTCGGGTTCGTGCAATGGACTTGCAAGGCAACTGCTGTTACGTAGGAGTTCACCAGTCTCCAAAGCTGCTTCTCTATATAATTGGGAACATCACAATGGGGAAACAGGAAAGGACAGCAACATACTCTAAGTCCACAGCACACCGGGTTCTTCTTTTATTAATTTCCCAACTGCATCTGGAGACAGTGAAGCTCAGAGAAGTTAAGGAGCTTGCCCAAGGCCGCACAGCAAAGATGGGACTGGGCGGGGTTTTGAACACAGATGCGGGTTCCAACGATGAGCGCACCAATCTCTCCTGGTCCTCACGCTCCTCTAGACCTTGCCACCTGTCTTCAAGCGTGGAGCTGGGCCCTCCGTCTGATTCCCGTCAGGCTCTGTGACCACCCCTCCTGGAAGGGGACAGCAGAAATGACGGGCTGTGACTTCTGAGGCTCTGGGATGCTCATTCCTGGAGCCCAGCCGCCATGCTCAGAGGAAGCCCTGGCGGCCCGTGAGAACCCCACGCGGAGAGGACCCAAGGCCCCCGGCCCACAACCCTGGCTGTGCTCTCAGTCGCGTGGGTGGGCGGGTGTGCCATCTCGGAAGTGGGTCCTCCAGCCCCATTAACCTCCCCTACTGCTGTTGTTCAGTCCCTCAGTCGTGTCCGACTCTTTGCGACCCCACGAACTGCAGCACGCCAGGCCTCCCTGTCCTTCATCATCTCCCAGAGTTTGCTCAAACTCATGTCCATTGCATCGGTGATGCCATCCAACCATCTCATCCTCTGTCACCCCCTTCTCCTCCTGTCCTCAGTCTTTCCCAGCATCAGTGTCTTTCTCCATGAGCTGGCTCTTCACATCAGGTGGGCCAAAGTATTGGAGCTTCAGCTTCAGCATCAGTATCTTGGGTAGAATTGGCAGAAAAAAAAGAAAAAGTAGGCACTGTAATCAGGTAGCTGTGAAGAGAGCTGCCGTCTTTGCCCACATCCAGCACAGGGGTCCCAGGGCAGAGGTGGCTGGAAGGGCACACACCACAGGGGAGATTCCATGATGGCTGGATGGCAGCCAACGGCCGGTGCCAGGCCTGCCCCTCACTGCTGTGAGGCTGAGTCGTCCTCATGATGCCCCTAATGGCCAGTGTGGACAACCTAGCTCTGGATAGCTGGGTCTGTCAGGCCCCAAACACACACTCAGAAATAGTCACCCAGTTTTACTGGGCAGTCACTGTAGCATTGAGCTGCTGCTGCTGCTAAGTCACTTCAGTCGTGTCCGACTCTGTGTGACCCCATAGATGGAAGCGCACCAGGCTCCCCCATCCCTGGGTTCTGAGAGCCTTGTATTTCAAAAGGTGTTTCATCCATCCTCATTTTATTCGAGAGGAAACTGAAGCTCAGAGAGTCACGCAGCTAGGAAGTAGCGAGCCGAGAATCCCAACCTCCCAGACCCACCCCCCACCCAGGAGCCTATCCTGCTGCACCTAAACTGTATCATCACAGGCTCCCCCCGCCCAGGCAACTCTGCTGCACTCAGGGTTATAACGTGGGTTTGGGGAGTTGAGGCTTCCCTGGAGGAAGCGTCTTGATGGTCCCCAGCATGGCCCCAGGTTGTCCCTTCCCAAGGCCTTGTAACTTTCTGTTCCTTAAATGCCTCACATGTCCTTCTGCTGACAAACCCTCTTCTTCCCCACACCCCCACATGCTGTCAATTCAGTCAGGATGCACCTGGCTGTACTTCACAGAGACACTGGCTTCAGCAGTGAGGACGTGTGTGTTTCTCACATAAAGCGTCTGCTGGTGGGGGCCACGCCAGGTGTGGTGTCTCAGCGCATGCGTGCATGTGTGTGTGGCCAGCTCTTTGCAACCCCATGGCCTATAGTTCACTGGGCCCCTCTGTCCATGGGATTTTCCAGGCAAGAATACTGGAGTGAGTTGCCATTTCCTCCTCCAGGGTATCTTCCTGACCCAGGAAATCAAACTCTCATCTCCTGCGTCTCCTGCATTGCAGGTGGATTCTTTACCCTTGAGCCACTGGGGAAGTCACTTATCCTAGAGTCATTGAAGACCCAGATCTCTTCATCCTTGTGTTCTGGTGTCTTTTGCACATGGTGCTTGTCTTGTCATCTCGTGTCTATAGGGTGGCTGCCATAGCTCAGACATCACATCCTTTCTCTCACATCCCAAACAAGAAAGAAGGCAGCAAGTGAAAAAAGACACTTTGCCTTTAAAAGGAAAGAGAAGCTTTCCGAGAAGCCCAGCCGAGATATATGGTTTCACATCACTGTCTTGAGCTCAGATTCTGGACAGACTGGGCTCAAACCCCTGCTCTGCCCTTACTAGCTGTGTGGCTGTGGGCAAGCTATGCCACCCCGCCTTGTGCCTGTGTTCCCTTCCATGATACAGGGCCGGCTCCGGGAGTTAGGAGGCTTAGGGGAGCAGGATGTGTGAAATGCAGGCACAGAGTGAGCTGCCACTGCTGTTCTTAGCCTCGCCAGCCATTCTGTGATGGAGGCTGCGCGAAGGGTGTGGCGCAGAGGTATAAGGGGTCTGCCTGAGAGCCCTGCATGTTCCACACCTGCCCCCACAAAAGCCAGCTGTCTCGCGGGGACTTTTATTTCAAGCGTGTGAGCATGAGGCATGAGAGCTCTGCTTGTTGCAGCTGCTGTGCTGGGGTCTCGCTTGTTGTAGCTTTATATGACTTGTAACTGAGTGTGTGCTAAAGTCTGAACCCCTCTGCACTTCCCTGGGAGGCAGCAGTTCACCCCAGGAAGGATTAGCATGTCATGGTAGGAATGCAAAGAGAGAGCTTCCACTTCCAAAACAGGCCCTCGGGGTCTGCGGCTTCCTGATGGTCTGGAGACTTTGAGAAGACAAGTGTTTCCTGCATTCTAGTCACTGCCCTTACGCTTCCAGAGGCAAGACCCCCAAGGCAGGCTGGGGGTGGGGGGATGGTCACTTGAGCCCAGGTGGTGGGGCTCCTTGCTCACACTCAGGCCCCTGCACTGAGAAGGGAAGCCAGAGAGCAGTAAAGTGAGGCCGCCAGGCATGGGACCAAGGTCCTCAGAGTCGACTCTGATGGGGTGTGGGGTGGTAGATGCCAGTGGAGAAGCAGGGATCTGAGAACCCTGGGGCTGGTAGCAAGTCCCCTGGGCCCTTCGTCCCCTGCTTTTTCCATGGAGCAACGTCTTCTGCAGAAAGGAGACAGAGACCTCCAAGGCGGCAGAGAACAGCAGTCACCAGTGTGTGCGTGTCCTGAGGCCCTGAAACAAAGGACCACAAGCAGGGCGGCGTAAAGCGACAGGAGTCATTCCCAGAGAGGCCGAAAGTCTGCAGTTGGGGTGTCGATGGGGTGTCAGATGCAGACCCCCAGGGGCTGTGCTCCCTCCAGAGGCTCCAGGGGAGCGTCCCTCCTGCCTCTCCTGGATCCTGGGGGCTCTAGGAATCCTCGGCTTGTGGCTGCTTTGCCTGGTCCCTGCCTCTGTCCTCACCTGGCTTCCCCTCTCCTCTGTGTGTCCTCTTCTGTCACTTACAAGGACACTGTCCCGGGATTTAGGGCCACCCTAGTCCAGTCTCAAGACTCTTAACTTACACGCGCAAAGATCCTTTTTCCAAATGAAGTCACTTTCCCAGGTGTCAGAGGTTAGGACATGGACATTTCATTTTGAGGGGTCATCACCGACCATCAGTAGCCATTCAAAGGCCCCCAGCTGCACTGAGATAGTGGAAGTTGTAGAAGAAACTGTCCCATCTCATTTGCCTGGAAAGCAAACCTGGAGTGTGGGGGTGGGGAGGAGAGGGTGGAAGATGTGTTTGCAGGTGTGGGCTCGGCAGCAGCCATAAAGGTCCAGATGCCGTGTGTCTAAACAAGGGAGAAGCTAAAGCCCTCCCGTGGCTGGTGTCCCACACAGCGTGTGGGGCTGAGGGGTGGGTCCATGGCGTCGGGGGCCAGAACTGTAGTTTCTCTGGTTCGTTGCCCAACCATAGACTGCTGCCCCCGTGTGCATGGCTGCCCACGAGCGAGTCCAGTGCTGGGCAGGGGAAGGACGCAGGGGCAGGGTTGGGGGGCGAGCACCCCCAGGGCTAGTGTTGAGGTTGGCGTACGTGATGGCACAGCCGCCCGGGTTCCCTGCAGTCAGCGTGTGTATTGGTTCCTCGGGGCCTGTCTGTTCTGCTCGCTCACTGTTTGGCACCCTTTCCCTTGAGGGCATGTGGTGCCTGTCATTGCACCCAGCACCTGGTCATGTGGCCACAACTAGCTGCAAGGAAGTCTGAAGTGGATTCTTTACTGACAGTGGCTATTTGTTGAGTGGAAAATTCAATTACCACGAAAGAAGGGGGAAAGGAGATGCCGGTTGACAGACTGTGTCTGCAAAGAAGGGGACGGGCATTCTAGGGACAGGCTCGGCTTCTCCTGACTCCTCGGCTGCCTGGCATTTGCTGGAGGAAGGGTGATGGATCTTGGCCCGGGAAAGCCTTCGGTCTTCACACTGACCTGGGTCCTTGGGCATAGCATCCATGGGCCGTCACTGGCTGAGCCTCCTCCGTGTGCACCAGTTGGCACCCCAGCATGGCAGGGGTCCAACTCTGTCCCCTGAGATGCTGACCCACTTCCCGCGCAGAGCTGAGGGGAACTGTGCTGACGGACCACTTAGATGCTGCCCACCACCTGGGCGGTTTTCTGTGTGCTATTGCTTGTTGAGAAGCTGCAAAAGCTTCCAGCCGACAGCCCTCTGCAGAGTGGGGCCAGTCGTCCCCTAGAGCAGCTGGTCCATGGCAATCTGGGGCCTGCAGGCAGCTCCAGCACCACTCTTCTTTGGGATGTTATGCAGCCAGCAAGCTCAGTGAGGTCACTGTCTGCAGGATGACGAGGCTGCCTCCGCTCCCTGGCAATGTCCCGCTTGCTTTGTTTGTTTCAGATCCTCCTGCCAGACCCCAAAACCAAGCACCCGCCCCATCCCGTTGTCTTTGAGACTCACTTCATTTTCACAATGGAAAAGGAAATTGCCCTTTGTGGGAGATGTAGCTCTTCCTTTGTCTCCCTACTCCAGCCCACCTCTTCATTCATTTATTCAGCAACTAATAAGGAAGAGGCATTCACTGAGTCCCTGCAAGGGGCCAGGCCCTGTGCCAGAAGTTGCCAGACATCTTCTCCGTGGCCAGTCGGTGTGTGATGTCATGGCTAGGCAGACAGAGGCAACAATACCACGCATAACTGTTGTGTTAAATGCAGCATGGATTGTCCACAAAGAATATGAAAGTGGGTCTAGCCTCACTAGGACTCTTGGGGAAGTGTGCACAAAAACATCCAGGGAACCCCACCTCTGGGTGTATTTCCAAAAGAACCGATGATAATGTTTTGAAGCGATATTTGCACATCCGTGCCTATGGCAGTGGCAAGCGGTAGAAGCAGATCCGGTGTTCATTAGTGGATGAGTGGATAAACAAATATGGTCCATCATCCAGTGTAGTATTCAGCTGTAAAAGGAGAAAGAGCAACGTGGATGAATCTTGAGGGCATTATGCTAAAATGAAGTCAGCCAGTCACACAAGACAAATACTGTATGATTTCACTTAATCAAGGTACCTAGAGTAGCCAGATTCATAGAGACGGACAGTACCATGGTGGGTGCCGGAGGCTCGGGCAGGGGAGAGGGGAGTTCAATGGGGTTTCAGTTTGCAAAGATGAGTAAGTTTAAAGATATCTGTTTCACAACAATGGGAAAGTACTTAACACTCCTGAACTGTACACTTAAAAATGGCCAGGATGATAACTTTCATGTTATGTGGCTTTTTCTTTGGTGGGGGGATTCCCTGGTGGCTCAGACAGTAAAGAATCTGCCTGCACAATTTAAAAAAAAAAAACATTTTTTACCCATTGAATTATATTAATGGTGGGAGTGTCAATCAGTAAACTTTCTAGGAAATCATCTAGAAATGTCCTTAATGTCCTAAATGCATGCATCCTTGGATGCCCCAGTGTCTCACTTGAAAATCTCCAGAAACAAAGGAGGTGGCTGGTTGGTATAAATGAGATCCACAGAGTCCCTCAGCCCTGCGCCCAGCTCCCCACAGCACTCAGACGTAGCTGTGGTTACAACCATCACACCATTGTAACAGTGAGCCCTGCAATCAGGGGTCTCCAGGGCACTAGAACCAATAGAGTGAGTGTAATGTATAGGAGAGATACATTATACGTATGAGGTATATGAGGAGAGTCACTTCAGGGAACTGGCTTTTTGCAGGAATGCCATTGCAGAAGCTGGCACCTCTGAAACCTGCAGAGCAGGCAGGAAGCTCAGGCAGACTTTCTTCCTCTCCAGGAAACCTCGGTTTTGCTCTTAAGACCTTCACCTGATGGGATGAGGCCCACCCACACGATCCAGGGTCACCTGCTTTACTTAAAGCCAGCTGACTGTCGACTCTGTCCACACCTCCCAGATATCTTTGGAGCAACAGCTGGATGAGTGTCTGATTGAATAACTGGGCATGACAGCCTGGCCAAGTCCACATCAACCAGCCCATTACAGGGGCTCACACTGCCAGGCTGGGTCCCTCTTCCCTGCAGGGCTCTGGGGACCAGGCTGGGCAGTGAACAGCTCTGTCAGTGTCTTCTGTGGTTCCGCTGGCTCAGCTCACCCAGGCAGAATTATCTCAAGGGATTTGCTGTAACACTGAGGTTTTAGCCACTCATCCTCCATGTCTGAGTTTGTCAGTTTGACCAGAGAAAATCCGAGTCTTCACCATTTGCTGGCCTTTCTGCCTCCAGGCACATGGACACATGCCCTTTAGAGGTGGACCGTGCCCATGGGTTGATGGTGGGCGAGGAAGCGAGGACAGCCATAGCCATGATTCCTGAGCACTTACTAGGCACCAGGAGGCTTTTAACCACGTTACAAGTATTAACTCCTATCATACAGCTGGATACTGATTGTGCATGCGTGCTCAGTAGCTCAGTCTATCCAACTCTGTGTGACCCCATGGACTGTAGGCCATGGCCCCTGACCCCGCTAGGCCTTTCTGTCCATCAGATTCTCCAGGCAAGAACACTGAAGTGGGATTTCCTCCTCCAGTATTGGATTGCCATTTCCTCCTCCAGGGGATCTTCCCAACCCAGAGATCAAACCCACATCTCCTGTGTCTCCTGCATTGGCAGGTGGATTCTTTACCATTGTGCCATCTGGGAAGTGGATACTATGGTGCTGCTGCTGCTGCTGCTGCTAAGTCGCTTCAGTTGTGTCTGACTCTGTGTGACCCCAGAGACGGCAGCCCACCAGGCTCCCCCGTCCCTGGGATTCTCCAGGCAAAAACACTGGAGTGGGTTGCCATTTCCTTCTCCAATGCATGAAAGTGAAAAGTGGAAGTGAAGTCGCTCAGTTGTGTCCAACTCCTAACGACCCCGTGGACTGCAGCCCACCAGGCTCCTCCGTCCATGGGATTTTCCAGGCAAGAGTACTGGAATGGGTTGCCATTGCCTTCTCCTCGGATACTATAATTACACCCATTTAAGGATGAGGAAACTGAGGTCCTCAAAGGCTAAGTCACCTCCTCAGGGTCACGTGGCTAATACATGGGGAATCAGGGTTTAAACCCTGAGCTTCTGGCTCCAGAATCCACCCTCCTGTGCCTATACTGTGTGCCATCCTAGAATGTCGCTGTCTGTCCCTTTGTCAGGCTGGGGAGGTGACAGCTGAGGGCAGCACACATATCTGGGAGCCTCAGCCCCAACTCCAAGCTCCTCTTTGGACGAACCCAAACTTCCTTTCTCCCTTGAGGACGCATCTCCTTGTCCAGAGCAGGGCTTAATCCCCTGCCTCTCCTCTGGAATGTTTCGAGAATTTGTGTCTGTCAAATGCTTTGGAGAAACATGAAAAGAATTTTTTAAATGCCAAGTCTTTTTTTTTTAATCAATTATAGATTTGCCTTTGGAGGTAACCCTATGACAACCTGAAATCCCAGACCCTCATCCTACCNTGTTTCGAGAATTTGTGCCTGTCAAATGCTTTGGAGAAACATGAAAAGAATTTTTTAAATGCCAAGTCTTTTTTTTTTAATCAATTATAGATTTGCCTTTGGAGGTAACCCTATGACAACCTGAAATCCCAGACCCTCATCCTACCAGAGCGAACACAAATAATCTCTCCGCTGGGCTTTCAGTGATCGCTTAGGATTTCACATTCACAGGCACTGAGCCGAGAAGTGGGGTCTGGAGAGGAAGTCTGGAGCCTCGAGCCCCGCACACTCCCTAAGCGGAGCCGCATGGCGCGGCTGCAAATGGCGTGTGCACCATCAGAGCAATTCTGGCAGGTCCTCTTGAGGGGCCTGGTAACGAGACGCTCCGCAAACTGGAAGACATTAACCCCAACCACAGACCATCCCATCGGTCCATATTTAATGATGCTTCCCAAATGTATGAAGTACTTGGTTTTAGAACAACAGGAAGACAGGAATCGCCTGGAACCACAGATCTAAATTTCATCCTGGCCGTCACGTCCCCCTGGGAAGCCCTGCTTTCTCTGTCGAAGAAGAGTGACCGGCACAGCTCCGCCCGGTGCCCCCACCTCCACCTTGGGGCTGGCATACCTCAGGGAGGGTGACATCTCCATGCCCTGCATCCCAGCCTGGCACGCTTGCACAAGGAGCCCGCCATCCAGCCAGGCCTGGAAACATGAGCGCCTCCACTGGGTCCACCAAGCCTGGGAAACCACCACAAAATCACTGCCTTCCCTCTGCTTTGCTTTCCAGAGCTGCCCCCCTCTCACGGCAGCTCCAGGAGGCCCTTCTGACAAGAGAGCATTGTGGCTGGGGTCTGGCCCCTCCCCGCCACAAAAGGGCCTTTCAGGGTTGTGATCTGGGAGGTGGGGACCGCAGGCCCTCTCATTAGCCAGCTCTGGGCGCGACGGCCCCGGCTCACCGAGTGAGCGGTACCTGGAACCAAAAGCTCTCATCTGGAATCAAACGCTTTATTTGATTTTCAACAGGGAGCTCTCCTGACGGCAGCAAACTTGTTTGTCCAGGGGAGAAGTGGTTGGCTGTTTACACCAGCAGATGACATAGGACGCTTACAGTCCCGCTGTCGGAAAAGCGATTGCCTTCTGGAAGAAAGGCTACGTTCAAATGGATAGATTTATAGCGTCGCCGGTTTCGGAAGGACACCAAAGGGATGGCCAGCCCTGGTCACGTGCGGGGAGCTTGGCGGCCTGGAGGAAGGACAGGAGGGAAGGAAACTTCATGTTCTGTCCTTCGGGCCCTGGGAGCCTTCAACCACCTGAACAAACAGCTAATTCACAAGGCCTGCATCCTTAGAAGGCGTCTGAGAGAGGACGGGCGGGTGTGGACGACAGCCGGCTCGTGGAGAGCAGGGCAGTGTGCGCGTGCCTCCGCCGGGGATCCCAGATCTAATTGCTTTCAGCAGAGCCCGGCCGCCGTGTAATTAAGCCGAGGGGGCTGCGGCCCCCAGGGCCTAAGTGGTCTCGTGTGCTCTCGGTGAGTGTGCTGAGCAACTTGGATGAAAGTGCTGCCTTATTTTCACCTACAAGATGGTTCCCAGAGAGGACCTCGCTGGGGCGGGGGCTGCTTTCCTGCGGCGGTGCGGGTAGGGAGAGCAGAAGAGGAGCTTCGGGGTCCCCGCATCAGCCGGGGTGGCCCGCAGGCCCTGGGTCCACGTGGACAGCTGGGGCCAGCGTGTGCCTCCTTGCAGGACCCACTCGTCAAAGCCAAGGTTTTATCACTGGAGCCTCAAGTGTCCCTGCTCTCTGATCCACCACTACTTTTGTCATTAAAAGTGATCAAAATGACCCAAAATGTAAGTAGGGGAGGAGCTGGGCAGGATGGAGACTGCCGGAGTGTGGTGGAGCTTTATCCATTCAGCCCGTGAAAGCTGCAGAGAGGAATGGTCCAGGAGAGATTCTGAAATGGCGGGGGGCACCCCAGCTGGGCATCTGGGAAGGAGGGAAGAGTGTGAACTGGATTCCATCCTTGCTTGAAAAGTAACCCCAATAGTTCAGAGTGTGTTAATTTTCAAAATAATTTTCAAAAATTTATTCTGTTTCCCCTCATTATCTGATAATACCCTCTGGTCTTGTGGCCTCAGGGAAATTAACTTCTCTGAGCCACTTAATTTTTTTAAGGTGTAAAACAGGATGATAATACCTACCTGCTGCCAGGGAGTTATGGCAAGAATGGAATGAGATATGTGTGTTAAGATATGCGCCTGTTGACCTGAAAAAAAGTGCATATTGTATTGTTAAATGAGAAAGGAAAACCTATTGTTAAAAGACAAGAGCAATGGCCAATCCTCGCATGGCAGATCTTAGGCTCCGTATACAACGCTCACAGTATGACGCGGCTGGCACTGTTATTATCCCCACTTGATAGATGAGGGAACAGGGTTACAGAGACACACAGCTTTAAGTGGCCTAGCCAGGATCTGTGCCCTAAACCACGGTAGTGCCCCCCATCACTGCCCCCTATTCTGTAAACACAAACCTCAATAAAACCCCATGTGTTTATGCCAACGTGGAGGAAAGTGTGAGAGGGCACACCCAGGCACACAATCCCCGAAGGTCACCTTGGAGCAGGAGTGGCAGTGAGAACAGGGATGGGGAGGGGAGAATATTCACTGTAGGTCTGGGTCATCTTCCGTCGCTTGTCACTTTAAAGATGAATTTAATAAAGAACTTTTTAAAAAGAAAGACAATAGTTTGGACTCCAGAAGCTTTGCCCGACTTCTCAATTCCGCAAGATCATTTGTCTGGCATCTTCATGAGACTGGCGCAGACAGCAGGGGGGCTGTTTTGTGATCGGAGTTGGTTGTCAGAAGAACAATGGTGTGGGCTTAGGGTGCGTGTTCCTGAGATCTGGCCTGAGTTTCTTTGCTTCTGGCTCAGCAGTCCTGGGTGCTCGGCGGGGAAAGGGCGTGTGGTCCCAGCAGTGCTGAAGCTCCAGTGGGGACAGAATGACACTGGTGAATGCCAAGGCTCCCAGGATTTTGTGTGACCTCCCAGTGACCCCCTCCCCCCGCCTCCAGACAAAGGGCGGGCTCCTCTCTAACTGAAGCCCCTCATGCTCACCTTTACATGAGGTCTCAGTTCTTTGTTGGGACAGGCTAACTCCCATCTGGAGGCTGACTGCTGGCCAGCTTGCCGTTTCTTGCTCACTTGTCAACCAGACCCAGGATCTCTACTCAGCTGCAGGCTAGTGCAAGTGGATTTCTTTCTTACTCTGCTGACATTCTTCCAGGATTAGTGGATATGTTTCTTTGGCCCAAAATATGGTAAAGCCTAACAATGTTAGTAAAATGGATTACTGTCTGCTCCCCCTCACATTTCCTGGCATAGGAGTCAGGGCAGAAATACACTTATTGTGACTTGGGGTTTCTTTGTCATAATCATTATACACACACACACACACACACACACACACACACACACACACACACACATATATTAGAAAATACAGAGGGAGTCTAACCTGCATGAAGTGAGCAATTCTCTTGAGTTTCATGAGCTGGGCTTCAGAATTCTTGGTCTCCTGCTGTCTCAGTTTGGACCTCCAAGAAGCAAAGCCTGAGCCAAGACCTAGGTGGGGTGGTTTACTTGGGTGAGGGGAACTCGTGCAGGACACATGAGGGAGTTTGCACACTGGGACGGGGAAGGAACAAAGGATGCTGTAATGCACTATGAGTGAGTGAGGGCCTCCTGGAGGCCCCCTGAGGACACTGGTGGACTGTCCCAGACCCTGGGATGCAGAGGGCTGGGGTTCTTGTCCAGAGCCCGCTGGTTGAGGATGCCCTGGACAGCAGCTTCCTCCACTTAACAGCTGCTCATATACATGTCTGGCCAGTTCCCTTGGGGACAGAGGAAGCCCCAACCCCCTCCAGTGGGTCAGATGAGACAGGTGTTGAGGTGGGACATCATCAGTGAGCTGGGCAGTGTGCCTGCTGCTGCAGGTGGGCTGGGGGACTGGGGCCAATGCATCAACCCCCCTGCCCCCCCCCCATATATTCGTATATGAAAGGGTTTAGGTCCTTGCAAACCTTCTCTCACTCCTGTTGCTTTAATCATCAAGAAGTATGTCTCAGGGAGTAAAAGTATTGCTAAACGTCTAAGGAGTACTATCATTAAAATTAATCATAATGTTCCCATAATTAGGATTGGCTTAAGATAAGTGATGCACAACAGCAATTGCTAAATTCACTGCTTCTCAAATTTTGATCTGCACATAGATCAGCCAGGAATCACGTTTAAAATGCAGATTCTAATCCCGTAGATCTGGGATAGGGTTGAGCTTCTATATTTCTAACAGAAATGCTGGCTGCTGGTCTGTGAATCACAGTCTGAGTAGCAAGGGTTTAAAAGTTGGAAGTTTCTCTTTCATGAAGATAGCCCAGATAGCCTGGGCTAGTATGCATTTTTCTATGCAGTCCTCAGGGACCAGGCCTCTCCCATCTTGTTACTGTAATGTGAGCAACCTCCATTCCCCAGGTCCAGTGGATGGCCCAAGATGGCTGCCTCAATTCCAGCCATCTCACTTACATTCCAGGAGAGAAAGGGAGGAAGAGGGGCCAAGTTGTTGTGGTTTTACAAATCTAAGCATTTTGTAGATCCATGTGCATTTGTGAGAAATAATGCAGAGAGTTCATGTACCCTGCACCTGGTTTCTCCCAATGACTACGCCTTGAAAAACAATATTACAGTATCACTATCAGGATATTGGCACTAACATAATCCTCTGTCTAATTTAGATTTCTGCAGCTTTGCTTGTACTCATGTGTGTATGTAGTTCTGTGCCATTTTATCACCTGTCTGTGCTTGTGTATTGGAGAAGGCGATGGCACCCCACTCCAGTACTCTTGCCTGGAAAATCCCATGGACGGAGGAGCCTGGTGGGCTACAGTCCATGGGGTCGCTAAGAGTCGGGCATGACTTCACTTTCATTTTTCACTTTCATGCATTGGAGAAGGAAATGGCAGCCCACTCCAGTGTTCTTGCCTGGAGAATCCCAGGGACGGGGGAGCCTGATGGGCTGCCGTCTCTGGGGTTGCACAGAGTTGGACATGACTGAAGCGACGCAGCAGCAGCAGCAGCAGCAGTGCTTGTGTATCCACCACAGTCAAGATACACAACAGTCCCAAAAGGGTCTTGGGCTGCCCTTTATGGCCACATCCACCTCCCTCCCACCTGCATCTCTGGTCCTTCACTCCTGGCCACCAGGGGCAGAGAGTTTTGGCCAAGGTTTGTNAGAGGGAGTCTAACCTGCATGAAGTGAGCAATTCTCTTGAGTTTCATGAGCTGGGCTTCAGAATTCTTGGTCTCCTGCTGTCTCAGTTTGGACCTCCAAGAAGCAAAGCCTGAGCCAAGACCTAGGTGGGGTGGTTTACTTGGGTGAGGGGAACTCGTGCAGGACACATGAGGGAGTTTGCACACTGGGACGGGGAAGGAACAAAGGATGCTGTAATGCACTATGAGTGAGTGAGGGCCTCCTGGAGGCCCCCTGAGGACACTGGTGGACTGTCCCAGACCCTGGGATGCAGAGGGCTGGGGTTCTTGTCCAGAGCCCGCTGGTTGAGGATGCCCTGGACAGCAGCTTCCTCCACTTAACAGCTGCTCATATACATGTCTGGCCAGTTCCCTTGGGGACAGAGGAAGCCCCAACCCCCTCCAGTGGGTCAGATGAGACAGGTGTTGAGGTGGGACATCATCAGCGAGCTGGGCAGTGTGCCTGCTGCTGCAGGTGGGCTGGGGGACTGGGGCCAATGCATCAACCCCCCTGCCCCCCCCCATATATTCGTATATGAAAGGGTTTAGGTCCTTGCAAACCTTTTCTCACTCCTGTTGCCTTAATCATCAAGAAGTATGTCTCAGGGAGTAAAAGTATTGCTAAACGTCTAAGGAGTACTATCATTAAAATTAATCATAATGTTCCCATAATTAGGATTGGCTTAAGATAAGTGATGCACAACAGCAATTGCTAAATTCACTGCTTCTCAAATTTTGATCTGCACATAGATCAGCTAGGAATCACGTTTAAAATGCAGATTCTCATCCCGTAGATCTGGGATAGGGTTGAGCTTCTATATTTCTAACAGAAATGCTGGCTGCTGGTCTGTGAATCACAGTCTGAGTAGCAAGGGTTTAAAAGTTGGAAGTTTCTCTTTCATGAAGATAGCCCAGATAGCCTGGGCTAGTATGCATTTTTCTATGCAGTCCTCAGGGACCAGGCCTCTCCCATCTTGTTACTGTAATGTGAGCAACCTCCATTCCCCAGGTCCAGTGGATGGCCCAAGATGGCTGCCTCAATTCCAGCCATCTCACTTACATTCCAGGAGAGAAAGGGAGGAAGAGGGGCCAAGTTGTTGTGGTTTTACAAATCTAAGCATTTTGTAGATCCATGTGCATTTGTGAGAAATAATGCAGAGAGTTCATGTACCCTGCACCTGGTTTCTCCCAATGACTACGCCTTGAAAAACAATATTACAGTATCACTATCAGGATATTGGCACTAACATAATCCTCTGTCTAATTTAGATTTCTGCAGCTTTGCTTGTACTCATGTGTGTATGTAGTTCTGTGCCATTTTATCACCTGTCTGTGCTTGTGTATTGGAGAAGGCGATGGCACCCCACTCCAGTACTCTTGCCTGGAAAATCCCATGGACGGAGGAGCCTGGTGGGCTACAGTCCATGGGGTCGCTAAGAGTCGGGCATGACTTCACTTTCATTTTTCACTTTCATGCATTGGAGAAGGAAATGGCAGCCCACTCCAGTGTTCTTGCCTGGAGAATCCCAGGGACGGGGGAGCCTGATGGGCTGCCGTCTCTGGGGTTGCACAGAGTTGGACATGACTGAAGCGACGCAGCAGCAGCAGCAGCAGCAGTGCTTGTGTATCCACCACAGTCAAGATACACAACAGTCCCAAAAGGGTCTTGGGCTGCCCTTTATGGCCACATCCACCTCCCTCCCACCTGCATCTCTGGTCCTTCACTCCTGGCCACCAGGGGCAGAGAGTTTTGGCCAAGGTTTGTGTTTTTTTTTTTCCCGGATGCACCATATGACATATGGAATCTTAGTTCCTCAACCAGGGATGGAACCTGTGCCCCCTGAATTGGAAATGTGGTGTCTTAACCAGTGGGCCACCAGGGAAGTACCACTGGCCACGATTCTTGACTCCTATCATCACAGTAGTATTTCCTGTCCTTAAACTCCGTGTAATGGAATCACAGAGCAAGTACTCTGTATCCAGCTGCTTTTTGTTGGCATGCTTTTGAGCTTCATCCCTCATATTTTCCACATCAGGAGGTGTGTGTGTATTTTTAATTGCTCCTCATTCCATTACTGAAGTAAACTATAATGAGTTTGTCCAGTCACCTGTTGAGTCATTTGGCTTGTTTCCACTTTTTGGCCATTATGAATAAAGCTGCTATGAACATTTGCGTCCCTGCCCTTTTAAGGAACACCTGTTTTCAGTTATGTTGGGTAAATGCTCAGGAGTGGAATTGCTGGGCTGTAAGGTAGACATATGTCCTACCCAGTAATACACCACCAAGCTGGTTTCCAAAGTGATGTGTTTGGCATTGCCGGTGGACTTAGTCTCAGTTATTCTCACATGTGTGTGCTGTCTCTGTGTGGTATTGATTTGCATTTCTGATGGCTAATTATGTTGAGCATCTTTTCACGTGATAAATGGCTTTTTGTATAACTTCTTCCTTCCTTTATTTATTTTTTTGGCCACACCATACAGCATGTGGGATCTTAGTTCCATTCTGACAGGAATGGAACCCACGCCCCTGCGATGGAAGCTCAGAGTCTTAATCACCAGACCGCCAGGGATGTCCCTGTGTATCTTCTTTTATGAAGCATCTGTTCAAATAGTTTGCACATCTTAAACATTGAATTCCCTTTTTTATTACTGAGTTGTAGGAGTTCCTGTATTTTGAATATGATCCTGTGTTAGACACGTGTTTTGCAAGCATTTTCTCACAAGCTATAACTTCCCTTTTCATTTTCTCAATGGTGTTTCTTTTTTTAAAAAAAGAACTGGTTAATCAATTATCTGTTTATTTTCGGCTGAGCTGGGTCTTTGTTGCTGAGCGGGCTCTCCTCTGGCTGCGGCGAGCGGGGGACACTCTTCATGGTAGAGCATGGGCGCCTCACGGCAGTGGCTTCTCATGTTGCAGTGCTCGGGCTCTAGGGCGAGTGGGCTCCTGTGGCGGGGGCATGTGGGCTCAGTAGCTGTGGAGTGTGGGCTCTGTTGTTCCAGAGCATGTGGGGTCTTCCCAGACCAGGGATCGAACCCGTGTCTCCTGTATTGGCAAGCAGATTCTTTACCACTGAGCCACCAGGGAAGCCCCAGTGATGTCTGTTAAAGAACAGAGGTTTTAAATTTTGGTGAAGTATAATTTAGCAGTTTTAAATTTAGTTGCTAGTACTTTTTGTGTTGTTGCTAATAAATTGTATTTTGTCTATGTGTCTTGGCTCCTTAGGTATACAGTCCACCTCAGATTTTCGTGTATGGTGTCAGAGAAGTATCAAGGTTCATTTTTTTCTCCCTGCGGATATTCAATTGTTCCAGCAGCATTTGTTATAAAGGTCCTTTCCCACTCTGAATTTATAATAATTATTGACATTTACAATTTGTGTTTTCTCTGTTTTTTTGCATGATCACTTGATTTAGACGCTTATCAATTGTATTGATCTTTTTATAAAAAAGCTTTTGGCTTTTAATTTTTTCCTGTTACTTGTTTTTTATTTCCTTGATTTCTGCTTTTTATTATTTCAGTCTGCTTACTTTTACTCACATACTTATTCTTCTTTCTCTGGCTTTCTACCATGGATGTTTAGACCACTGACTTTAGACTCTTCTTTACAACAAACACACGCATCGGACTTGTATGTTTCTCCATGAGGATCACTTTAGCCGAGTGCTGTAGATCACCACATTTTGCTTTCATCATCATTCATTACAGAATATTTCATAATACCCCCTGTGATTTGTTCTACAGTCCATGGGTTCTTTAGAAGTATGTTCCTTAATTTCCAAGTATTTGGGGATTTTTTTCCCCCAAGCATCTTATTGCTATTTATTTCTCATTTAATTCCGCTGTGGTCAGAGATTACATTCTGTGTGTTAGTCCCCTACGACAGATGCAGCTTGTTTCATGNTCCAGCAGCATTTGTTATAAAGGTCCTTTCCCACTCTGAATTTATAATAATTATTGACATTTACAATTTGTGTTTTCTCTGTTTTTTTGCATGATCACTTGATTTAGACGCTTATCAATTGTATTGATCTTTTTATAAAAAAGCTTTTGGCTTTTAATTTTTTCCTGTTACTTGTTTTTTATTTCCTTGATTTCTGCTTTTTATTATTTCAGTCTGCTTACTTTTACTCACATACTTATTCTTCTTTCTCTGGCTTTCTACCATGGATGTTTAGACCACTGACTTTAGACTCTTCTTTACAACAAACACACGCATCGGACTTGTATGTTTCTCCATGAGGATCACTTTAGCCGAGTGCTGTAGATCACCACATTTTGCTTTCATCATCATTCATTACAGAATATTTCATAATACCCCCTGTGATTTGTTCTACAGTCCATGGGTTCTTTAGAAGTATGTTCCTTAATTTCCAAGTATTTGGGGATTTTTTTCCCCCAAGCATCTTATTGCTGTTTATTTCTCATTTAATTCCGCTGTGGTCAGAGATTACATTCTGTGTGTTAGTCCCCTACGACAGATGCAGCTTGTTTCATGGTCCAGCACGGGGTCTGTCTTGGGGACTATTTTGTGTCCTCTCTAAAAGTGTCTGCTTTCTATAGAGGTGGTTCATATCACTTCCATTTTTACTGATTTCTTTTGTCTGCTCATTCTATCAGTTATTGAGAATGGGATTTTAAAATCTCCAGTTACAACTGTAGATTTTTAAATTTTGCCTTTTTTATTTACTGTGTAATTTGGCTTTGTGATATTTTGAAGCTTTTGTAATTAAATGCATATACATTCACCTATCCACATAGACTTATATATATTTACTAATCACCATATATACAATACATGGTACATATATATGTGTATATAGCATATATGCTTATATATCTATGTAAATATATACAGCATAAGTATGTATATGTAAATATTGACACAATATAAATTCATTTACACAATTGTATATGTATGTGTATATATGGCTCATTCTCATCTCTGTGGTCCATCTGTCCAGTTTTTAGCTCCTCATCCCCATGGGGGTGCTCCCTGCATAGACAACCACTTTTATTCTTCCAGAGTTTCTTTATGCACATGAGGAAATGCACATGTATGTGATATTTTTCTCCCTACACAAAAGTTAGCCAATTACACGTACTCTTTCAGGATTTGACATTGNGAAGAGCCTCTTGATGAAAGTGAAAGAGGAGAGTGAAAAAGTTGGCTTAAAGCTCAACATTCAGAAAACAAAGATCATGGCATCTGGTCTCATCATTTCATGGCAGATAGATGGGGAAACAGTGGAAACAGTGGCTGACTTTATTTTTCTGGGCTCCAAAGTCACTGATTTTGGTGATTGCAGCAATCAAATTAAAAGATGCTTACTCCTTGGAAAGAAAGTTATGACCAACCTAGATAGCATTTCAAAAAGCAGAGACATTACNTATTTTTCTGGGCTCCAAAGTCACTGATTTTGGTGATTGCAGCAATCAAATTAAAAGATGCTTACTCCTTGGAAAGAAAGTTATGACCAACCTAGATAGCATTTCAAAAAGCAGAGACATTACTTTGCAAACAAAGGTCCGTCTAGTCAAGGCTATGGTTTTTCCAGTGGTCATGTATGGATGTGAAAATTGGACTGTAAAGAAAGCTGAGTGCTGAAGAACTGAACTGTGGTGTTAGAGAAGACTCTTGAGAGTCCCTTGGACTGCAAGGAGATCAAACCAGTCCATCCTAAAGGAGATCAGTCCTGGTTGTTCATTGGAAGGACTGATGCTGAAGCTGAAACTCCAATACTTTGGCCACCTGATGCAAAGAGCTAACTCATTGGAAAAGACCCTGATGCTGGGAAAGATTGAGGACAGGAAGAGAAGGGGACAACAGAGGATGAGATGGTTGGATGGCATCACCAACTCAATGGACATGGGCTTGGGTGGATTCCGGGAGCTGGTGATGGACAGGGAAGGCTCGTGTGCTGTGGTTCATGGGGTCGCAAAGAGTTGGACACAACTGAGCGACTGACCTGATACTGATGATAATCTTGGCACCATTTTCATGTTGGTCTGTGACAGCTCCCTTGTGACGGCTGTGTAGTACTCCAGCTCTGCTCATGTCTCCAGCCACACTGAGGGATATGTGTCTGGTTACAGCCACTGCTGGTCACAGTGCTGCCTCTCTGTCCTGCTTCCGGATTCCTCACTGCCCTTGCCTGCTGTCTACCCCCCAGGCCAGGAACTGGGCAGCCAAACAAAGCTTCCTGTCTGCTCCAAAAGGTGGGGCAGGAGACTGTAAACACTGTGCCTTTAAATCCTCGCCCTCTCACAGACGTCAGTCTCACCCTCCTGGAGGCTCTGTCTTCACCCCCAAGCATAAAGCTGCCCCGCCCCTCACAGCAGCCAGTGAACAGTGTTTGTGTAAGAAGTCCTTCTGTGCAAATACCCTGAAAACAGCGATGGCCTTTTGCAGCTTCTGTTTGTCATAGGCACTGTAGTCTAGTGATCGCAAGCCTGGCCCCAGCTCTGCTGAGTTTGCTGCGTGCCTTTGGGAAGCACTTGGCTGTGGGCACTAGAATGGTTTATTTGTTGTTTAGTCGCTAAGTCGCATCCAACTCTGACCTTATGGACTGTAGCCTGCCAGGCTTCTCTGTCCATGGGATTTCCCAGGCAAGTATACTGGAGTACTGGAGGGGGTTGCCATTTCCTTCTCCAGGGAAGCTTCCCGGCCCAGGGATTGAACCTGCGTCTCCTATATTGGCAGGCAGATTCTTTAACACTGAGTCACCAGGGAAGCCAGCAAGCATGCTGAGGGGGGTGCTTATCCTCTTAAGAGCACTGCAGATTTAATATCTTTTACCTGACTGGTTGTGCTACTTTCTCCATGGATCCTTCTGAGGCACAGAGAGGTTAAGTATTTTGCCCAAAGTCACACAGCTCAGTAAAACTGGGATTTAATCCAGCAACCTGGCTTGGGGTTATTAGGACAGTCAAACCCATCAGGGAACAGAGAGCATTTAGACAAGGACCTGGTGCACAGTACATGCTCAGTAAGTGTCAGTTAGCTCTGGTCATCATCACCTGCCCGAGGAACTGGAAGGCAGCTAGTCCTGCCTAGGCGAGGAGGCTCACTTGGAAGAGCCAAAGACTCCCACTCACCCCATACAACTTTTAAGCGTACCGAGTCCACAGAGTAGAAGGCGGAAGGGCAGCTGCCACTGAGATCAGGTGGGGAGTGCCTGTGAGTGGGTGAGCCTGGGTCACCTGGTATTAAAAGCCAAGCTGGAGCCTCCCTTCCCATCCATCGTGCTAGCGCGGGACGCTGTCAACATGAAATGTGCAAATGATTTAGAGCCCCTTTGCTCCTCTCTGCAGCAAACAGAGAAGCAAAGAAGTTAGCAAGCTTGTTTTGGCAGAGGAAAAAACATAAAACGCCCAAACCACAGAATTCTCAAAAATATTGCTAAGCACTAATTTCACTAACATGTTAGACAGCCTTTCGGATCTAGGCAATCTTGTTCCTCGGTTGGAAACAGTTCCCGAAAGCCATGTGATCCCAAACCCACCCTGGGCATGTGGGGCTGATGAGAAAGTCAGCCTCTGCCTTCTTCCCTGGCCTCCCAGCATAACCGAGCCGGGCGTTCCCAAGGAGTCAGCCCAGGACCCTCCCGAAGGATGCTGCTGGTCTGCAGAAGCCCCCGCCTGCCCGCCCACCAGGCCCTCCTGAACTCAGTCAAGCTGCAGAAGTTTATGTGCCCTCAAAATACTGTCAGACCAAACCCACCCCCTGGGTCAAAGTCACAGGCCCAGAAAGACGACTTGAGGGTACACACGGAGCTCCTTGTTGGCACATACCCCATCTTTCAAGGTCAGCGTCTGTATCGAAAACGGGCTGAATAACTAGGCAAATAGAACAGCATCCTTGTTAAGAAGGTAATGAGTCACAAATGCTATTTCGATGGTTTTCTTTGAAAGAAATACACATAACCAAACCAATTTTAATTAAAGATCTTGTCTTTGTAATCAGGCAGCCACAAATGAAGGCAAAACCGCTTTCATGTGGAATAATAAACACAGAGCTGAACTAGTTTTCCCATAAAAGGGCAGGGTGGTTTTTTTTTTTTTCAAATAAGAAAATAGTTTGTTCCTAGCAATACGGGGGATATAAGAAAGAAAGAAAAAAAACTGTCTTTTGCGAAGTACAAAATTTTGAATCGCCCTCACACTACCCACCCTCCCCCAGAAGCCATTTGTTGATGTTAAACCAATTGGAATGTTTGCCAAATTCACATCCCAGTGAGGATTATCTACCCTTTGAGATTAGACATGCGATCCTGATTTCTAAGAGAAAAACGCGGTCGAAAACCAAATAAACATACCTACAAGTACATCTAAGGCGCAAATGGTGGAGACATGATTGTAACACACCACAGTGTGTATTTCAGCAGAAGAAAGAACCTGGACATCAAAAATGATGTTTTGATTTTTAGTTTAAAATGACAACAGAATTGAAATACCTCCCCTAAATACATCCTCGGAAACCAGCAAGGAGATAATCATCTTCAGTGAAATATGCATGTAATTCAATGATCCACGGAGAAGAAGGCATCCGCGGTGGCCTGAGCGTGGCCACTCAGTCCTGTTTCTTGAGTCACATCTTTACCACGGAGTTCCTGGGTAGACGCCTGTGGACTGTCCTGTACACCACACCCATTGTCGGGCTGAGTCTGCCGTCGGACGTGGCTGGGCACCCTCTGACCAAGGACGGCTGCAAGGGCAATGGTCCCCCTTGAGGCCTCTTTGCATCCCCAGTGCTGGGAGCAGGAGGCACTGGGCCAGTGTCTGCTGAACTGGACAACCCTCAGAGCAGCAGGATGGGGTGACCGTGTTGATCCTGGGGGGCTTCCTTAAGCATGTTGGGCTGAGTGACTGTGCTAGCCTTACAAGTGTGGAACTTGTATGGTGATAACCAGAACGTGTGATGGGGAAACAGCAAGGCTTGAAATGCAGGCTATCTTCTGTTCTATCTGAGTATCCTGCAAGGAGAGAGGGGCACTCTCTGCTGATGCCACCAGGCAGGCTGGTACCCGCATGCTGGGCAGCATCTCATAGCCATCCTGAGTGGCACATCTCTGTTACCTGCTCACTCAGGACCACATTCCATGTCCTGGTTCTGAGAATAGCAAATTGGCTGTTCTTATTACTGGGTCTGGGGAAGCCCTGATAAGAGGCAGAAGACATGGCCCTTTCCTCTTGCCCCCATGTGAGACCGGTGGCCCAGCAGCACCCCAGGTGCTCAGGACACACTGGCCATTCTCGTCCTCCTCCTTGAAGTCTCAGAGCCACACGGAACTCCAGCCCAGTGAGGATGTGTTGGGGAGTCAGGCAGTGGGGGGCTGCACCCGCCTCTGGTGTGCTAGCTATGGGACAGCTTCTCATCTCATCTGCAAACGAAGGCGACAGCCGCCCTCAGCGCCCAGCAGAGGCAGCAGCCTGGCCCAGGTTTTTGTATAGATCACATTCCAGAGGCTTAGGACTAGAGCAGAGAGGATCTGCTTGCACACGCAGACCACGACCACTGTCCTGCAAGACAGGAGCACGCTCTGCTGCACAAGTCAGCACTGTGTCTCCTCCCGCATGGTTCCTTCCTGCCCCCACGTTCCAGGCTATTCTAGACTCTCTTCTCAGAACACCTAGGAGTGTCCTGGGACAGAGCTGGGCACAGGGGTGACTGCAGCGACAAGGACAGCAGGGATGGAGTCCACCCCTCAAATGGCCTTTCTGGTGTGTGGTCTGGGACAGTTTCCCCGAGCCTGGAAATGGGGTGGCTTTGTTCCAGCTCCTCCCCTCCTCTCCCCCAGCCCATTGGGGACTTGCTGGCATTGAAGAGAGAAGAGGACCGTGACTGAACCCAAGGAGGGGGGCACTGGCCATTTGGCCAAGAGACACGTGGACCACAAACAGCAGGTCATCAAGTCCTGAGCCAAGAAGCCACCTGAGAAGCCACTCCTGGATGATCAACCATCGTGCACGTCTACATGAGCCTCCCATCAGATGTTTGCTGCTGCTAAGTCGCTTCAGTCGTGTCCGACTCTGTGCAACCCCATAGATGGCAGCCCATGAGGCTCCTCTGTCCCTGGGATTCTCCAGGCAAGAACACTGGAGTGGGTTGCCATTTCTTTCTCCAATGCATGAAAGTGAAAAGTGAAAGAGAAGTCGCTCAGTCGTGTCTCTTAGTGACCCCATGGACTATAGCGCACCAGGCTCCTCCATCCATGGGATTTTCCAGGCAAGAGTACTGGAGTGGGTTGCCATTGCCTTCTCGCATCAGATGTTTACTAGTCTTTAAATCAGCTGACAACGTTTCAACCTCAGTGGCAAATGACCTTGCATTTGTTATAAGTAGTGAGTGTCTCCCTTTGAATCAAGGGCAACTTCTTTTAAGGCTGCATCTGCATTTCATTGTGTAGGCTTTAATTATCTTCAGGGCAGGGGTTCCCCACCTCCCTGAAGGACCGAGTGCCTCCCCAAACACACTAAGCTCCCTCTGGACTTCCTTCTTCCTGAAATGCCCCCACTGAACCCTACCAACCTGCCTCTCCCAGTCAACACACCCTGCAGGTTGCAGCCATGCACAGCCACCCCTAATCCCCGAGACTGGGCCTGTGTCCACTCTGTGTAGCCAAGGCTGTATGCTCCTGTTGTAGTATCATCACTTGTGTAGGTTTTAATTATCTTCAGCTGGAAACAACAGAAACCCAAAGTAACAGTTGCTTAAAGAAGGCAGTTTTGCTTTTTTTTTTTTTTCACACCAAAGTTTGGAGTGAGGCAGGTCAGGGCTGGTCTGCTCCTTCATAATGACCTCAGGATGAGGTTGATTAACCTACCACATAGGTCCTCTTTGTCCAGAGCCACCTTGCTCAGGGTGGCCACTTCAGCACCAGCCCTCACATCTCCATCCCAGTCAGCAGGAAAGAAGATCTCTGAGAGGAAAAGGCAGAAAGCTAGGATCAATCGTGTTGCTGTTTAAAGGAAGGGCTGCCA
>SJYW01046047.1:135039-178874 GCA_006410735.1 Raphicerus campestris | reverse complement strand
TTTTTTCAAATAAGAAAATAGTTTGTTCCTAGCAATACGGGGGATATAAGAAAGAAAGAAAAAAAAACTGTCTTTTGCGAAGTACAAAATTTTGAATCGCCCTCACACCACCCACCCTCCCCCAGAAGCCATTTGTTGATGTTAAACCAATTGGAATGTTTGCCAAATTCACATCCCAGTGAGGATTATCTACCCTTTGAGATTAGACATGCGATCCTGATTTCTAAGAGAAAAACGCGGTCGAAAACCAAATAAACATACCTACAAGTACATCTAAGGCGCAAATGGTGGAGACATGATTGTAACACACCACAGTGTGTATTTCAGCAGAAGAAAGAACCTGGACATCAAAAATGATGTTTTGATTTTTAGTTTAAAATGACAACAGAATTGAAATACCTCCCCTAAATACATCCTCGGAAACCAGCAAGGAGATAATCATCTTCAGTGAAATATGCATGTAATTCAATGATCCACGGAGAAGAAGGCATCCGCGGTGGCCTGAGCGTGGCAACTCAGTCCTGTTTCTTGAGTCACATCTTTACCACGGAGTTCCTGGGTAGACGCCTGTGGACTGTCCTGTACACCACACCCATTGTCGGGCTGAGTCTGCCGTCGGACGTGGCTGGGCACCCTCTGACCAAGGACGGCTGCAAGGGCAATGGTCCCCCTTGAGGCCTCTTTGCATCCCCAGTGCTGGGAGCAGGAGGCACTGGGCCAGTGTCTGCTGAACTGGACAACCCTCAGAGCAGCAGGATGGGGTGACCGTGTTGATCCTGGGGGGCTTCCTTAAGCATGTTGGGCTGAGTGACTGTGCTAGCCTTACAAGTGTGGAACTTGTATGGTGATAACCAGAACGTGTGATGGGGAAACAGCAAGGCTTGAAATGCAGGCTATCTTCTGTTCTATCTGAGTATCCTGCAAGGAGAGAGGGGCACTCTCTGCTGATGCCACCAGGCAGGCTGGTACCCGCATGCTGGGCAGCATCTCATAGCCATCCTGAGTGGCACATCTCTGTTACCTGCTCACTCAGGACCACATTCCATGTCCTGGTTCTGAGAATAGCAAATTGGCTGTTCTTATTACTGGGTCTGGGGAAGCCCTGATAAGAGGCAGAAGACATGGCCCTTTCCTCTTGCCCCCATGTGAGACCGGTGGCCCAGCAGCACCCCAGGTGCTCAGGACACACTGGCCATTCTCGTCCTCCTCCTTGAAGTCTCAGAGCCACACGGAACTCCAGCCCAGTGAGGATGTGTTGGGGAGTCAGGCAGTGGGGGGCTGCACCCGCCTCTGGTGTGCTAGCTATGGGACAGCTTCTCATCTCATCTGCAAACGAAGGCGACAGCCGCCCTCAGCGCCCAGCAGAGGCAGCAGCCTGGCCCAGGTTTTTGTATAGATCACATTCCAGAGGCTTAGGACTAGAGCAGAGAGGATCTGCTTGCACACACAGACCACGACCACCGTCCTGCAAGACAGGAGCACGCTCTGCTGCACAAGTCAGCACTGTGTCTCCTCCCCCATGGTTCCTTCCTGCCCCCACGTTCCAGGCTATTCTAGACTCTCTTCTCAGAACACCTAGGAGTGTCCTGGGACAGAGCTGGGCACAGGGGTGACTGCAGCGACAAGGACAGCAGGGATGGAGTCCACCCCTCAAATGGCCTTTCTGGTGTGTGGTCTGGGACAGTTTCCCCGAGCCTGGAAATGGGGTGGCTTTGTTCCAGCTCCTCCCCTCCTCTCCCCCAGCCCATTGGGGACTTGCTGGCATTGAAGAGAGAAGAGGACCGTGACTGAACCCAAGGAGGGGGGCACTGGCCATTTGGCCAAGGGACACGTGGACCACAAACAGCAGGTCATCAAGTCCTGAGCCAAGAAGCCACCTGAGAAGCCACTCCTGGATGATCAACCATCGTGCACGTCTACATGAGCCTCCCATCAGATGTTTGCTGCTGCTAAGTCGCTTCAGTCGTGTCCGACTCTGTGCAACCCCATAGATGGCAGCCCATGAGGCTCCTCTGTCCCTGGGATTCTCCAGGCAAGAACACTGGAGTGGGTTGCCATTTCTTTCTCCAATGCATGAAAGTGAAAAGTGAAAGAGAAGTCGCTCAGTCGTGTCTCTTAGTGACCCCATGGACTATAGCGCACCAGGCTCCTCCATCCATGGGATTTTCCAGGCAAGAGTACTGGAGTGGGTTGCCATTGCCTTCTCGCATCAGATGTTTACTAGTCTTTAAATCAGCTGACAACGTTTCAACCTCAGTGGCAAATGACCTTGCATTTGTTATAAGTAGTGAGTGTCTCCCTTTGAATCAAGGGCAACTTCTTTTAAGGCTGCATCTGCATTTCATTGTGTAGGCTTTAATTATCTTCAGGGCAGGGGTTCCCCACCTCCCTGAAGGACCGAGTGCCTCCCCAAACACACTAAGCTCCCTCTGGACTTCCTTCTTCCTGAAATGCCCCCACTGAACCCTACCAACCTGCCTCTCCCAGTCAACACACCCTGCAGGTTGCAGCCATGCACAGCCACCCCTAATCCCCGAGACTGGGCCTGTGTCCACTCTGTGTAGCCAAGGCTGTATGCTCCTGTTGTAGTATCATCACTTGTGTAGGTTTTAATTATCTTCAGCTGGAAACAACAGAAACCCAAAGTAACAGTTGCTTAAAGAAGGCAGTTTTGCTTTTTTTTTTTTTTCACACCAAAGTTTGGAGTGAGGCAGGTCAGGGCTCGTCTGCTCCTTCATAATGACCTCAGGATGAGGTTGATTAACCTACCACATAGGTCCTCTTTGTCCAGAGCCACCTTGCTCAGGGTGGCCACTTCAGCACCAGCCCTCACATCTCCATCCCAGTCAGCAGGAAAGAAGATCTCTGAGAGGAAAAGGCAGAAAGCTAGGATCAATCGTGTTGCTGTTTAAAGGAAGGGCTGCCACTCCGCTTCATCTGATTGGCCAGAGTGTAATCACATGGCCATATCTAGCTGCAAGGGAGGCTAGGAGAGGTAGCTTTCACTGTGGGTGAACACGTGCCAGCTGGACTCAGTGTTCTATCACTTTGCAGTGGGATGGAGTGACAAACATGGGAGGAGAGCTGCCGCCTTGTCCACACCATCTCTTTACTCCTAGTGCTCAGCTTAGAGACAGAATGCTGGATATTCTGAGTGAATAAATGATGCTTGAATGACTGAGTGAGAGAGTCCATGGTGGGCAGCAGGACCTGGCCATGGGCTCCACTCTGCAAGGGGGTGTCCTCATGGGATGGCAGCCCCAGAGCACCCTCAGCTCAGCTGCCCGGCAGCCCCAGGGAGCATTGTGGTAAAGAGGGTCAGGATGCTTTGATTTCCAGATGCCCAAGGGCCAGGGGCTATGAGCAGGCCTGCAGGGGAGGGGTCATCTCAGCGCCCAATGGGACACTCGGTGAGGTTCCTCCTTGCCTCTGCTCCTCTCCCATCTCAGTGCCACCGTCCTCTCTGACTTCTGGGGTCTGAGCCTGGCACAGAGCTTCAGCAGGTAACCCCACCCCACTGTCTGCATTTAATTTACCTTGTGTTGCTGGGGCCCGGCTCGCAGACAGCTGTGCAGAGGGATCATCTTTTACAATCCAATTAGCAGCAGACCCCCCAGACACTGGGGAGACCCGAGGCGGTCCCCTTCCCACAGCGAGGCTTGCTGCCCTGCCACGGAGCTGGTCTGCCTGGTGTCTAGAGGGAGGGAAGGGACAGGCAGAAAGCAGGAGGTGGTGAGCTGATACTCTGGCAGGGGGAAAGGGAGGACTCTCCTGAACTTGGCCCGACCAAAAGCGAGAGGCAGGAAAGGCTGAGCCACCCACGCACTTCCCCATATGGCCTCCCAGCTGCGACTCCTTAAGCTCCACTTGGGGCCAACCTTGTGGACGACTCACCTTCCTTTCTCTCCTGGCAAGAAAATGAAGAGGGGCCTTTTTTCTGTGTCCCCTGTCCTCACCTGGGGTGGAGCAGAGAGGAATCTCCTAAAAGCCAGCAGGTGTCTGCAGCTGCCACATCTAGCCTGCTCCTCCTGGAAGGAGAAACTGAGGCTCAAAGGGGGCCCAGGAAGTGGGGGCTGGCCGGAGACCACCCCCCCACCATCCAGTCACTAGCAGCCTGCTAGGTCCCCCAGGAGGGCCAGTTTTGCACCATTTGCCACCTTGCCTCAATTATGCCTCCACTAAGAATAGCACGCAGTACCAGATGTCAGGAATTTACCCCAATTTCCCACTGGGAGGCTCGAAGTACCTTGTTTCGTAATTTCCTCCACCCAGTTGACATCATTGGAGGTCTCCTCCTGGGATCATGCATTCCTTCTCTGGATGAGGAAACCGAGGGGTGGGCCAGCTGATGAGGGAGAGAGGGGGAACCCCTAGAAAAATGCTGCCGGCGGTCCCTTGGACAGGCACCGAGGCTGGTCCCCAGGGGCTGCCTGTGGCATCATTCTCGTGTGGCCTTTGCACCCCCAGAGCCCTCTCTCAGCTGACGGCATCCATCAAAGTCACTGAAAGGCATCACTAGGAACAGAGCCCCCTTTGAGTCCCAAAGGACCGAATGACCCCCCAAACCAAAAGTGAGCTGGGCTGAGGAGGTGAACAAGCCTGGGTCCCAGCCATGGAGGGTCGGAGGGTCGCTGGGCCCCCTTTGAGCCTCAGTTTCTCCTTCCGGGAGGAGTGCCCTGAGTGGCAGAGGGCTCCTGCTTAAAACAAGGCTGGGATTACGTGCCGTTCACCTTCCTGCCCTGGCATCCCACTCTTTATTTTTTAGTTCCACGTCAGATGCTCCAGACCCACGAGTCCAGTTTAGCCTCCTCCCCCGGCTGATACGTGGTGCCGAGCTCCCCACCCTGTGTGCCTTCCTAGGGGCTGGGGTGTGCCCACATGTCTCCTGGTTTGGGAGATAGGCTCACAAACTTGGCCCCTTGCTAATTATCCCTCCCAGTTGTCCGGCCTGATAACTGTTGCATTTGGAAACAAATGACACCCTTTTCCTACATCTGCTCCAAATTTGTCTCTCAGAAATTAGAGAATTTAGTTATGCGGTATTACATGGCAGTCCGGCCAGGCCTTGGAGTGTGGAACTGATTGGATATTCCACCCAAAATAAGTGGAGTTTCGAGCTCTTTCCAGGAAATTGAGTGGAACACGCAAACTGACATCCAATATTAAATATTATATTTGTATGGTTGTTCTGTAGAGTTCCCTGGCATCCGACATCTGGGAGTGAGATTTATAAATGCAGAAACTGAATACCTGGTTAGAACAGTGCTCATCAGAGCTGAGAAATTAAAATATTACTGTGTGCACTCCAAGGCAGGCTGCTTATAAAGGTAGAGCTATTAAAATATGATTAGCTGACCCGTATTTTGTCTCAAAAATGTCATACACCATTAAAGTTGAGAAGACTTTGATGCATATAGCCCTGGCACAGGCTTTGCCCCGTCAGCAGCAATGTGCTCGGGAATGTTCACTGCAAACATACAGGCCCGCCGAAGGAGGGGCAGCCACCGGGGCAGCAGGACGCCCAGCACCTGGAGGCTCAGGCGCCAGGAGTCAGGGGCATCTCAGGCCAGGAGCCAGGTTCCCCAGAGTGCATGGGGCAGCCGCAGGAGTGGGTACCAATTTAAGGGAGTGCCAAAAATCTTGGTAATCAAGATAAGTTCATATTTTAGTATAATATTAAAGATCAGAATAAAACAGATAAGAAAGAAAAAGAAAACCACCCCCGCCAACTCCTGCCTGCTGTCTGGCCTGTTTTTATAAATAAAGTTTTATTAGAACTGGGGCCAAGATGAGGGTGTAGCAAGTGAGAAAATGTTGTGCCAATTCAGGACCAGATTCTGTCCTTACTTGAAATTTGATATTTTGTCCATCGGGTTTTTAAAAAAATTCCTGTCTTTTGTCATCCATTTAAATTTGGGGCTCAAAGTAAGTCCCTTATTCTGGCCCTGCCCCCCTGCCCCCCACCCACTGCCACAGCCCAGTCCTGAATGGGAGAGTAGTTTCAGGTAGTGACCCTCTCACCCCCAAGCCACCTTCTTGTTCTCCGTGGTTCCCCAACTGGAGCCTGCCTCAAGGCAGGCGGGGGTGCTTCTGAAAAGATTGCCACCTCCCACTCCAAGTTTCTGGGTAGGTCTGGGGCGGGGGCCAGAGGCCCTTTCCCTGGAGCTGGTGCTGCTGTCGGGGACTTCACATCTAAGTATGTGGGGAGAGGCTCTGAGGGAGGGAAGCCGAGGGTGAGAACAGGGAAGCTGGAAGCAGACTGTGTCCTAGGGACACTTGCAGTGCCGGAAGGAGCACCGGGTTCCAGCTGCGTTTCCCCACCGTTGCTCCCGAGTCCCCGTAGGAAGCTTCTGTGAAAGACAGATTCCCAGGACCCACCCCAGAGCTTCTGAATCGGAGCTGGCCAGGGCATAGGTAGGTTTATCTTTGACCCCCTCCCAGGTGGCTCTGATGCCCACAAGTTAGAACCAGCCATGATACCTACCCCTCACCTCCCCATTATTAATTACTGGCACGGGGTTATTTTAAAATATCACTTCCTGCACCCAACCCAAACCATCTGAATCCAGATTTCTGGGCACCCCCTTAGGCATCACCAGCTTGTGGGACTCTCTGGATGCTTCTAATGTGCTCCATTGGCCAGGCCTGACGAAGCTTGAGTTCAAGGGCTTTTCCAGGGCAGACCCCTGCCCCCACCACCCATCATCACCATTGAGAGAAAAGAAGCGCCTGTGCTGCACCAGCTCAGGGAAAGACAGGCGGCCACAGCCGATGGACCACATCTGGGCAGACAGCTGTCAAAGAGCGGGCTGGTGCAGTCATCGAAGAAAATTGCATCTGAGGATGTCGGGCAAGTCACTGATTCTGTAGGCTGGTTTTCCTTTCAAACCACTGAGGCCTGGCGTGGGCCCAGATATAATAGAATTGACCATACTGCCCACTTAGGATGCAGACCTCGCAGCCTCGTAAACGGCCTGAGAGATCTGTAAACTGAAGCGCCAGCCCCGTCTGCACCCCGTCATTTGTTTGGCTTGGCAGAGGTGAGAGTTCATGCCTGGCATTATTACTATTACGATGGGATTTTCATGGTGATTCACCTCCCACAGCTCAGCCTTCCCCTCACAGCCTATGAAGGAAACCTCTCTGACGTCGGTGTTGCCACTAAGATTCGTCAGGGTGGTTGGAGCCCCGGGGCCTGAGGGGGTCGTGGTCGCTGGGCCCTGGCTGCTTGGAGGGCTGACCTCGTCTATGTCCTCGGGGCCTTGGCCCTCTGTGCGTGGTGCACATGGTGGGTGCTGGCTTCACGTAGCCAGTCTGCCCAGTGCTGGGCAGGAGGGGCAGGAATTCATACAGGGGTTGCTTCTGGCCGAAGTGGCCAGCTACATGGCTCAGCCTTCTCTCAGCCACCAGCCCAAGGAGGAAGAGAAGCTGAGCTAATGTCAAATGTTGGGCAAAGTTGAACACGTTAGGTGTGGCGCAAAACTAAGTGTGTGTGTATATGTGTGTGTATGCATGCGTGTTATTCTCTCAGTTGTGTCTGACTCTGTGTGACCCCATTGACTATAGCCCGCCAGGCTTCTCTGTCCATGGGATTCTCCAGGCAAGGATACTGAAGTATGTTGTCGTTTCCTCCTCCAGGAGACCTTCCCGACCCAGGAATCGAACCCAGGACTCCTGCACTGCAGGCAGATTCTTTTAGCATTTAAGCCACCAGGGAAGCCCATGGGGCAAGACTGCCTGGGTTCACATCCAAGCTCTGACACAGACCTGCTGGGTGTCCTTGGACATCACCTAAAAGCTCTCCATGGGCCTCAGTTTTCCCATCTGTTAAATTAGTATTTAACTCCAGAACACCACATGTGCTCACTCTGTCATGTTGGACTCTTTGCAACCCCAGGGACTGTAGCCCACCAGGCTCCTCTGTCCTTGGGGTTTCCCAGGCAAGAATACTGGAGTGAGCTGCCATTTCCTCTCCCAGGGGATCTTCCCGACCCAGGGATCAAACTTGCATCCCCTGCATTTCCTGTATTGGTGGGCAGATTCTTTGCCACTGCACCACCAGGGAAGCCCAGAACACCACCTAGGGTTGTCTGAATATAAGATGGAATCCGCCACGTAGAGCACTCTTGGAATAGTACGTGACCATGAGATTAACTTATCAGATGTCTGTCTGTCTAGCCATATCTCTATACATCTTTTTTTTTTTTAATTTACAGGTATCAGACCTCCCCTCTGGAGTCCAGTTATTTAAGCTGAATGCCTGTGTTTCAGGTTTTCACAAAGCACATTTGCAGTCCCTACTGAAAGGCAGCTGGCTCTTGGTAGCCTGAGGGATGGAGTCAGAATCTGGAAATTTCTAGGCAGATGTAAAGGAGATCTGGAAATTTCTAGGCAGATGTAAAGGAGAAAGAAGGACTCCAGGGTGCTCCAGGAAGAGGGAGCTTCAGGAGCAGAGGTGCCCACTAAGGACTGGGCTTACTGAGGGCAGAGGCCGAATGCCAGTCACACCACCCTCCCTCTGTAGGACTTGGCACAAAGCCGGCTCATCAGAGCCTCGGGCAGGATGGCTGCAAGGCTGTTCCTGGGGTGCCATCCTTGGCACATTTCTGGGTGCTGCTGGAGCAGGTGGATCTGTGGCTACACCCACCAGACCCAAAGGGCCTGGGGGAAAGTCGGCCTTTGCTCTTCCTCAAAAAAGCCGGCCTGGGGGCGGGGGTAGAATTGTGCTCCCCCGTTAACTGTGGGAAAGTCCAGACACACAGGGAAGTTACAGTGCATGCATGGCAGTCACCCACACAGCCGCCACACCTCAGTTCTCGGGCTCACACCTTACCGTCCTTGCTTCACCTGTTCATCTGTCCATCACTCCATTCATCACTTCTATATCAGTTTTATTTTATTTTGTATGCAGGCATCAGATTGCTTGACCTCTGAGGCTAACTAATTGTAGATGAATGTCTCTGTTTGAGGTTTTAATAAGGAGGAGACCCTAAGAAATGCAGCTGGGGCTTCTCGATGTGACTCCCTCTTGACACATGTGCACGAGGGTGGGAGGGCAGTTCCTCGGGACAATGGCCCTGCTTCCTCACCTCTCATCCTCCTCCAAGAGTTAACACTGCATTTCCTCAAGCTCAAAAGTAAATCAAAAATTAAACAACTCTGAGCAGGTTTCTTTTTTCCTTTTATAACATCATTAATCTTTCCACTCACGTATCCATCCATTCATCTACCCATTTATCCATCTACCCATCCTTCCATCCCTCCTCCATCTACCCACCCACCTACCTATTTAACCATCTACCCATCCACCCATCCTTCCATCCTTCCATCTATCCATCCACCCACCCATTTATCCATCCACCCATCCTTCCATCCCTCCTCCATCTACCCACCCACCTACCTATTTAACCATCTACCCATCCACCCATCCATTCATCCATCATCCATCCATTCACCAATCTATTCATCTATCTACCCATCCACCCATCCTTCCATCCTTCCATCTATCCATCTGTCCATCTATCCACCCACCCATTTATCCATCTACCCATCCATTCATCCATCATCCATCCATTCACCAATCTATTCATCTATATACCCATCCACCCATCCATCCATCCTTCCATCTATCCACTCACCCATTTATCCATCCACTCATCCATCCATCCATTTATCCATCATCCATCTATCCATCCATTCACCCACCTATTCATCTATCCACCTATCCTTCCATCTATCCACCCACCCATTTATCCATCCATCCACCCATTCATCCATCATCTATCCTTTCCTCCATGCATTTACCCAGAGCATCGTCATTAGTTACCCCATGTCTCTCATTTAATTCCCATGACAACTCTCCTAAACAGGTACTATTATTATCTTCTTTGGCTACATGAAGAAACGGAGGCACAGAGCTCCCACAGACAGCACTAGGTCTTGACCCCAGACCCAGGGAGCTGTCCACACCAGTGCTTAGAGCTGTCTGACTCTTTCCCTCACAGGGCCCTGACAGTTCCAGAGAGTCAAGAATGGAAATTGGTGACACCACTCTCATGTACAGAGCTGTGACCTCAGAAAGTGACATGATGGCCCCCAAGTTTTAGGGAGCCCTCAAACCCAGAGTGTTTCTTCTGGGGAGCTGGGGTTTCACTTCACCCCATCTGGAATATAGGGAGGGTCAGCTTTGAGACTGGCTTTGGGGGCTTTTCCTGGAAGGAGCGCATCCCACCCACCAGAGTCTCGTGCAGTCATGTCTGGGAACAAAACCGCATTTCCTGTGTTTACCAAAGCTGTTCTGTAGGCTGAGTGGAGACCCAGGTCACTCAGCCCAGGCACATTCCGAAGGGACCAGCCACCCGGGAAGCAGTCAGGATCGGGTGCTGGGTGGGGGCTGTGCAGGAATTAGCTCCAGGATGGCTGGGTGACCTTGAGGTGCATGTGCGGTGGGTCCTGAGCCCCATCGCCCTGCCCGCAGGTGCAGTGAGTGAGGGTCCTCAGAGAGCGCCTGACCCTCTGTGTGCCTGGGCAGGATGGAAACAACTCCAGAGACGGCCCCAGGACAAAGGCGGGGAGGAGGAGGGAGCACACCTCAATGGCCCCTCAGGTTGATGCAGGGCTTAATGGAGCTGCTCTGTGGAAGCCCACTCAATTCTCCGGGACCCCCAGCTGCTGGTCCTGTGTCTGCAGGGTGAGGACAAATGGATCCGCCTTGAGGCAGCCCGTCTCCAACTTGATTTGGAACATTGGTAGCACCAGACGGTGTGTTAACCCACAGATGACCTGGCCTACCCCCGCCCCTCGCCCCTCAGCTTCATGAGGGCTGGGTGACACTGGGGAATTGACTCCAACCAGGTTCCAAGTGATGCTATTGCTGTAAGTCTGGGGGGCCAGACCTTGAGAAGCACCCCTGGGCGCGTATCCATCTTTGCTAACAGCATGTGGGCCAGTCCTGCCTGTAGGCACAGGGGTCCTCAGTCACTGTAACACAGCCAGTTCTGACGGGCACAGCCACACGGAGCCCCTGCGGAGGACCCGGCCATGGCTCCTAGGCTTCAGCTGCTGGTCTCCTGGCCGACACGGGTGCACCAGCCATGCACCACGCCATGTTGGAAGCCAAGGCCCAGTGGAGCTAAGACCCGCAGGTCTTCCTTGCTGAGCACCACCCGCGGCTTCTCATCCGTGCAGTGGGCCTATACCCCATCTCAGATGAAGTCGTGTGTGATGAGGTCATGGGTCCAAATGCTCAGCATATAGAACACACGGGCAACTGGCGGCACCATGGCCTGTGGGGCCAGCGGGCCATCTGTTTCCTGCCTGAAGCCTTGCTGGCCCCTCCTCAGGGGTTCCCGGCTCCTTTTCTGTCATCATAAGAAATGATCTTTCCATAAGCGAGCCTCTACCCGTGGAGGCTGGTCAAGAAATTTCCCCAATCTCCTTCCCTCCCTTCACCTCCTTGAGGTCAAGTGGAAATGGCCACCAAAGCAGGGCCCATGGACGCGTCAGGGCCGCCCAGCCGGCCCCAGCCCCTGCCCTGGGCCCTGTGCCCCGGTGGCCTGATGGATGGGTTGGGCGCGGGTCCTGGCCACTGCCCAGGTGTCGGGGTGGGGAGGGGGTGTCTGCGGACAGCGGGGGTGGAAAGCGCCAGGCAGGGAGAGAGAGAGGCGCATGAATAATCCACTGACCTTTCCTCTCCGTGTTTGGGCGAACCTAAGCCTGTTTACAATAAACCCCAGGGAGATTTTTCATCCTTCCAAATGGAACAAGGGTTATGTAAGCAGAGAGACCTGGAGCTCGGCAAACACCTGCTCCGGGGGGCCCCATGGAGGGAGACGGGGGGGAAGAGGGGCCCTCCGCCGACTCATGACCAAGTTCAAGATGACACGGGCTCCATCAAGCAGGAGACTGCTGGGAAGGGCAGAGGGTGCTTCTGGCGGGGCATCAGATGGGCCGTGCTCTTGGGCCACCCTCCTCCGCAGCCTGTGCAAGTCAGGAGGGCTCACCGTCTTGTACCTCCGCCCCCCCACCGCCTCCAGGAGGCTGCCCATCTCTAGAGTTTATTTCAAAATGACCCTGGGTGTCCTCCGTCTTTAAACACGGGCCTGCATATTTCCTGATGATAGTAAGGAAGACAAAAGCCACTCACCCCTCCTAGGTTTTTATCTTTCTGCTTTCTGCATCCTTGGGGACTATCACTGGCAGCTCGACCCAGGTTGTTTATGTCTTTCATCTTAGGGTTTAGGTAGGTGTATTGTGTTAAGTAAGTTAAGCCGGACTGGGAGCGTGAGGTCAGCAACCCACGCTTTGGAGGGTCTGCAGGATTCCTTTTGGAGGGTCTGCAGGACCAGCTCTAGGCAGGTCAGCACCCTGTACCCATTCATGATTTGGGCAAGGCTGGTTCAACCCCACTTGGGGCGACCTCTCCCCACAATTTCCCAAATACAGACCTAGACTTGCCAGTCCAGAGCGATCTTGACCTCCAGCTCAGACCACACTATGTCACAGGAGAGGAAGGAAGGCTTCTATGGTGCCCCCAAATGTCCCGCTCTGGTGTTCAGACTCTCTGGCAGGCAGTGGCGGGTGGCATTTTCCGAGATGGCTGCGGGAAGATCTCCCCACCCGCCACAGGTGAGGGGTCTGTGCTCTCCTCTGTTTGCATCTCAGTGGCCCCGTGCCCGCAGCAGAAGTGGAGCCGTCTGACTGCCCCGAGGGGGCCCGGAGAGGGGACACACTTCTGTGTGGTCCTGTTGGGACATTGCTTCTGGGAACCCAGCCACCATGACGTGGGGAAGCTGAGAGGCCCGCACGGAGAGGTCGACGTGGAGGGAAGCGAGGCTGCAGATTCCCGGCTGACAGCCAGCACCTCCCCCAGCACAGCACCATCTTGGAGGGGGCCCTCCAGCAGCACCCGGTCAGGCTGCCAGGGCTGCCAGAGCCGGGTCTGCAGCCCCGGGTGTCCAGCTCCAGAGCCAGTGGCTTCTCCCACTGGCAGCCACTCCTACAGGTTATGAACTCTCCTACCCCTCAGGCCCTCTTCGGCATGGGCCCCACTGCCTTTCCCAGGCTCCTCCAAGGCACCCACCACTTATCCAACCATCCAGCCATGTGCCCGGTGATCTGCCAGCCACAGACCCCTCCCAGGCTTCCTGCCACCATTGCACCACTGTGTCCTGGGGTCTGGAATGTCCTCCATTGTAGAAAGCTGCCCACCCAGGTATAAGGCCATCTGGGCTTCAGAGCTTCTGCTGGGGTGTGAAGAGGCCTGAACTCGGCCTGTCTGCTGACCCACCGCCTCTCCCCCCCTTCACCCCCACTTCACAGCAGTGCCACCTGCTGCCCCCACTCCTGCAGCTTGCCAGCCTGGCTTGTGGCAGCACTAAGGTCCTGTCAGTCCCATCCCGTCAGCCTCCCATTGCCCACTCCCTGGCACTGTTCCCTGAGAGTGGTGAGTCCCCCAGCTCCAGGGCAACCTCAACTCACTTACCGCTGGAGCCCTCCAGCTGGAGTGTTCTCCTCACGCCCAAGCCCATCTTAACAAGGCGGGGAAAAGTGGCTCAGAGTGAGTTGTCCTGGCATTGCTGTCCCCTCTCCTGGCATCCCAGAGGCCCCACGTGCCTCCTCTGTGCCTGGTGGACTCCCAGATACCTTAAGGCATCTGGCTCAGATGCCCCTTCCCACAGGAAGCCCTCCTGGCTTCCTCCCTCATCCACTCCAGATTTGTACACCCTCATCAGGGCCTTTCCCCAGTGTTCTTATTGCTCATTGCTGCCTTGCAGGACCCTCGGCCTCACAAGACTCCCCTACCTGGCCCTACTGTGCCAAAGCTCAGAGAGGTTGGGACATTTGCCCAGTGTCACACAGCTGGGAAGTGGCAGAGCCCAGCACACATTCAGACAGATTGGAGCCCAGTGCTTTGCCTGCAGGCAGTGCAGCCTAGTGGCCATGGAGGCGAGGAGGGCTAGGAGGCTGCCCCTGCCCCTGGTGTGTGGCCTTGGGCAGGTGACTTCACTTGTGACATCGTCTTCGAGGCGCCTCTGGACTCTGAGTGACCACATCCCAGGCTCAGACATGAGGACAAGGCTGACCAGCCGAGGAAGGCTGCCTGCTTGCCCTTCCTCCACCTCCCAACTTCACTTTGTTGCCTCTGCTCTCTGCTTTAGCCTGGACCTGACCCCTGACCCCAGGGCTCAGTAAGCAGTCCTGAGTGAGGTGTCTGCATCTGTACAGTCAGGCCACTTGTGGTGGTCATTCTTTGGCTGTCTGTCCACACCCTGCCGGACCAACCAGGGCCTGCTTACCTACCACCCCCTATGCACGAGACTGACCTCCCTGCATGCTCGCCCCAGGCCCCAGGTGGTGATTGTTCTAATCAAAGGGGCCATTTGGGGCCAGTGCCCACTGCTGGTTTCCCTGGTAACTAATGAGCCCACCTGAGGTCACTTCCCCTGTAACTGGTAACCTGCCCTTTCCCGGGAACGAAGCCTGCCACCGCGTCCTGCCCGCCGTCCACCGCACACAATCTCTCTGGGACCTTGCTTCAGACGTGTAAGCTCCCCCACCCGTTAAACCACAGATGTCTCTGTCGCTGACTCTGGCTCTTTCTTCGGTCTTGAAGCTGCACAGACATGAGGCTTGCAGGCCTGCAGGGTGCAGTCCTGGCAAAGCAGCCAGGAGACCGAGGAAGTTACCATGAGCGCCGCAATGTCGGGAAACACAGGGCAGGGGAGGAAAGCTGCGGGGGCGTCCACGAACGTGTGGACACTGACGCATCGCTGGGGCAGTCCCCGTCAGCTGTCTGCTGGCAGGTGGGCCCCATGGTGACTAGTGGAGGGCTGTGTCTGGAGAACAGTGGCCTCTAAGGTGTCGTCTGCTGGGATGTCAGAAGTGAGTCTTCCGTAGTTGGCTATGAAGGCTGAGTAGAAGGAATTGATTTTTCTCTTGTGCCTTTGAGATGTAAATGGTCTCCCTGGGCTTGCTGGGAGAAAAAAAAAACTTTTAGGTAAGCTCTATAAAAATAATTATGTTTTGGGAATGTCTGTCTAAAATAGTCTCTCCAGAGTGTGATGACCTGAAACTAAGTTAAATGAAGAGAATCATTGACTACCTGGGTCATTTAAAATAGGAGAAAATACTGGAACGTTAATGACTGGAAATGTCTTAAGTTTACCTACCCTTGCCTTCTTAGGAGAGGCAGACTAAAGCATAAGTTTTCCAATCAGGAAATGCACGATTACATACTTCTTGGTTTTTGCCAGAGATTAAGGTTTCAAGATTATATTCAGTTGTAATTCTTATAACCAAGTTTATCAATTACACTGGGCTCAAGTGTTTGTGCATTTTTAAGTCTTGTCATTTTTAGACTGCTGTACTCTGATGCTTTGCAAAAGTGCCTCATTTTCAAAAAGATTAATAGCAAACACCTGTTGACATTAACAAATCTCTGATAACTTTCAGATTATATTGCTGAACTGGGTAAGAACTTAAAGAATGCTAATGGAAGAGTTGATGGCGTCATAAAAAGTTTACGAAAAGGTAGGTTACTGAACCAACAGGTGAACATGGTTATATTTTTTTATGGGTTTTTGTCTGTGATGTTTCGAGTGTATTTTTGCTTTTGCGGCTGCATCTGGTCTTAGTTGCGGCACGTGGGGTCTTCGGTGCAGCATGTGGGGTCTGTCTGCAGTGCACGGACTCCCGTCGTGTTGCACGGGCTCTGGAGTGGCAGGCTCAGTAGTGGCTGCTGGGTGGCACGTGGGGTCTTAGTTCCCTGCCCAGGGATCTCACCCACTGTCCCGTGCACTGCAAGATGGATTCTTTACCGCTGGGCCACCAAGGAAGCCCCTGTGACTGGCTTCTATCTGTGTTTTCCAGGCAGAGAGAAGCCCTTCCCCTCAAGTTGGTTATGACTGATAGAAATTTGGTCAACTATACCTGTGGGTAGTATTCAAAGTGAAAGTGTTTTCTTTTCTCTCTGCCTGGTCTCTCTAGAAATGGGGGACCTTTGAGTTCTGAGCAGCCTTATCAGCTGAATGGGAAAGTCTGTCTCCTGGCACGTGCAGGAACCTCAATATTTGGGGGATGGTGGGATCCACCGGGGTGGAACCCGATGGCAGGGCTTGGGCATGACTTTTCTTGAGAGGCCTGTTGGGAATTCGGTCCTCCTGGAGGAGTTCTACCTCAGCCAGTTTGGAGAAGCCTAAGCAATTGTTTGACCTGACTTGTTTTGCAGATAAAGTAGTCTTGAGTTGACTGTGTTTGGTGGCAATGAGGGTAATAATTTTAGAGAGAACAATATTGTGTTTCAGTGGATGCCAAACTCTAGTTTTGTTCATTGTGGTCTGTATTTTTGAAAGGTAATATGTTAGCCACACTGTCGACTTGATGTTCTGGATGGAAAGATAACTGTTTAGTGAAATTGTCACAGAGTACAACCTCTCATGAAGTGTGACACTGCTTGCTTTAGGTCTGCAGGTAAAAGCAACAATGTGTGTAAGTGTGTGTGACAGCTGGGTATAAGTGATAAAATGTATAGCCTATAAAGTGTTTCCCCATTAGCATACCCCTGAGATCTGACTGGTTTCCCCTCTCCGTGAATGACTAGGTGAATGGAAAGGAGGCCTGGCTCCTAGGGACAGGATCTGAACTTGGTGAAGGAGCCAGCACCCCCCAGCATTGCAGGACAAATGTTTGGATCGTCCGTGCTTTCTACTGAAAGACTTGCAGTCAAAAGGGGAAATGATGGAACAGCCTGTAGGTATTGAGCATGGGGAAGTTATTCTGGCTCATCCATGGCTGAACGTAAACGTCACCGGACCAGAGCAGCCTGCTCCGTGGCCTTTAGACAAGCCTTGTGCGCCTGCTGTGGCTGTTGAGTGAAGGGATGTGTTTGAAAGGCAGATGTCTAACGTGGCTGTCACAGATGTGATTTTGGACATGCTCTTGTGTTACTGAAAACCTGAGTTTCCTGAAGTGTATTGCAGACCAGGAGAAAACCGCCGGTGGGGGTGGCATTATCTCTGAATGTGNAGGGCCGCCCAGCCGGCCCCAGCCCCTGCCCTGGGCCCTGTGCCCCGGTGGCCTGATGGATGGGTTGGGCGCGGGTCCTGGCCACTGCCCAGGTGTCGGGGTGGGGAGGGGGTGTCTGCGGACAGCGGGGGTGGAAAGCGCCAGGCAGGGAGAGAGAGAGGCGCATGAATAATCCACTGACCTTTCCTCTCCGTGTTTGGGCGAACCTAAGCCTGTTTACAATAAACCCCAGGGAGATTTTTCATCCTTCCAAATGGAACAAGGGTTATGTAAGCAGAGAGACCTGGAGCTCGGCAAACACCTGCTCCGGGGGGCCCCATGGAGGGAGACGGGGGGGGGGAAGAGGGGCCCTCCGCCGACTCATGACCAAGTTCAAGATGACACGGGCTCCATCAAGCAGGAGACTGCTGGGAAGGGCAGAGGGTGCTTCTGGCGGGGCATCAGATGGGCCGTGCTCTTGGGCCACCCTCCTCCGCAGCCTGTGCAAGTCAGGAGGGCTCACCGTCTTGTACCTCCGCCCCCCCACCGCCTCCAGGAGGCTGCCCATCTCTAGAGTTTATTTCAAAATGACCCTGGGTGTCCTCCGTCTTTAAACACGGGCCTGCATATTTCCTGATGATAGTAAGGAAGACAAAAGCCACTCACCCCTCCTAGGTTTTTATCTTTCTGCTTTCTGCATCCTTGGGGACTATCACTGGCAGCTCGACCCAGGTTGTTTATGTCTTTCATCTTAGGGTTTAGGTAGGTGTATTGTGTTAAGTAAGTTAAGCCGGACTGGGAGCGTGAGGTCAGCAACCCACGCTTTGGAGGGTCTGCAGGATTCCTTTTGGAGGGTCTGCAGGACCAGCTCTAGGCAGGTCAGCACCCTGTACCCATTCATGATTTGGGCAAGGCTGGTTCAACCCCACTTGGGGCGACCTCTCCCCACAATTTCCCAAATACAGACCTAGACTTGCCAGTCCAGAGCGATCTTGACCTCCAGCTCAGACCACACTATGTCACAGGAGAGGAAGGAAGGCTTCTATGGTGCCCCCAAATGTCCCGCTCTGGTGTTCAGACTCTCTGGCAGGCAGTGGCGGGTGGCATTTTCCGAGATGGCTGCGGGAAGATCTCCCCACCCGCCACAGGTGAGGGGTCTGTGCTCTCCTCTGTTTGCATCTCAGTGGCCCCGCGCCCGCAGCAGAAGTGGAGCCGTCTGACTGCCCCGAGGGGGCCCGGAGAGGGGACACACTTCTGTGTGGTCCTGTTGGGACATTGCTTCTGGGAACCCAGCCACCATGACGTGGGGAAGCTGAGAGGCCCGCACGGAGAGGTCGACGTGGAGGGAAGCGAGGCTGCAGATTCCCGGCTGACAGCCAGCACCTCCCCCAGCACAGCACCATCTTGGAGGGGGCCCTCCAGCAGCACCCGGTCAGGCTGCCAGGGCTGCCAGAGCCGGGTCTGCAGCCCCGGGTGTCCAGCTCCAGAGCCAGTGGCTTCTCCCACTGGCAGCCACTCCTACAGGTTATGAACTCTCCTACCCCTCAGGCCCTCTTCGGCATGGGCCCCACTGCCTTTCCCAGGCTCCTCCAAGGCACCCACCACTTATCCAACCATCCAGCCATGTGCCCGGTGATCTGCCAGCCACAGACCCCTCCCAGGCTTCCTGCCACCATTGCACCACTGTGTCCTGGGTCTGGAATGTCCTCCATTGTAGAAAGCTGCCCACCCAGGTATAAGGCCATCTGGGCTTCAGAGCTTCTGCTGGGGTGTGAAGAGGCCTGAACTCGGCCTGTCTGCTGACCCACCGCCTCTCCCCCCCTTCACCCCCACTTCACAGCAGTGCCACCTGCTGCCCCCACTCCTGCAGCTTGCCAGCCTGGCTTGTGGCAGCACTAAGGTCCTGTCAGTCCCATCCCGTCAGCCTCCCATTGCCCACTCCCTGGCACTGTTCCCTGAGAGTGGTGAGTCCCCCAGCTCCAGGGCAACCTCAACTCACTTACCGCTGGAGCCCTCCAGCTGGAGTGTTCTCCTCACACCCAAGCCCATCTTAACAAGGCGGGGAAAAGTGGCTCAGAGTGAGTTGTCCTGGCATTGCTGTCCCCTCTCCTGGCATCCCAGAGGCCCCACGTGCCTCCTCTGTGCCTGGTGGACTCCCAGATACCTTAAGGCATCTGGCTCAGATGCCCCTTCCCACAGGAAGCCCTCCTGGCTTCCTCCCTCATCCACTCCAGATTTGTACACCCTCATCAGGGCCTTTCCCCAGTGTTCTTATTGCTCATTGCTGCCTTGCAGGACCCTCGGCCTCACAAGACTCCCCTACCTGGCCCTACTGTGCCAAAGCTCAGAGAGGTTGGGACATTTGCCCAGTGTCACACAGCTGGGAAGTGGCAGAGCCCAGCACACATTCAGACAGATTGGAGCCCAGTGCTTTGCCTGCAGGCAGTGCAGCCTAGTGGCCATGGAGGCGAGGAGGGCTAGGAGGCTGCCCCTGCCCCTGGTGTGTGGCCTTGGGCAGGTGACTTCACTTGTGACATCGTCTTCGAGGCGCCTCTGGACTCTGAGTGACCACATCCCAGGCTCAGACATGAGGACAAGGCTGACCAGCCGAGGAAGGCTGCCTGCTTGCCCTTCCTCCACCTCCCAACTTCACTTTGTTGCCTCTGCTCTCTGCTTTAGCCTGGACCTGACCCCTGACCCCAGGGCTCAGTAAGCAGTCCTGAGTGAGGTGTCTGCATCTGTACAGTCAGGCCACTTGTGGTGGTCATTCTTTGGCTGTCTGTCCACACCCTGCCGGACCAACCAGGGCCTGCTTACCTACCACCCCCTATGCACGAGACTGACCTCCCTGCATGCTCGCCCCAGGCCCCAGGTGGTGATTGTTCTAATCAAAGGGGCCATTTGGGGCCAGTGCCCACTGCTGGTTTCCCTGGTAACTAATGAGCCCACCTGAGGTCACTTCCCCTGTAACTGGTAACCTGCCCTTTCCCGGGAACGAAGCCTGCCACCGCGTCCTGCCCGCCGTCCACCGCACACAATCTCTCTGGGACCTTGCTTCAGACGTGTAAGCTCCCCCACCCGTTAAACCACAGATGTCTCTGTCGCTGACTCTGGCTCTTTCTTCGGTCTTGAAGCTGCACAGACATGAGGCTTGCAGGCCTGCAGGGTGCAGTCCTGGCAAAGCAGCCAGGAGACCGAGGAAGTTACCATGAGCGCCGCAATGTCGGGAAACACAGGGCAGGGGAGGAAAGCTGCGGGGGCGTCCACGAACGTGTGGACACTGACGCATCGCTGGGGCAGTCCCCGTCAGCTGTCTGCTGGCAGGTGGGCCCCATGGTGACTAGTGGAGGGCTGTGTCTGGAGAACAGTGGCCTCTAAGGTGTCGTCTGCTGGGATGTCAGAAGTGAGTCTTCCGTAGTTGGCTATGAAGGCTGAGTAGANCTTTCTCTCTGCCTGGTCTCTCTAGAAATGGGGGACCTTTGAGTTCTGAGCAGCCTTATCAGCTGAATGGGAAAGTCTGTCTCCTGGCACGTGCAGGAACCTCAATATTTGGGGGATGGTGGGATCCACCGGGGTGGAACCCGATGGCAGGGCTTGGGCATGACTTTTCTTGAGAGGCCTGTTGGGAATTCGGTCCTCCTGGAGGAGTTCTACCTCAGCCAGTTTGGAGAAGCCTAAGCAATTGTTTGACCTGACTTGTTTTGCAGATAAAGTAGTCTTGAGTTGACTGTGTTTGGTGGCAATGAGGGTAATAATTTTAGAGAGAACAATATTGTGTTTCAGTGGATGCCAAACTCTAGTTTTGTTCATTGTGGTCTGTATTTTTGAAAGGTAATATGTTAGCCACACTGTCGACTTGATGTTCTGGATGGAAAGATAACTGTTTAGTGAAATTGTCACAGAGTACAACCTCTCATGAAGTGTGACACTGCTTGCTTTAGGTCTGCAGGTAAAAGCAACAATGTGTGTAAGTGTGTGTGACAGCTGGGTATAAGTGATAAAATGTATAGCCTATAAAGTGTTTCCCCATTAGCATACCCCTGAGATCTGACTGGTTTCCCCTCTCCGTGAATGACTAGGTGAATGGAAAGGAGGCCTGGCTCCTAGGGACAGGATCTGAACTTGGTGAAGGAGCCAGCACCCCCCAGCACTGCAGGACAAATGTTTGGATCGTCCGTGCTTTCTACTGAAAGACTTGCAGTCAAAAGGGGAAATGATGGAACAGCCTGTAGGTATTGAGCATGGGGAAGTTATTCTGGCTCATCCATGGCTGAACGTAAACGTCACCGGACCAGAGCAGCCTGCTCCGTGGCCTTTAGACAAGCCTTGTGCACCTGCTGTGGCTGTTGAGTGAAGGGATGTGTTTCAAAGGCAGATGTCTAACGTGGCTGTCACAGATGTGATTTTGGACATGCTCTTGTGTTACTGAAAACCTGAGTTTCCTGAAGTGTATTGCAGACCAGGAGAAAACCGCCGGTGGGGGTGGCATTATCTCTGAATGTGGCCACTGTGTGTATTCCACTCAGTTGTCACCACTGCACCTGCCCCAGGCCTGTCAAGTGTCTCTCGTTTTGTCCCTAGTCTAAGGAGGGAGCTCCACTGAAGGCTGAGCAGCCTCACTGGCCTCGCTGGAAGCTGAGTCTAGTTGCTGGGACCACAGTGAAGTGCTGCGGTGGTCCTCCTCTGATTAGTTAGTTCATTGGCTCGGTCACATCCAGCTCTTTGCGACCCCACGGACTGCAGCACGCCAGGCCTCCCTGTCCCTCACCAACTCCCAGAGTTCACTCAAACTCATGTCCATTGAGTCTGGGAGGCCATCCAACCACCTCGTCCTCCGTCGTCCCCTTCTCTCGCCTTCAGTCTTTCCCAGCATCAGGGTCTTTTCCAATGAGTCAGTTCTTCGCATCAGGTGGCCAAGGTATTGGAGTTTTAGCTTCAGCATCAGTCCTTCCAATGAATATTCAGGACTGACTCCTTCTGGACCTCCATGAAAAATCGACCCAGCCACTGTGCCTCTGGGAGAGGCACAGACTGACCACGGGTGTTGAGACTCCCCGCCTTCCCGGCCCTCATGCTAGTGCACGGAAGGACCCGCCGGTCAGTGCTAGTGTGTGGCTTGCTGGCCATGAACCCCCCGGGCCAGGCTGCGTGGGTGGAACAGGCTGGCTTATGGATGCACAAGTCCAGTGAGTGGAGCCAACTGTTTGGAAAGACCTGATGGGTCCCCTCCTCATGGCACCCAGCATAACGGGGTGGGGCACACCTGTAACTCTGCTGACTCCTGGCTCGGTCCCTAGAATGTTCCCTTTAGAGCCAGACCCTCCCCTGCCCCTGGGAGCGGCTCTGGGTTTGTGAAACCCAGGGATGGCACAACTGTCCCTGTGACTGGACAGGGCGCTGCTGCCATTGAACCCTTCTCCGTTGACCTGCTAAGTTCACCCGCATCCTAGCTCAGGACTGTTCTGAGCAGCCCAGGTCTCTATACTTGCTCCTCACTGGCAGCTGCTGTCTGTGCTGTACCTGTGGGGTCTGCTTGCACAGCCCACTGCACGTCTGACTGCAGGGATATGGCAGAGAAGAGGCACCAAGACTCGAGAGTCCTGCACGGTTTGCACGGGTAGGGCATGTAGTCAGGCCACTCAAGGCAGCCGCTCTCTTGCTGTCTGTCCATCCCTTGCCCGACCAGTGCCAGCTTCACCTACCCACTACACACAGGACTGACTTCCCTGCCTACTCACCCCAGGTCCTACCCAGCTGGTGACTGTTCTAATCAAAGGGGCCATGAGGGGCATGCCCCTCTGCTGGTTTCCCTGGTAACTAGTGAGCCCTCCTGATGTCAGTTCGCCTATAACTGGTAACCTCCCCTGCCCCGAGGAGTGAAGCCTGCCACCTTGTCCAACCCACTGTCTGCCCCACCTAGTGGGGCATCACTCTAGGACCCTATGTTAGACAGCGTTAAGTTCCCCGACTCATTAAACCACTGATGTCTCTGTTGCTGGCTCCGGGCTCTTTCTTGGGTCTTGAAGCTGGACAAGCACAGGGCTTGTGGGCCTGCGGAGGGCAGCCCAGCAGCCCCAGAGGTGCTCTCACACCTGCCTCCCTCCCCCTGCTGACAGCCACCCCTCTCCCCAGCTACAGGACTCAGTCCTGCTCACAGAGGAGCAGGCAACAGAGGNCGAAGAGAATCATTGACTACCTGGGTCATTTAAAATAGGAGAAAATACTGGAACGTTAATGACTGGAAATGTCTTAAGTTTACCTACCCTTGCCTTCTTAGGAGAGGCAGACTAAAGCATAAGTTTTCCAATCAGGAAATGCACGATTACATACTTCTTGGTTTTTGCCAGAGATTAAGGTTTCAAGATTATATTCAGTTGTAATTCTTATAACCAAGTTTATCAATTACACTGGGCTCAAGTGTTTGTGCATTTTTAAGTCTTGTCATTTTTAGACTGCTGTACTCTGATGCTTTGCAAAAGTGCCTCATTTTCAAAAAGATTAATAGCAAACACCTGTTGACATTAACAAATCTCTGATAACTTTCAGATTATATTGCTGAACTGGGTAAGAACTTAAAGAATGCTAATGGAAGAGTTGATGGCGTCATAAAAAGTTTACGAAAAGGTAGGTTACTGAACCAACAGGTGAACATGGTTATATTTTTTTATGGGTTTTTGTCTGTGATGTTTCGAGTGTATTTTTGCTTTTGCGGCTGCATCTGGTCTTAGTTGCGGCACGTGGGGTCTTCGGTGCAGCATGTGGGGTCTGTCTGCAGTGCACGGACTCCCGTCGTGTTGCACGGGCTCTGGAGTGGCAGGCTCAGTAGTGGCTGCTGGGTGGCACGTGGGGTCTTAGTTCCCTGCCCAGGGATCTCACCCACTGTCCCGTGCACTGCAAGATGGATTCTTTACCGCTGGGCCACCAAGGAAGCCCCTGTGACTGGCTTCTATCTGTGTTTTCCAGGCAGAGAGAAGCCCTTCCCCTCAAGTTGGTTATGACTGATAGAAATTTGGTCAACTATACCTGTGGGTAGTATTCAAAGTGAAAGTGTTTTCCTTTCTCTCTGCCTGGTCTCTCTAGAAATGGGGGACCTTTGAGTTCTGAGCAGCCTTATCAGCTGAATGGGAAAGTCTGTCTCCTGGCACGTGCAGGAACCTCAATATTTGGGGGATGGTGGGATCCACCGGGGTGGAACCCGATGGCAGGGCTTGGGCATGACTTTTCTTGAGAGGCCTGTTGGGAATTCGGTCCTCCTGGAGGAGTTCTACCTCAGCCAGTTTGGAGAAGCCTAAGCAATTGTTTGACCTGACTTGTTTTGCAGATAAAGTAGTCTTGAGTTGACTGTGTTTGGTGGCAATGAGGGTAATAATTTTAGAGAGAACAATATTGTGTTTCAGTGGATGCCAAACTCTAGTTTTGTTCATTGTGGTCTGTATTTTTGAAAGGTAATATGTTAGCCACACTGTCGACTTGATGTTCTGGATGGAAAGATAACTGTTTAGTGAAATTGTCACAGAGTACAACCTCTCATGAAGTGTGACACTGCTTGCTTTAGGTCTGCAGGTAAAAGCAACAATGTGTGTAAGTGTGTGTGACAGCTGGGTATAAGTGATAAAATGTATAGCCTATAAAGTGTTTCCCCATTAGCATACCCCTGAGATCTGACTGGTTTCCCCTCTCCGTGAATGACTAGGTGAATGGAAAGGAGGCCTGGCTCCTAGGGACAGGATCTGAACTTGGTGAAGGAGCCAGCACCCCCCAGCACTGCAGGACAAATGTTTGGATCGTCCGTGCTTTCTACTGAAAGACTTGCAGTCAAAAGGGGAAATGATGGAACAGCCTGTAGGTATTGAGCATGGGGAAGTTATTCTGGCTCATCCATGGCTGAACGTAAACGTCACCGGACCAGAGCAGCCTGCTCCGTGGCCTTTAGACAAGCCTTGTGCACCTGCTGTGGCTGTTGAGTGAAGGGATGTGTTTGAAAGGCAGATGTCTAACGTGGCTGTCACAGATGTGATTTTGGACATGCTCTTGTGTTACTGAAAACCTGAGTTTCCTGAAGTGTATTGCAGACCAGGAGAAAACCGCCGGTGGGGGTGGCATTATCTCTGAATGTGGCCACTGTGTGTATTCCACTCAGTTGTCACCACTGCACCTGCCCCAGGCCTGTCAAGTGTCTCTCGTTTTGTCCCTAGTCTAAGGAGGGAGCTCCACTGAAGGCTGAGCAGCCTCACTGGCCTCGCTGGAAGCTGAGTCTAGTTGCTGGGACCACAGTGAAGTGCTGCGGTGGTCCTCCTCTGATTAGTTAGTTCATTGGCTCGGTCACATCCAGCTCTTTGCGACCCCACGGACTGCAGCACGCCAGGCCTCCCTGTCCCTCACCAACTCCCAGAGTTCACTCAAACTCATGTCCATTGAGTCTGGGAGGCCATCCAACCACCTCGTCCTCCGTCGTCCCCTTCTCTCGCCTTCAGTCTTTCCCAGCATCAGGGTCTTTTCCAATGAGTCAGTTCTTCGCATCAGGTGGCCAAGGTATTGGAGTTTTAGCTTCAGCATCAGTCCTTCCAATGAATATTCAGGACTGACTCCTTCTGGACCTCCATGAAAAATCGACCCAGCCACTGTGCCTCTGGGAGAGGCACAGACTGACCACGGGTGTTGAGACTCCCTGCCTTCCCGGCCCTCATGCTAGTGCACGGAAGGACCCGCCGGTCAGCGCTAGTGTGTGGCTTGCTGGCCATGAACCCCCCGGGCCAGGCTGCGTGGGTGGAACAGGCTGGCTTATGGATGCACAAGTCCAGTGAGTGGAGCCAACTGTTTGGAAAGACCTGATGGGTCCCCTCCTCATGGCACCCAACATAACGGGGTGGGGCACACCTGTAACTCTGCTGACTCCTGGCTCGGTCCCTAGAATGTTCCCTTTAGAGCCAGACCCTCCCCTGCCCCTGGGAGCAGCTCTGGGTTTGTGAAACCCAGGGATGGCACAACTGTCCCTGTGACTGGACAGGGCGCTGCTGCCATTGAACCCTTCTCCGTTGACCCGCTAAGTTCACCCGCATCCTAGCTCAGGACTGTTCTGAGCAGCCCAGGTCTCTACACTTGCTCCTCACTGGCAGCTGCTGTCTGTGCTGTACCTATGGGGTCTGCTTGCACAGCCCACTGCACGTCTGACTGCAGGGATATGGCAGAGAAGAGGCACCAAGACTCGAGAGTCCTGCACGGTTTGCACGGGTAGGGCATGTAGTCAGGCCACTCAAGGCAGCCGCTCTCTTGCTGTCTGCCCATCCCTTGCCCGACCAGTGCCAGCTTCACCTACCCACTACACACAGGACTGACTTCCCTGCCTACTCACCCCAGGTCCTACCCAGCAGGTGACTGTTCTAATCAAAGGGGCCATGAGGGGCATGCCCCTCTGCTGGTTTCCCTGGTAACTAGTGAGCCCTCCTGATGTCAGTTCGCCTATAACTGGTAACCTCCCCTGCCCCGAGGAGTGAAGCCTGCCACCTTGTCCAACCCACTGTCTGCCCCACCTAGTGGGGCATCACTCTAGGACCCTATGTTAGACAGCGTTAAGTTCCCCGACTCATTAAACCACTGATGTCTCTGTTGCTGGCTCCGGGCTCTTTCTTGGGTCTTGAAGCTGGACAAGCACAGGGCTTGTGGGCCTGCAGAGGGCAGCCCAGCAGCCCCAGAGGTGCTCTCACACCTGCCTCCCTCCCCCTGCTGACAGCCACCCCTCTCCCCAGCTACAGGACTCAGTCCTGCTCACAGAGGAGCAGGCAACAGAGGGTATGAGTGTTTATTCTTTCTGGCGCCTAAAGGTAAATTTTGTCGTGGTCACACACATCTGTGCTATATGTTCACAGTGGAAAAGGTAGAAAAACCCAGAGAAGCAAGAAGAGGTTGTGGGTAACCCTCCACCTAGAGATTAAGTCTTTTGCATATTTGTGTCCTTCCTTCCTGCTTTTGATGTGGCTTCAAGCACGCGCTTTGTTGCATTCGTTTTCCTTAGATCTTACATATATTATCTCACTTTATCCTTAAACAGTTCCATCAGGTTTGCATTATTATAAGCCCCATTTTATTGAACTGAGATGAAGTAACTAAGTGAGTTATAAAGATACTAAATGTGAGAACAGTGAATATAAACTCAGCTAAGCGATTGATTGCGGACTGTATTCTTGCCCACGTAGACACCTCCCCACAACACACACATGCAGACCAACGGAGAGATGAAGTTGAGGCACCTTTGAATTTTTTTAACGTAATAATAGAGCAGGAATGTGTTTCTATTTCACTAAATAGGATCCCCCTGCATTTTTGGCCCCTGTCTCCCAAGTCAGTCTGTTAGTGTTGAATGTCTAGATAAACATCACAGCGTTGAACATCTTAGAGTTAAATCTCTTTGCACACATCCTTAATTATTTCCTTTCTATAAATCCCTAACAGCGGGGAATTCAAGTCACTGTTTATTCATACTTGCAATTTTGGTAGTTATTGCTAAATCGCCTTCCAGAAAAGCTGAATACATTTACACTTCCAAGAGCTGTATCTGAGCAGGATCAACAAGGGTTTGAAAAATCTTTCTTCGCTAGGGTTCTGGTGTCTTAGAGGCTTTTCTAGCCATTAGCACCCCGACCATGTTCCAAAGAGGAATATTCCAGTTACCTGGGAAGCTGGGCCAGCACTCTGTGACGCCTGGGAAGGAAGGAAGGAGGGAGGGGACAAGGGACAGGGAGGCTACATCCTGCTTGAAAAAGGCTGTTCCTGGGGTGAGGGCATTTTGTCTTCCACCTTACTCCTGGGTCAAGAAGATCCCCTGGAGGAGGGCATGGCAATCCACTCCAGTATTCTTGCCTGGAGAATCCCATGGACAGAGGAGCCTAGAGGGTTACAGTCCATGGGGTCGCAAAGAGTCAGACACGACTGAGTGTCTAAAGCACCACTCCTGCATGAAGCTGGTCTTCTTGAGGGAAGGAGAGAGTTTACCTGTACTGCTGGGAGCACCCCAGAGCACCACAAAACCTGTGTTCAGGTTTGAGAGAAGACTCCAGGAGGAGGGTTGAAATGACTGGGCATGAACTCAGGAACTGTCCCCACTTAGTGGAGGGCAGGTGAAGGGGGTTGAGTAAAAGTCCCCGCCAGTTGGCCATGACCCAGGAGCACTGCAGGTTCCCGGGGTTCACAACCAGCCACGCCTCCATGGGCTTGTCACACGTGAACCCCAGAGGCTTCCTGCCAACTTGGGTGCCAAAGCAAATGGCTTTCCAAAGGGCTTGCAGTTCCCTGGGATAAGCAAGAGGAAGACAGAATGGTGCAGTANAACCAGCCACGCCTCCATGGGCTTGTCACACGTGAACCCCAGAGGCTTCCTGCCAACTTGGGTGCCAAAGCAAATGGCTTTCCAAAGGGCTTGCAGTTCCCTGGGATAAGCAAGAGGAAGACAGGCTGGTGCAGTGCAGAGACGCCAGGTTCCAGACGGGGATAGACCTGGGCTGAGATCTAGTCTCTGTCGGGCCAGCCCCCAGGGCTCCTGGCGAGGATCTCACTTCTTGGCTTCCCCGGGGGCAGCGCAGCTCCTGGGTTGCAGGGCTGTGAAGACCACAGATGGTTGACCTCTGGGGCTTGGTGCACAGACCACAGTTGCCCATAAATGGGACCTGTGCTAACTTTTACCTGAAATCGAGAAGTGAATGAATGTGATGCCAAACCAGAGACTCCCCTGCTCCACTCCTGCCATTGCAGCAGCTGAAATATTGGCTACAGGTGAGGTTAATAAGCTCAGTGATGGCTTTTCATCACTCCATTTTTTAGAATCTTTCAACAATCTCACTGAGCCCCCATTTTACAGATGAGAAAATAGGAGGTCTGAGAGTTCTAAACAGTGGTCAGCCGAAACCCACATTCTTTCTGGGGAGGGAAAGTGTAAATCACTCAATCGTGTCCAACTCTTTGCTACCCCATGGACTGCAGGCTGCCAGGTTCCTCTTCTGTGGGGTTCTCCAGGCAAGAATACTGGAGTGGATAGCCATTTCTTACTCCAGGGGATCTTCCCAACCCAGGGATCGGAAGCGGGTCTCCTGCAATGCCAGCAGATTCTTTACTGACTGAGCCACCAGAGAAGCCTTTCTAGGGAGACCACCCCCCCATAAAAACCCATGTGAGAAAATGGCAATTCATCTTCCAATGGCAGTGGCAGTGGGGGCCACACACAGTCCCTGCCTGGGGAGCCAAGGGTGGGGGCAGGGAGGCAGGCTGGGAGACGGGCCACGGCGTCAGCCCCCCAGACGTGCATCATAGGGCAGGCTCAGCTCTGCTGGGAGAGCCTGCCAGCTGCAGAGCTGCCCCCACCCCCCATCCAAGAGAAGCTGCATCTGAGGAGGTGTTTCTGCCAGGCTGTCCCATGTTGGGTGAAACTAGGAAATGGTTATTAATGCTTGAGATTTCATAAATTTTTCCCCCATTAGAAAGGAGGTCCTGAAAAGCCATGTCTGCTTCCCATAATTGGCGAGTGTTCCCCAGATGGCTGTTCAGCCACCTTGAAAATCAATGTTTTCACGACCTTTGACCCCTCCCGCGCTGACGAGTGTCTCCTGCAGGTTGGTCCCAGGATGAAGACAATAAAAGCAAATATATAACAGCAAAGGCCCGAGGTTAATGTCTTTAACAAGATAATGTTACTTAAGGGAACTGTAACGCAAATCATTCCAAAATTCCATGTATTCGCTGCAGCTCCAACTGTATTCTGAAACCAAATGTACGTGCTGCCGGCGCGTCTGGCCGTGCACGGGCTCTGCGTGTGCGCTGCTTACTTTGATCACGTGTCACACAGTTGGTTTAATACCCTAATCATTCAAAACCCCTAAAAGCTACGGAAGGTGGTTTGGGGCGACTGTGGAGGTTCTTGCTCCTCGGGCCTTGTGTTTTCTGGATTAATGGTTGTCCCACTGCCAAGCAAGACTGATGCCCCCTGGGGGACCCTTTGCCAGCAAGGGTTGTTGTCCTGTCACTCAGTCCTGTCTGACTCTTTGTGACCCCATGGACTACAACATGCCAGGCTCCTCTGTCCTTCACTGTCTCCCAGTGTTTGCTCAAAACCATGTCCGTTGAGTCAATGATGCCATCCAACTCTCTTAACCTCTGTCATTCCCTCCTCTTGCCCTCAGTCTTTCCAATGAGTCTAATTTTTGCATCAAGTGGCCAAAGTACTGAGGCTTCATCATCAGCCCTTCCAGTGAATATTCAGGTTTGCTTTCCTTTAGGGTTGACTGGTTTGATCTCTTTGCTGACCCTCAGTGAAGGTGACAACTGAAAAACTCTGCTTAGCAAACAGGTGTTTCGATCTCCTGATGCCAAACACCTAATGTTCAGATTTAATCTGGATTTGGGCATCAGGGGAATGGGTTTGCACCCTGGTGAGCAGATTCCGTTTGTCATTGATATGACATTCCATGGCATTGTATATCCACCTCTCAAGCCACGGTCCTCAGAGAATAATCTCAAGAGAGTGAGCACAAGGGTCTGGGACCAGGAGCATCACCTGAGGTTTCCCTCATGTCTGTGTCATCGTCCCAGGTGGACCACTTCCTGGGGCTGGGAGCGCAGATTCAATCCCTGATGGCATGGTGCACGCTTACCAGGGCGGCTGGAAATAAAGTCTGGGCACCTGCAGCACATGTTGGCCAAGTGGGGAGGGGTGGGCAGTACTGCTGCAGGGGCACCGGTGCCCCCATGGAGAGGGCGCTCGGCTTGAGGGGTTCCCCTGGGAGCCTCACTGAAGCTGGGACTTGGAGACACAGGCCAGAGACGAGATGAGAAGGGATGCCCCAGGGTGGGGGTGGCCTCACCGAGGCCCAGGAGACAATCTGGCCTTGGTCCCCACCACTTAGGGACCTTTCAGAAACCCACCCCAGGGGCATTGCCCTCCTTCTCAGAAGCCCTCCAAGACACATGGTCGGCATCCAGCTCATCCCTCGCCCCCAAGTCCTGCCTCTGAGCCTGTCTCTGCTTTCCAGGTGGGAAAGACCTGCTCCCTCCCCTCTGCTTCCCTCTAGGCGTCAAGGGAGGAGACGGGCCTTGGGTAGGGACCAGACGGAACGGGCGAGGCATCCGTAGTGCCTTCTGCAACCTCCCAGTGCAGTTCCATATCCTCATCTCCATCAGCCTAGGCCCAAGAAGGTGAGCCAAATCCAGCCCCAAGCGGGCTGCGTGTGGACTTCAGGCTATTTCAGGTCTCCTTTTTGGACTCTCAGGAATTTTCTCAAGTATACACACATTGCCTCTGTAGCCAGGATTGCTGCTGCTGCTAAGTCGCCTCAGTCATGTCTGACTCTTGCAGCCCACCAGGCTCCCCCGTCCCTGGGATTCTCCAGGCAAGAACAGTGCAGTGGCTTGCCATTTCCCTCTCCAATGCATGAAAGGGAAAAGTGAAAGTGAAGTTGCTCAGTCGTGTCTGACTCTTCCCGACCCCATGGACTACAGCCCACCAGTGGTGTTCAAATTGAAGGATAGTTGCTTTACAATGTCATGTTAATTTCTGCTGTATGGCAAAGTGACTCAGTTATACACACATATGCTTTCTTTTTTAAAAAATTCTTTTCCATCACGGTTTATCCCGGGGGATTGGATATAGTTTCCTGTGCTAAACAGTAGGACCTTGTGGTTTATCCATCCTATGTATGTAATAGTTTGCCTTTCCTAATGTCAAACTCCCAGTCTGTCTTCTTCCCCTTTCCCTCCCCCTTGGCAACCACAGGTCTGCTCTCTCTGGCTGTGAGTCTGTTCCTGTTCTGTGGATCAGTTCATTTGTGCCACATTTTAGATTCCACATATAAGTGATATTATGTGATGTTTGTCTTTCTCTTTCTGACTTACTTCACTTCACGTGATAATCTCTGGTTGCGCCCATGTTGCTGCAAATGGCATTATTCTGTTCTTTTTTATGGCTGAGTAATATTCCATTGTATATATGTACCACATTTTCTTTACCCATTCATCTATTGATGGACATTTAGGTTGCTTCTAAGTCTTGGCTACTGTAAACAGTGCTGCAGTGAACATAAGGGTGCATGTATCTTTTTGAATTATAACTTTGTCTGGATATAAGCCATGGAATGGGATTGCCTGGGTAGTTGGATTTTTAGTTTTTAAAGGAAGCTCCATATTGTCCTCAATAGTGGCTGCACCAACTTACATTCCCATCAACAGTGTAGGAGGACTCCCTTTTCTCCACACCCTTTCCAGCATTTATTATTTGTAGACTTTTTAATCATGGGCATTCTGACTGGTGGGAGGTGGTGCCTCACTGTAGTTTTGACTTGCATTTCTCTAATAATTAGCCATGTTGAGCACCTTTTCAAGTGCTATTGCTCATCTGTATGTCTTCTTTGGAGAAATAGCTATCTAGGTCTTCTGCCCATTTTTCAAGTGCATCATTTTTTGTTGTTCAGTTGTTTGAGCTGTTTGTCTATTTTGGAGATTAAGCCCTTGGTCACATCATGTGCAAATATTTTCTCCCATTCTGTGGGTTGTCTTCTTTGCTTTTTTAATGGTTTCCTTTGCTGTGTGAAAGAGGAGAGTGAAAAAGCTGGCTTAAAATTCAACATTCAGAAAACTATGACCATGGCTTCCATTCCAATCACTTCATAGCAAATAGATGGGGAAACAATGGAAACAGTGACAGACTTTATTTTTGAGGGCTTCAAAATCACTGCAGATGGAGCCTGTAGCTATGAAATTAAAAGATGTATGCTCCTTGGAAGAAAAGCTATGACCAACATAGACAGCATATTAAAAAGTAGAGACATTACTTTGCCAGCAAAAGNCAGCCTCTGCTCCTCTGTGAGCCTTCACAGCTCCTCCCAGGGCCCAGGTGCCTGCTTTCTAGCCTTCTAGCCATCAGCACCAGCCACATGTCTGGTTCCTGTTCTGCCCTGTGCCCTGAGGCCTCCTCCATGGATGCTGTGCCCTCATCCCACATGTGACCGTGACACGCTGCCCATCACAGGGGGATCAACTGCCCACCCCTCAACTCAGCAGGTGTGACTGATGTCTCGCCCATTGGAGGATGCGGAGGTCATATAGGTGAGGCCCCTACCCTTCTGCTCTTGAAGTTTTTGGCAGCCATGCAACAAGGGACCCCAAACTCCACATCAGGGAGACCACACAAGAGGACTTGAGGCCTCACGAAGAAAGGAACCCCACCATCTGTTTGCAGCACCACCTTCCGCCTGAGACCCTGACCACAGAGTCCCTGGGAGACACTCATGGNACTCCACATCAGGGAGACCACACAAGAGGACTTGAGGCCTCACGAAGAAAGGAACCCCACCATCTGTTTGCAGCACCACCTTCCGCCTGAGACCCTGACCACAGAGTCCCTGGGAGACACTCATGGTTTGAACTGTGTCCTCTGGAGAAAGACATGTTGGGGTCCTAACCCCCAGGACCTCAGAAAGTGACCTTATTCAGTGATACGGCTTTCATAGACGCTGTCAAGCTACAGTGAGGTCATTAGGGAGGGATCAGATCCAACATGACTTGTGTTCCTGGAAGAAAAGAAAAACTGGACATAGAGACACAGGGAAATACCAGGTGAAGATGAAGGCAGAGATCCAGGTGATGCTTCTGCAAGCCAAAGGCCACCAAAGTGGCCAGCAGCCACCAAAAGGGGGCGGATTATTTCCCAGAACCCTCAGGACTAACCAGCCCCGGGACACCCTGACCTCAGACTTCTGGCCTCCAGAAGGTGAGACTACACCCCTCTCTTTTCTGAGCCACCTGGTGTGTGTGGTCCTTTATTCCAACAGCACTAGCAAAGGAATGCAGGAGATAATAAAATGGTTGTTGTTTTCAGTTAAAATTCAGTTTGGGTCTGGTTTGTTACACAGTACTACCCAGCTCGAATATTCGCCCACAAAGGGGAATCTCCTTGAAGGCAGGACCCACTGGCATGTGGTATATGCTTATTAAATGAGCACCTGTAGGATGATCGGCCGCCATTGCCCTCAGGCGCGTCCCTGGGCAGCCCTGCTGCTCCAGGTCCATCCTCCTGGGTGTAGGGAGCTTGGGCTGCAAACTCAGAAGCGACTGAGCAGCCATCATAGGCCTGGGAACCGGAGTGAAACCCCCCCTGGTGATGCATTTCCTGAGAGAGCCCATGCCTGGGAAAACAGGAAGGTTCCTGCCGATGCGTTTTTATGGGCACCCAATGTGAGATTTCAGAGGATGGAGGCCTAGGCAGGAACAATGTGTGTGAGCTGTTAAAAGCCAGTGGGAGGCATATGCTTTTGCATTCAAGTGGGCCACACAATTGAATGGATGCTGAAGAGAGCTCATGTTGATGACAAAAGAAAACCCAGCTTGAGTTCTAGACTGTCTCCCCCAGTGCAGGCCACCCAGGGCAGCGAGAGCTAGGACTACAGGATTGGATCCTGTTAAGAGACCTGGAGGTCGTGGCAGCCAACCCCCTGCCTCCAGGTGACTGGGTGCCTACCATCCAAAATGGAAGGATTCTTTTCTTACTCAAATTTTTTTTTCAGAAGTATTAAGGTTGAGCATTGATATGATATTTGAGTTTTATTGGAAGGTATCAAGACATACGTAATACACATTTGGGTCATGGAATCAGCTGTCATGTCAGGAGAGCTTTAAGGATAAGGAGACAGAAGACTGGGAACAGGGGTGGCTCCCCCACAAGCATGCAGTTCCTCGGGGGATGAGCTGCGTTCGTGCTCAGGCCCCCCAACCCCAGAGCCATGATCTTAATTATTAATTACTGAGCTGCACACAGTGGTGCTGCATAATTGCACAGGGTGCTCCTGCTGCCAGATGATTAGGAAGAACAGCCAGTGGGTGCCTGCTAGTCAGTGGGGTTCAGCAAGCATGTGGGATCCCTGGGGGCTGGCGATCCACCCACCCAAACACCCCTCACCTATCCCTTTGACAGCAGTGGTTTTATTTACATCATTCGGTATCTTGAAGCCACATAAAGACTCTTAAACTGTATTAGTCACCCCCTAAACTCAGAAATGGTAATGAACTCAACCTTGCTGCCTTGAAAAGCCAGCCTCTTAACTTTCATTTCCTTATGTTCTCTGTTCTCCGTAGGGACTCAGCATATTTTAAAGAACACACACGCTTTTTTCCCTTATTAAAATTTTAAACATTGCCTCCTTTTCTGTGTTGTGTGTGTGTTAACTGCTCAGTCGTGTCCAAGTCTTTGCAACCCCATGGACTGCATTGCCTTCTTTTACCTTCTGGCCAGGTCACATCTCATCACTTCGATGATGTAACACCTCTGCTGGTGGATTTCTTCAGATCCTCTCTTCTCTATTCTAAAGCTATTGGCACGAACATTTACATACAGTGTTTTTTCTTTTCTCATATTGCTTATTTCCTTGGGATAAATTTCTAGAAGTGAGATTTTTACTACATGACTGTTTTCTCTAGTTCTTAATCTCTCTTTTGAAATCATTTCCCAAAGGCCAGTAAGACTCTGTTGGGGATGTGGCCAGACCAGACATCGGCAGCTCTGGGCAGGAGTGCTATCTGAGGCTGCAATGATTTTAAAATATGTGAAAGTTCCGAAAATCTGCAATCAGGACTTGTGTCTGTGCAGGAAAATGTGTATTTCTTTCTCTTCTTTTGGCTTCAGTGAGGAGCTTGGGGAATCCATGGTGTCCGCACGTCCATATCTCCTCATTTAAGCCACACCAACCTGAGGGCTAAACGCATTCTCTTTCCTGGTATTTATTTATTTATTTTTCTGTGCAAGAAATGCTTTTCTTCAGCTCAACAGAACATGGAAGTCTGAAAAAAACCTTACCTTCTGCAGAGGATGTGAGCTGGCCCGCGGCCAGCAGCCGGCCTGCACCCTTGTAAACACCTCCCTTTCCCGTCAGGGCCCAGAGATAAGCCATTCAGGATCCTGCCTGGACGGCTGGCACCCCTTCCATCTGCTAGAGAGGGAGCCCCTGCACCAGCCGTGGGGCCTGCCCCCTGCCCTGGCTCAGGGAAGCAGCTCCGATGAAAGCACGTCTGTCACCAGGCCTGGTGCGGGATATTCCGTACGTGTTGCCCATGGAGAACCTTTCACATTTTCTTTCATTTTCCAGACCGCGGGCCGGGTGAGTCTTGGTGAAGCCCTGCACTCACGGGTGCCTGGCCCCACCCTAGCTCTCCTCTCCCTGCCCAGCCTCCCCCAAAACCCCAGGTGCCCAGCCTGCATCACCCTCCTCTGGCTCCTGCTGTGCGCTGAGTCTCCTGGGTGGCACCTGGCCAGATGCTGGGTGTCTAGGCTACTCGTCTCCAGGATACTGGTGTCCCTGGTGTCATCAGAGTGGGCGTTGACTGCACACCTCAGCCCTGACCTCCCCAGCCTGGAAGCCCCTCGCTGCTTCAGTTCCAGCACGCATTGGGGGCATGGGGACAGAAGCCCAGGCCAGGGACACACCTGCTTTGTGTGGGTTTCCAGGAAGGGAGGTGCCGAGCTGGGTTTGCAGCTCAAATCTTTGAACAGAAGGAAGGACTGGAGCTGCAAATATGCTCCCTGAAAGGGCTGTGAGGATGAGATGGTGTGTGAGGGTGTGTGTGTGAGTGTGCGTGTGCGTGCCCTGCCACCGCTCACAAGTTCCCATCTGACCTGCCGGTACCTCTCTTTCTCCCCAGCCACTTCCTCGCCTTGGGGGCCAGCACCCTCGCCCTGGACACCAACCACCCGACACCCTGGTCCTCGCAGGGCCCCTGCGCTCCTGCCCCTTGGGCCGCTGCTCTGATGCCATCATCAGCCCCCGCACCACCCATTCCTTTGCTTACACATCTCATGACCCCCTCCACCCCGGTTACCCTCTCTTCCAGGTCAGGGTCCCCACTGCCTTCCCTGCACTCCCCCCCAACCTTGAACCCTCCCCAGCCACAAGGTGGGCACTCAGGACGCACGCATTGAGTGAAAAGTGACTTGTTTATTTTTTAATTAATTAATTATGCTTTTAACCTTAAATTCCACGGCGCATTGACTCAGGAGGCATTTGTCATTAAAAGATCTCAGGGCTGACTTTTCAACCCAGCCGAGGGGGGTGGGCTGGAAAAGAATCTCTTCTGAAGCCCTGACTCCAGCTGCTCCCAGGGCTCTGCTGGGCTGAGCCGCTGCTCTGGGCTGGTTTCTGCCTTAACGTGGATATTTCCAGAATAGACTCGGCCCAGGGGGTGTGTTCTTGCCACTTGGAGAAAAGAAAAAAATGTGTCTCTGTATTCTAGGGAGCCTCTGCCTGGGCAGAAAGACTCTTCCTGAGAGGTAGCACTTTGCCTAGGTGGAAGTCAGCAGTTTTCAAGGAACACGAGGGGTTTGCTGTGGGGACTAAGTGATTTCTGGCGTCTTCAGCTTAGCTGAGCCTCAGGTTTCCTAAGCTCAGCCTTCTTGTTGCTGAGGCCGCATCATGCCCCATGACCGGATTTTCCCTAGGCTGGGAGACGGAATGCGGGGTCACCGGGCCTCAGATGGTGTCAGCCCAAGGACTTAGTCCTCTGAATGATGTCTGCAGCCCTTCGCAGTGGCTGCGAAATTCTGACACTGGGTTTAAACAAAAGTGGCCATGGGAGGTCTCCGCAGAGGAGGGAAAGTCGTTCGCAGGTGAGCCACCCTTGACGTTCACAGTGACCCGACTCGGGGAACGCCGGGGACACAGCCATCCTTCCTGAAGAGTCGGGCTGCTCTGGGGAAGCAGCTCTGCTCCATCCATTGTGCCTGGCCAGACTGCCAGTCCCTAGGGGTCTCCGTGCAGGAATGTCCAGATGGCTCGTCTACCAAACCCATCTGCAGGGCTAATGACCATCCATCATTTACACAGTCAGCAACCTGTGCTACCAGGCTGAGCAGGCCTTCCAGTGATAAGAGGGCATCAGGAGAAGGCACAGCTAGTCCTGGCTATCACCCCCAATATCTAACGCTCCCCAGGCTCCACGAAGCCCAGCTCCACAAGCATCTCCAGAGCTTCCCAGCTGGGGAACATGTCTGGATTGGCAGTGTCTGGAGTCAGAATAGTTGATTAACAGTATTTAACCTGGATAGATACGGACAGGGGTGTAGAAGGTACTTGCAGTGAAACTGCTGTAAGAAATGTCCAACGTGATGCCTGGCACTGGCCACAGATCTGGCTCTGAGTTCTCTCATTGCCCTGCTTCTGACCTCTCAAAGTTAGAGGAAAATAGAATGATACTGAAACTTGCAGCATGCATGCAATAAAAATGAAGCCGTTACTCAGAGGATTAAAGCTATTTCTGATACCTAGAAAAATTTCCCTTCTGTATCTGGCTTGTAGAAACTTTTATCATGAAAGAGTATTGAGGTTTGCCAGACAACTTCTCTGCATCTATTGAGTGTGGTGTGTGATAGTTTGGAAGTATCTTCATCCTGCATTCTGTGAGTGTGGTATGTTCATCCTGCATTCTATGAGTGTGGTGTGTGATAGTTTGGAAGTATTTTCTCGTCTTCAGGAGTGTACCTCAGTATAAGAAATGCCATGTATGAAAAGCCCACAATTAACATCATTCCAATGGTGAAAAACTAAAAGCATTTCCTGTAAGATCAGAAAAAGACAAGGATGCCCACGCTTGCCATTTCTATTCAGTAGACTACTGGAAGCCCTTACTAGGGCAATTAGGCAAGAAAAAGATATAAAAGGTGTCCAAATAGGGAACAAAGAAGTAAAATTATCTATTTGCAGGTGACACGATCTTGTATGTAAAAAACTCTAAACATTTCACACAAATACACACATAACTAATAAGTTCAGTACAGTTATGAGACACAAAATCCGCATATAAAATCTGTTGCATTTCTCTGCCCTAACAATGGACTATCTGAAAAGAAAATCAAGACTAACCTCACTCACAATAGAATCAAAATAGAATAAGATACTCGTATGCTTAACTGATGAAATAAAAGACTTGTACACTGAAAACTATGAAACAGTAATGAAAGAAATTAAAGAAAGCATAAATTAGTGGAGAGACATCTCATTGGAAGAATTAACATTGTTAACATGTCCATACTACCCAAAGTGATCTACAGATTCAATGCCATCCCTTTCATAATTCTAAAGACCTTTTTCATAGGAGTAGAAAAAGCAATTCTAAAATTCTTACAAAACCACAGAAAACTCTGAATAGTCAAAGCAATCTTGAACAGAAATCTGAAGGCATTACACTCCCTGATCTCAAAATATATTCCAAAGCTACAGTGAAAGAAAAGTGTTGGTGAGGATGTATGGAAGAGGACACTCTTGTATTCTGTTAGTGGGAATGTAAATCTGCACCGCCATTATGGATGATAGTAGGGAGGTTCCTCAGAAAATTAAAAATAGAACTACTATATGATCCAGCAATCCCATTTCTGGATATTTATCCTAAGGAATGAAAATTAGGTTATCTAAGAAACAGCTGCAGCCCTCTGCTCATTGCAGTATATTTGTGATGGCCAAGATACACAATCTAAGTGTCCGCCGATGGATGAATGGATAAAGAAAACACGGTAGAATGGAATATTATTCATCCTTCAACAAGAAGGAAAGTCTGCCATCTGTGAAACATGGATGGACCTAGAGAATGTTATGTTAAGTGAAATAAGCCAGACACAAACGTGATCTCACTTATATGTGGAAGCTAAAAAAGTAAGACTCAAAGAAACAGAGCACAGAATGGCGGGTGCCAGGGCTTGGGGGAGGGGCAGTCACTCCGCAGGGGTCAAGTTCCAGTGATCCAAGGCGGCAACGACCTAGGGGCGCTGTCTAACACGCTTCCCACGGTGAACAACACTGTGTTGCGCACTTATAGGTTTGGCAAGAGAGTAGCTCTCACGTGTTCTTACCACAATTTTTTTTTAATGAAGTTTCGCCCATGGCATTTTTTTAAGAAGATGAAAAGCTGAAATTTGAAATGTCAATGGCAGGGGTGTGGTTAGGGAAATTAAGTTAAAGCCACCAGATGAATTATCATGGGGCTTTTAAACTATTAAGATTTAAATGATACTTGCGTAAAGAAAGAAAGACATGTGAAGCGTGTGGGTACCAGGATGAGGGCATAAAGAAACACATTAAGCTAAAGACCACATTTGGCGCTTTTGCAAAATTGTCTTATCCATTTGTGGAAGTTTCTTCCGTGTGAAGTTTAGAAAACACACTTGTCAAGTTCTTCTCAAGATGGCACAGGACTTGCCATCCAGTCCTGTGGGTGTAGGGATTCTTGCAGGGGTACCGCTGCACACGTTCTGTTCACCCCATGCTCTCCTCATACATCCAGGCCTGCCTTTGCATCTTAGAAAGGTTTTCAGTTTCCCCACCAAAGTTCTGCACTTTCTCGCGAGGGAGTCTCCCCAGTGCCTGATAATTCCTGAGACGGCATTTTATCTTGGACTTTGCCCGCGCCTTGTCGCTGCTGTTTGCCTCCCTCTGGGGTGGCTGTGGATCTGTATGTGCCCAGCCCATGCACAGCCCCACTTGGCTGTCGTCTCTGCTCGTCCTTCTGGAATAGTTTTATGTCCACACGGATGTAGAAAGATGGGTGCTGCCCACTCCCAACCCCGTGGGTGGCTTGGTGGAGTTGGTGCCCCAGGAGTAGCCCTTGCCTAGTGGGTTGGGGCCCCGGCTCTGCAGTCTCTCAGCTGGGACAACTCCCCAAGGCATGCTCCTCGAGCCTTCCTTCCAGAGGTTTCCAGTGGGGTGGAGCTCCAGGTGGGGCTCCAGNTGTGGAGCAGTCAGCACCAATATTTTCATACTCCATCACCCCTAGCTACATGAGAGGCCAGAGATGTGGGTGTCTGTGTGCCCTAGACTGAAGGGGAACGGTTTCTAGGACAGTTCACCCATCTCTGCCATAGAAACCATAGTCTCCAAGATCGATGAGAGCCATCTTGATCCTTTTGTGGAAGGAAAGACCCCTTGACTTACCAGGATTGGGGAAGTCTCAAGGTAATCATTGTGTCAATAGTGTGCAAGTGTGTGCATGAGAATGTGTTCCCCAGAAACCAAAGCCTGAGGCAAGGCTCACAGGCTCCTGCCTTCTTAGTAGGTGCAACCCCAGGAAGCGGAAGTGAGGGCAGGAGAACCAATAGGAAGGTCCAGTCTGAATTGACCAGCACCTGGTATTAGCAGCCAGCCATTGCTTGGTTTTATGGGACTATCTTCCTAAAATCCATACAAACAGTTGCTGCTTGGGACAGCTCATTCAAGGAGGAGAAAAAAGAGACATTTATCCACTGGCTTCTGCTGCTCATTGGCTGATGATTCATCCAGGATGCAAGAACTCTGTCTCTCAGTCATGCAGGGATAGGCTCTGGGAAAATCCTACGGCATCTCTGAGCCCCCGAGGCCACGAAGATCCTCAGAGCAGGGAATGGAAGGTGCCTGGTGTGGGCATCAGGCGAAGTACCTGCCGAATCCAATTGGAACCCATGGAAAGGTCCCTGGTGTCACTTTTGCCAAGCTCACAGAAGGACAGAACTGGAAGGCACCAAAATCCAGATGCAGGTTGGCACCAGGCACCAGGTTAGCCCACAGTGAGACCCCGCCCACGAGACCCCACCCACAATGAGACCCTTTCTGAAGCTGAGCCGGATTCTGCTCTGCACTGCATCTGACCTCTGGAGAGTTCGAGTGTTTGCTGCAAAAAAAAAAAAAAAAAAAAACCTCATGCACACATGATTCTCCGGGGCCGAGGCCCTGTCATCCTTCACCGAAATGAGCCCTTCAACAAATGTAAATACCTTCCATGCTCTCCTGGAGGCCTTGGAGAGGCCCGTCCTAACAAGGCCTCGCCCGGACTCCTTGTAATCCCGGGGATTGCTGAAGCTTTTAGATTTCACGGGGTAATTTGTAAGGCAGCCTGACTTGCAGCCAGCCCTGTGGTGACTTGCCTGGGGTGGTTCCTGGGTGCCTTGACTTGCCCGGCACAGGTGAGTGGCTGGCTCTGCAGACCCCGGACCCAGAGGCCCATGGACCTGCATCTCAAAGCATCTCCGAGAAGACTGGGGAGTGGCAGAGCGCCATCCTTGCTGGGGGTGGGGCTCCACAGCCACAACCTCAGATAGCACAGAGGCAGCTGCGGGGCCGGGAGAGTGCGGCTGCAGGCCACCGGCTGAGCGGCCTCACCAGAGTCAGTTAGTCTGCTGTCCTATCTCCCTCAACGCTTCCAGAGCCAGGGCCCAGGAGGGCTGCACATCGGGCCCTGCCCCCCACCCCCCACCCCCCATCTCGTGCCCTGAGGGCCCCTTCCCCAGCCACGTGGTTCCACTCTGCCCCCCATGCGGTGCCCACCGGAAGTGCCCCATGGAGTCTGTGATGTCACCCCTGCCTCCTGGCACACAGCGCACTTCATCCCCCACCCCAGCAGTCAGGTGGGGCCCCGAGACTGGCTTCCAGCTGACGGATACAGGAAGGAGTGCCCTGTTGCCACGGCCAGGCTGGCCCCTAAACTTGCATTGTCTTTCACGATCCTCTGGCCACTGACTGGACACTGGGATCCAGTGGGAGACTCCACGACCCTAGGAAAATGGGCCTTGGGTTCTGGAGTGACCACGTGGAGCGGATCGCCTATCCTACATCCTGGGCTGGACCTGACGAGAGAGGACCCTGTGTCGGGCTGAGTTCCTGAAGCCTGAGGGTGCTTGCTCCGCTGATCGACACACACTCAAGAAGCAACTCTGGCCTCTTGGAGTCTGTTTTCTCTGTCTCAGAAAAGGGGACAAGACACACATCTTGCTTAGCCACGGGGGTTGCTGTGAGCACAAACAGGGTAGCTGTCCTTCTGGCCTGGCATCGGACAGGTGCCCAGGCGGCAGCCTGCCAGCACGTCTCAGAGACTGCACACAGTCCAGGCTGGACAAGGTCGTGTGGGTGAAGCTCGGAGAGTGCTCAGCAGCCACAGCAGGCGTTGGTCTACTGGGGAAGAGGTTTGCTCAGCTCCATACTCTCCCCAGCCTGTGTCGCTGAGCCCAAGGAGGAAGACAGTGTGCCTGGGCTCCCAGGACCTCCTCTCTCCAGCTCATCGTGGGATCCCCCAGGGGAGGCAGCAGGAGGTCGAGGAATGGAGGGAGGCTGAGAAACATCAGACTCTTCTTGGTCCCTGTCCTTTGTGGCACTGAGGCAGCAACATCCCCTCCGCCCATGCCGCCTTCTCCCACAGGCTCCCGGGTTCCACCAGGCTCTGAACGCTGTTTTTCCCCCTCTCAAATCTGAGTGTGTCTTTGGCTTCTGGGAGTTGCTGGTAGCCCCCACTCACACCTCTGGGAACATCCCTTCCACTCCAAGAGTCTTCAGAAGCCCGGCTAAAGGTGAGGTCTCTCCCTTGGCGGGGGACCCAGACCGTTGCCCCACGTTGACATCACTTAGGAATCCAGGTTGGAACAAGACCTTTACTCTGGCCTGTCCCGGGAGCGAAGGCATTTGGAAAGGTGTGTTAGCGAGTGCACAGACTTTCTAGGAGGTTGTGACATGTGGGATGAGAGCCTGGAAATGAAATCCTGAACCAGGCTGGTGACCCCGTGGTGACCCCCAGGGAGCCTCACCTCCAGACAGGGATGTCGGTGCCAGGTATCTCGTGGGCTGGACTCAGGCTACCCACCTGCACCCCGGCCACGAGGGGAGCCCGCACCATGAGCCCTGGGCGGTTAATACATCTCAGGGCGGTTTAGACCCTGATGGGACCCCTCCCACCACCCTTTCTTCCCCACTCTGCCCTTGGAGACTGTGACTTGCAACACACTGTACAGTGTTAATGGGGCTCCCCTGGCCTGGCTTCCATGTGAGTTCAGCCAATGAAAGCACCAGCAAGCGAGCAAG
>SJYW01046047.1:113617-131385 GCA_006410735.1 Raphicerus campestris | reverse complement strand
AAAAAAAAAAAAAAATTTCTGAAAGACCATTCCTTTGGGAGCATCTATATGCTCTCAAAGCAGGAAACATAAATCAAACACCTTAATCAGTTCATCTTGCTCTAGCCTACTGCTTGAATTAACCCACTACAGAGGTTCAGCAGGAAGACTTTGAACACACTCCATCTGAGACAACCATAGTGACTGTCTCTTATACACATCTAGATGTGTATAAGAGACAGGGGCTGCACATCGGGCCCTGCCCCCCACCCCCCACCCCCCATCTCGTGCCCTGAGGGCCCCTTCCCCAGCCACGTGGTTCCACTCTGCCCCCCATGCGGTGCCCACCGGAAGTGCCCCATGGAATCTGTGATGTCACCCCTGCCTCCTGGCACACAGCGCACTTCATCCCCCACCCCAGCAGTCAGGTGGGGCCCCGAGACTGGCTTCCAGCCGACGGATACAGGAAGGAGTGCCCTGTTGCCACGGCCAGGCTGGCCCCTAAACTTGCATTGTCTTTCACGATCCTCTGGCCACTGACTGGACACTGGGATCCAGTGGGAGACTCCACGACCCTAGGAAAATGGGCCTTGGGTTCTGGAGTGACCACGTGGAGCGGATCGCCTATCCTACATCCTGGGCTGGACCTGACGAGAGAGGACCCTGTGTCGGGCTGAGTTCCTGAAGCCTGAGGGTGCTTGCTCCGCTGATCGACACACACTCAAGAAGCAACTCTGGCCTCTTGGAGTCTGTTTTCTCTGTCTCAGAAAAGGGGACAAGACACACATCTTGCTTAGCCACGGGGGTTGCTGTGAGCACAAACAGGGTAGCTGTCCTTCTGGCCTGACATAGGACAGGTGCCCAGGCGGCAGCCTGCCAGCACGTCTCAGAGACTGCACACAGTCCAGGCTGGACAAGGTCGTGTGGGTGAAGCTCGGAGAGTGCTCAGCAGCCACAGCAGGCGTTGGTCTACTGGGGAAGAGGTTTGCTCAGCTCCATACTCTCCCCAGCCTGTGTCGCTGAGCCCAAGGAGGAAGACAGTGTGCCTGGGCTCCCAGGACCTCCTCTCTCCAGCTCATCGTGGGATCCCCCAGGGGAGGCAGCAGGAGGTCGAGGAATGGAGGGAGGCTGAGAAACATCAGACTCTTCTTGGTCCCTGTCCTTTGTGGCACTGAGGCAGCAACATCCCCTCCGCCCATGCCGCCTTCTCCCACAGGCTCCCGGGTTCCACCAGGCTCTGAACGCTGTTTTTCCCCCTCTCAAATCTGAGTGTGTCTTTGGCTTCTGGGAGTTGCTGGTAGCCCCCACTCACACCTCTGGGAACATCCCTTCCACTCCAAGAGTCTTCAGAAGCCCGGCTAAAGGTGAGGTCTCTCCCTTGGCGGGGGACCCAGACCGTTGCCCCACGTTGACATCACTTAGGAATCCAGGTTGGAACAAGACCTTTACTCTGGCCTGTCCCGGGAGCGAAGGCATTTGGAAAGGTGTGTTAGCGAGTGCACAGACTTTCTAGGAGGTTGTGACATGTGGGATGAGAGCCTGGAAATGAAATCCTGAACCAGGCTGGTGACCCCGTGGTGACCCCCAGGGAGCCTCACCTCCAGACAGGGATGTCGGTGCCAGGTATCTCGTGGGCTGGACTCAGGCTACCCACCTGCACCCCGGCCACGAGGGGAGCCCGCACCATGAGCCCTGGGCGGTTAATACATCTCAGGGCGGTTTAGACCCTGATGGGACCCCTCCCACCACCCTTTCTTCCCCACTCTGCCCTTGGAGACTGTGACTTGCAACACACTGTACAGTGTTAATGGGGCTCCCCTGGCCTGGCTTCCATGTGAGTTCAGCCAATGAAAGCACCAGCAAGCGAGCAAGAGAGCCGGTGGGGAGACTGTGGGCCTTGCTCGGGCTCACGCCGTCCATGTCCATCTGGGGAAGGCCCCAGCTTCTGCAGACAGGCCTCTCTCCCGGGAGGCCTCCATTCCAGGGGCGCTGGGAACTCCTCCCGCCAGCCCCTCTGTCAGCCAAGCAGCCCCCCATTCATGCTGAGGTGGCTGCACCACCCCTTGTAGTTCCCTCGTAAACCCTCCCCTAGTCAGCCCTCTTCAGGTCCCCGTTCGAGAGCGACACAAGTTTCTTGCTGATAGTCTGCTACAGAAGCTAAAGATAAACAAGCTGGCAGGCCAGTGGACCGTGCTGATGGGGGGAGCTCTCCTCCCCGCTCCCTGGGGTGCGTTGGAGTGTGCTCGAGTCCTAACCCCCAGGACCCATGACGGTGACCTTATTTGGAAATTGTGTCTAATCAAGTTACGATGAGGTCATGTTGGATTAGAATGAGCCCTAATCCAATGACTCGTGTCCTTATGAGAGGAGGAAATTCGGACTCAGACCCACCCACACCGAAAAGACTGTCGTGTGACGACCGTGCAGAGCCAGNTCAAGTTACGATGAGGTCATGTTGGGTTAGAATGAGCCCTAATCCAATGACTCGTGTCCTTATGAGAGGAGGAAATTCGGACTCAGACCCACCCACACCGAAAAGACTGTCGTGTGACGACCGTGCAGAGCCAGGACGAGGGCAGAATGGGCCGGCGGAGCAGGGGCAGGGGCCCTCCGAGTCCCCAAGCAGGAGCCAGCCCTGCTGACCCTCAGGAGCTGGGAGAGCCTCCCGGAGACCGCAGACGCCCCATCCCTGCGTGAGGGAGATGGGAGGCTCAGCCTTACGCCGTATGACACTATGTCTGTGCGTGGGCTCCGGAGATGAGCCTGCCTGGGAACCCAGCTCCTTCCCAGGCCGACTGGGACCTTGAGCCAGCCCTCAGCTGCTGCTTATATGAAGCTAGGAGAATAATCACACTTGGTCTGTGAGATGGCTCTGAGGGTTCCAGGAGACAGTGTGGAGCCCTGAGCAAACAAAGTTGGCCCCACAGGGAGCACTCACCAAGTAGACCCGCTGGAGAACATATCCTCTGGTCCATTCAATCCAGCCCAGGGCGACAGGGACGAGGGAGGCCTTCCTGAAGGCTGCAGGGCCTGAATGGAGACTTGACGTGAGCAGAGGATGACAGCTGGAATCTACTCAGAAACAAGCCCGAGCAGGAGAGGAGAGGAGCATGGAGGAGCCTGGGAGACGGGAAAGGACATGTGCTGGGCTCTTCTCCTGGCCCTGCTATGTGATCACAGGGTAATTGCTTACCTTTCCTGGCCCACTGGGGCTGTGAGGAAGGCCCCACATCAAAGGCCCACCAGGGTGGTCTCCTAAGACCCTTCCATGGCAGGAGCTGTTCATTGTCCCCGGGATCCATTCTCCACCTCTTCCTTAGTCCTCTGCTGCCTGCATGGCACCAGGAAGGAAGGCTCACCTCCAGACTCTCTTGCAGCTGGGCATGGCCATGAGAAGCAAGAGGACACATCATGTGACACCTCTGGGAAGTCTCCTCAGAAGGGAGGAGCATGAACTGTTTGTCTCAGCCAAGAGGAGCCTACGGGGACGTGATGATCAAGGGCGAGGTGTGAGGGCCCTGGATGGAAGCCTCAAACAGAAGAAGGACATTAGCTGAAAACCTGGGGAATCTGAAGAAAGTATCAGTTCATTTCAGTTCAGTCACTCAGTCATATCTGACTCTTTGCGACTCCATGGACTGCAGCACGCCAGGCTTCCCTGGCTATCACCAACTCCCAGAGCTTGCTCAAACTCAGGTCCATCGAGCTGGTGATGCCATTCAACCATCTCATCCTCTGTTGTCCCCTTCTCCTCCTGCCTTCAATCTTTCCCAGCATCTGGGTCTTTTCCAGTAAGTCAGTTCTTCACATCAGGTGGCCAAATTATTGGAGTTTCAGCTTCAGCATCAGTTCTTCCAATGAATATTTGGGACAGATTTCTTTAGGATGGACTGCTTTGAGCTCCCTGAAGTCCAAGGGACTCTCAAGAGTCTTCTCCAACACTACAGTTCAAAAGCATCAATTCTTTGGCACTCAGCTTTCTTTATATTCCAACACTCACATCCATACCCAAATAAAGTATAGAGTTTCATTAATGATAATGTATCAGTATTGACTCATTAATTATAACAAGGGCTTTCCTGGTGGCTCAGTGGTAAAGAATCTGCTTGCAATAAGGCAGGAGATGTGAGTTCAATCCCTGATCTGAAAAGATCCCATGCCATGGAAGAACTAAGCCCGAACACCACAACTACTGAGCCTGTGCTCTAGAGCCCAGAAGCCACAAGAGCTGAGCCCATGTGCCGAAACTACTGGAGCCCACAAGTCCTAGACACCGTGCTCTGCAACAAGAGAAGCCAGAGCAACGTGAAACCTGTGCTCTGCAACTGGAGAAAGCCCGCACAGCAAAGCACAGCCCCAGCACAGCCAAAACTAAAACAATAATACTAAAAATAAAAACAGTTCTAAAAAACTTTTTTTCTAAAAAGAAGGAAGGCATAGACTTTCTTCTCTCCCTCCATCCTGCCATCAGAGACTTGGATGTGATGGCCAGGGCTCAGGCAGCCATCTTGGACCATAAGGAGGAGGGCCACCCTATAGGAGGCTCAAAGGAGTCTTGTCCCCTGTTAAACTCATGGAGGCAGCACACCAGCCCTGCATATCTTCTTTTATGCTACAGAATCAAATATGGTGTGTTTAAGCCACTATCCATTACTTATTTTTGTTTGTTTGTTTTGTCTTCCTCATTGGAACCTAATCCCAATAGAGACACTGTCTGTCTCTTTAAATGACATCAGACCTCAACAAAATTCCATTTGGGAAACTTTCCCATATGATGTGATCTTAGAAAACAAGTAGCCTGTCTCTCCCCATGTCCTCCCGAAGTTCCCTCATTAAGTGTTTAGAGGCAGGCCCACTAGACACTGATCCATGACTCCCCGGGTGAACGGGATGAGACAAATATGTTCCATTCCAACTCTTTAAAAAACATCCAGACCAACTCGATGGCATTTTGGTACTCTTCCAGTTGCAGGAGTTAAAATTTATGTCCTGTTCATCAAGATAACAGCGAGGGCAGAGTCTGGTGTTCTTGGTCCTCACACTGGCAGGTAGAGCTGATGCGGCTTCGGCGTCGCACCATAGGATGAAATGCACAGAATCAGTAGAATGTGATTTACTCTGGTTCTGCTGTCCCGACGTTTACACAGATGTCAGATGAGTGGAGAACGCTGCGGGAGGAACACATTAGGGTAAATTATTGCATCTGAAAAGAGGGAGTATCGTAAAAATGTTAAAAGGGAAAGTAAGTATTTATGACTCGAGTTGCCAGTAATTTTATCCCCCATTTGCCTCCTTGTGTGAGGTAATTAGAGCCTCCTCCACGTGAAGCTGCCGCTTCCAATGGGCTTGGATGGGGCTGATGAGTCCCCAACCTTGACCCTGCCTGCTGAGTTATCCTCCCCAGAGAAGGCCAGGCACGCACCTGGGGGCGTGTTCTCTGGTGTGGACAGGAAGAAGGGGCTGAAGGCTCTGGGAATGAGGGTCGTTAGTGGTGGACACATAGCACTGTGTTTCAGAAGCCTCATCTCCTGGACCCTGACGGTATGAGGACTATTGCACCCATCTTATAGATGAAGAGACTGAGCCCCAAAGTGACATTCAGGCTAAGAAGCAGCGGAGCCCACTTTGCGGTTCCGTCTTCTGCTCCTGAGCTGTTTCTTCATCTGCCTTCCCCTCTGCTGGACATCAGGTGTCTCAACAAAGTCCACTTGAAAGGGTTGGTCCCTTTGGGCTGCTGTTTTAGAAAACCCAGACTGTGGCTCCAGCAGCAGTGGAGCAGAAATCCATATTTCTCCAAGACAGTGCCCACCCCCCATCCTCTCACATGGGGGCCACGGTGCAGTGCAGACCCCTCGCCCACGCCTGGACCTCCAAGCTGAGCACATCTGTGGGACCACAGCTGGAATCTGCATTGCAACATCTGCCTGGAGAAGAACTTCCTGAACCAGGGTCTGAGACACCCTGGCAGAAATATTGAGAATCCCACCTCTGGACTTGGAGCCACCACACAGAGCAGGGCTTCCCGACTGGCTCAGTGGTAAAGAATCCTCCTGCCAATGCAGGAGATGTGGGGTCAATCTCTGGGTCGAGAAGATCCCCTGGAGGAGGAAATGGCAACCCCCTCCAGTATTCTTGCCTGGAGAATCCCATGAACAGAGGAGCCTGGCGGTCAGCGGTCAGGGGTCACAAAGAGTTGGACATGACTAAGCGGCTGAACAGCAGCAGCACACGGCACAGCCACACACGCTGTCCCCTGGTGTGACTGGCTCCAGATGAGGTTTCTGCAGACAGCTTCAAGCCCTGGCCTGTCCCCTCCACCCCGTGTGTGGTCTTCCCAGGACTTGGTTTCCTTGTCTGTGAAGCAACAGGGTCAGTATCTTATCTCATAGGTTGTCATGAGGCCGGAGGGTCCTCTGCTTGCCCTGTCTCGTTGCATAGATGGTCTTCTTGTGCATGGAAAGTTCACTGTCCATCTCACTTTCCCAGAGAAATCTACACAGTGGAGCCTATGTTCCTCAGGAAGGGGCTGGAGTCCCTTGTCCTTAGAAATGACCACAGACTCTCTAACCAAGTGTTCCCAGGTCCTAATCAAGCCCTGGGAGATATTTTAATCCACTCAGTGGGGCTTGCTGGTTGACAGCTAACCACAAGTGATCTCTCTAATTAGTAGTCTCAGGATATAAGCACACAAGCTTCATGAACACCCACCCCGTATATATTCCTAGACTCCCTGGCTTGTGTGTATCATGCATTTAAACACAGGGAGCCACCATCCTAACCATGGTCATTGCTACAAACGGGATGTTTGTGTCCCCACCCCACCCGCATTCCTGATCCACTGAAACCTAATCTCCAGTGTGGTGGTAATGACCTCCAGGGGGTGGGCCCTGGAGGTCATTATATCCTGAGGGTGGAGCTCTTGTAAATGGGATTAGTGCCCTTAATGAAGATGCAGGGGTCTCTTGCCTTTTCTGCCATGTGAGGACACAGCAAGAAGGTGGCCTTCTATGAACCAGGAAGTGGGCTCTCAGCACACACCAAATCTGCCAGCACCTTGATCTTGGACCTCCCAGCCTCCAGAACCATAAGAAATAAATGCTTATGAGTCACCCCATCGAGGATCTTCTGTCCTAGCCACTCATGTGGACGAGGATAATCATCAATCACATCATCACCATCACCACCTTCATCCTCATTACTGTAACCATCACCACTGTCATCCTCAAAACTAGCTCACGCCACACCTCCCGTGCACCTGGTGCTGTTCCAGGCAGTTTATGGGTGTGCCTTATTTCACTGCGTTTCGCTTTATTTCGCATTGCAGGTATCAGCACTTTGTATGAAGTGAAGGCTGAGCTGAGCAAATCTATCAGCTCTATTTTTCCCAACAACATTTGCTCAATCCACATCTCTGTGTCACATTCTGCTAATTCTCTCCATATTTTGAACTTATTATATTTGTAATAGTGATCTGTGATTAGTGACATATGCTATTGCTTTGATGTTATAACATTGTTAACAATAAATATTTAACAATGAAATATTTTTACTTGAGGTAAGAATTGCTTTTTACCTTGCACATTGTTCTTTTTAAGATTAAGGTCTTGTAATAGTAATAATAATAATAATGCTATTGCAATCCAGTAGACTCGAGCACAGTGTGAACATAACTTTTTTATTGAAGCAGAGTTCATTTACAATGTTATATTGGTTTCAGGTGTACAATATAACTTTATATGCACGAGCAATAAAAAAATTTGTGTCACTCTCTTTGTTGCAATGTTCGCTTTCTCACAACATCTGTATCTGAAGCCGCTATGTCTCCAAGGTGTGCCTGTATTCGCATTAGTTCAACACAACAACTTTTTAGATAGACACATTATTACAGTTACATCCTCCCTTATTTTACAGATGGAGAATATAAGGCACAGAGAGGGTAAGAAATCTGCCCAAGGGCCCCAGCTAGAAAGCCAGAAGTCTGGCAGTTGGGCATGAAGAGTTTATGCTCTTGATGTTCACTCCAAATTGCTGCGCAGCTGGAGGGGCCAAAAGAGAAAATTCCATTGCATTTCCAACATAGCCTTTCAGAACGGTTGAACACACTCTATCGGGTTTTTTTTTTAATTTTGAGTTTATAATCTATATTTAAAGAGTAAACTCCTCAAATTATAGGGGAAACAGCCCTTTTGTAGGCAGAGGTGTGCACGCTGAGTTGGGGTGTGTGTGTGTGTGTGTGTGTGTGCCTGCGGGCTAGTTTCATTCAGACTAGTTCATCTGATCCAGAGAACTAGGACTGGTCCATATATTCTGCCAAGTCAGATGGACTGGTAGCTGAGGCCGCTGCTCTCCTGGAGAGGTCTATGGACAACCTTTATGAGCATCCTTGCAAAGCACATTGATTATTTTAATTTTCCCCACCTTTGCAGCAGAATTCTTGCCTGCAGAGTACCCTTCTTGCCTTAAAGGTGTGTTGAAACCCGGCTTCTGCTCACAAGCCTCAGTTCTGCTGCCTAAAATAACACTCCAGGATGCTGGCAAGGGAATAGTACACTTCCTGCGAGTGTTCAATCCACATTCTCCCAAAAATAACACGGAGACTGTTAACACCTGCACTTTCCAACGCTTCCTCGCTAACAACGGAGATTAATGGGCTCCACTCAGAACGGACCTCTCTGACCTCATCTATGAAGTCGGCGAACTCAGGAAATTGCCTGCTAATCCAAATCTTGATAATCCCAGCATTCTGACATTCTTTTTTTCCCTCCCCCTTTGCAGCCCCCAAGTGCCCCATCTGAACTGAATTACAGCTTTCAAAGTTTTGATAAGATACTAAGCAGATTATGCTCCACAAATAACTTCTAACGTGGCTTGTGCAGATTTGTTGAGTGGAGAGATCAAAAATGATGCAGTTTAACAGAATGAAAAGTGGCCTGATTAACCCCGGAGAGCTGGTCCATTAGCAGAAAGAAGGAAATAAGAGGAAGGAGGGGAAAACGGGAGGATGGAGGTCTCCCAGGGGCAGTTCTTTGTCCTGTTGCAAACGTGTTGGGCTGGGGGTGGGGGTGGTGGTGGTGGTGAAGATGCAGACCCATTTCCACCTGTGAGGTGCCTCGTGGACTCCCTGTTCATGCCACCCTCAACCCCCTCATGTAACCGTCCACAGTAGGTCCTTGGAGGCTCCTTTGTAAACGGGTGAGGCAAATGAGGATACCCAGGGAGAGCTCGGGCTTGAACCCCAGTGTCCCAGCTCCCCTCCAGTCAGCTCTGAGCTCCTTCGTGTTTCCGTTGCAGAGCCTACCTGGCGCACAGTAGGTGCTCTTTAAATGCACCATGAAAGTCAAATAGCCTGCACCAGTCCCTCCCCTTCTCAACCGGTGAGATCTGTGGTCTCTCGGTTCTAGATTCCCTGAAACTTATGCCTATCTTGCCTGTTACTTTACTCCCATGGAAGCGCCTGTTAGGCATTTCCATTCATGCTTGGGCAGTATATGCCTGGGAAAAATCTTCAAATGTTTGAAAGGGTCTATGAGGGGAACGTTATCCTCCCGCCCACGTCTGTTCCCAGGTGGCCGGCCCTAATACTGCACAGAGGTTCTCCACCTCCAGGTGCAGGTAGATTTCCACCTCCTGGCCCCCCAGTGGCTGGGGGATCAGGTGGCAAGTGCTGACCAGGGACTTATGGGCAGAAGTGACGTGTTAGGGACATCGCTGATGGTCCAGTGGTTAAGACTCTGCTTCCAATGCAAGGGGTGAGGATTTGGACCCTGGCTGGGGAAGTAAGATCCCACTTGTCTCATAGCATGACTCAAAACAAACAAACAAAAAAAGTGACACGTGTTACTTCCAGGCTGGAGCTCACTGTCAGTGCAAGACCTCCAGAGCTCTCTGATGAGCAGCATCGTCAGAGATGGGGACAGCTCCGTCAGCCTCCATCCCTGAGTGATCTATGAGCAGAGAGCCCCTGCTGTCCTGTGACCATCGTGTACAGATGAGAACCAAACCTCTGTCATGAGCCACTTAGACTTAGGGAGTTGTTACTGCAGCATCCACATGCCTCTCCTGACAATACACCCAGCTTCTCAGATCACCCTTTGGAAGCACCCATTCTTACCATTTGCTTAATATCCTTCCAGATATAACCAGAACATGTAACCAGCTGTGCGCTCTCTTGCTTTTATTTTTAATTTTCAGTTACTGTATCTTGGGGGTACTTCCATATCAGTGTATAAATACCTGCCTTATTCATTTTTTGAACAGCTAAATCATATTCTACCCCAAGTATATACCATCATTCATTTAAGCAGTGCCCACTTGTTGGGCATTTAGCTTCCAGTCTTTTGCTACTCCAGTACTGCAACGAATGATCTTGTATGTGATTATATTTCAGGCTGTTTCATCGCTAGAGCAGCTGAGGTGCTCTGTCTTTTCATTTATAACACGGAAATAATACTAGGACCCACGTCTCAGTACGAGTGAAGTGCTCTAGCATGTAGCGAATGAATGCATATGTAAAAAAATCATTTTTATTATTGACTTTTGGGTAAATCAGTGAGATCTAAAGAAGCAAAATGAATTTCCTACATGGAATAACATTCAGTGAAGAAAGGGACTGAAAATGTTAGTGTCACGTTATCATTTTTCCCTTCTTAATTTTTTATTGGAGGATAGTTGCTTTACATGTTGTGTTGGCTTCTATTGTACAGCAAGATGAATCGGCCATACATACACGCATGTCCCCTCCCTTTGGGACTTCCTTCCCCTTTCACCAGACAGCATGAACTAGAGTTCCCTGTGCTGTAGCAGTGTACTCTCACTCCTTACCTGTGCTATGCATGGGAGCAATAGTGTGCATGTATTCCGGTCTCCCAGTTCTTCACGCCTCCCGCATGTTATTCCTAAGATTCGTCCATTATCATTGAATAAGCCACATACAGCGGGTTTCCTTCCTCTGCTCACCCACTTGTTCCTCCTCTCACTTGGCGGCCTTTATTTTCTGAGCATCTGCTGTGTGCTCCCCGTGATCCTGTGACAGGCAACACCAAGGGGCATCGCACACAAAAGCACAAGCTACCACCATCCCCACTTGACTTGAAAATCAGAAAGAAAACTAGCATTATTTTCTGTACTGCCCAAGACTTTGCTCAAGACTTGGCTGCCTTATGCAGATGTATGCAAGCGTCATGACAGGCAGTTTAGAACACTTCACCACCTCAAAAAGAAATCCTGTACCCTTTAGTGACCTTTCCTATTTCCCCATCCCCCGGCCCAGTCAGCTGCTCAACCTGCTCCCTGTCTGTATGGATTTGTCTGTTCTGGACATCCTGCATCCATGGACTCATACAGCATGGGCTTCTGCGCCTGACTTCTCTCCCTCGGCAGTGGTTTCAAGATTCACCCACACTGTAGCTTGCGTCAGCGTGCCCTTCCTTTCTGGGACTGAGTCCTGTTCCGTTGTGGGCGTGGACGACATTCCATTCATCCATTCACCTCTTTTGATGGACATGTGAGTTGCTTCCACTTTTCAGCTCTAGTGAATAATGCTGCTGTAACTGTCTGTGTACAAGTGTTCCTGTGGGCAGATGTTTTCAGTCCTCTTGGGTGTGTACTCAAGAGTGGAACTCCTGGGTCATGTGGTAACTATATTTCATTGTTTGAGAAACCACCAGATGATTTACCAGTAGCCATACCATTTTCCCTTCCCACTGCAGAATACAAGGGTTCCACCTTCTCCACATCCTTCCTAACACTTGTTATTATCTGACTTCTTAGAATGACTTCTCTTTCCTGCCCTGAATCCAGAGGGAAATAGTATCTAATTGAGGAGTATCATAGTTAAAAAGCCTGTTCCTGATGTAAGTCTCCCATCAGTTGCTGACATTTTTATAAGGTGTGACACTCTGCAAAGCATCTAAAGATAAAGAAATTCACAGAACCTTCCCAAGATCTCTGGGTGTTGGATAGGGGAGGTGTTATTCCCATTTTACAGATGAGGAAACTGAGGCTCACACAGGTTCTAAGCCTCCTAAGTTCATACCGCAGGACTAGAACACCAGGTGTTCCAACTCCCAGTCCAAGCTTCTCTCCATTCCAACCCCAGCTCCCCTAGGAGTCCTGTTTGAGGCATTTCATCCATTACACTGGTCAGGTCGACCAGTTGCTCTGTAATTAACTACTCAGAGGAAATAAGAACAGCCTGAGGCTGCCATTTTAGATGCTGGCTTAATCAAAAGTTTTAAATTAGTTCTGAGCAGCTTGGTTGTGAAAGCAGGGTTGAGCTTTTTGTAGTGACTTCCAGCAGCGAGGGAAGAGGTCGTGCCACCAAGGCTCTATTGTTTAGCATCTCAGGGCCCCAGCTCGTCACAGGAAATCCACAGCAAGGTGAAGGCCGTGCTTGCCAAGTCTTTGAAAGCAGTTCCTCCTGCCAGAGAGTTCCTTACAGAAGCCACAGTCCACCCAGACTTCCCGGGGCACTTTCTGCAGAACAAAGAAAAACTGTATTTTTCTGGACNTCCTTTCTGGGACTGAGTCCTGTTCCGTTGTGGGCGTGGACGACATTCCATTCATCCATTCACCTCTTTTGATGGACATGTGAGTTGCTTCCACTTTTCAGCTCTAGTGAATAATGCTGCTGTAACTGTCTGTGTACAAGTGTTCCTGTGGGCAGATGTTTTCAGTCCTCTTGGGTGTGTACTCAAGAGTGGAACTCCTGGGTCATGTGGTAACTATATTTCATTGTTTGAGAAACCACCAGATGATTTACCAGTAGCCATACCATTTTCCCTTCCCACTGCAGAATACAAGGGTTCCACCTTCTCCACATCCTTCCTAACACTTGTTATTATCTGACTTCTTAGAATGACTTCTCTTTCCTGCCCTGAATCCAGAGGGAAACAGTATCTAATTGAGGAGTATCATAGTTAAAAAGCCTGTTCCTGATGTAAGTCTCCCATCAGTTGCTGACATTTCTATAAGGTGTGACACTCTGCAAAGCATCTAAAGATAAAGAAATTCACAGAACCTTCCCAAGATCTCTGGGTGTTGGATAGGGGAGGTGTTATTCCCATTTTACAGATGAGGAAACTGAGGCTCACACAGGTTCTAAGCCTCCTAAGTTCATACCGCAGGACTAGAACACCAGGTGTTCCAACTCCCAGTCCAAGCTTCTCTCCATTCCAACCCCAGCTCCCCTAGGAGTCCTGTTTGAGGCATTTCATCCATTACACTGGTCAGGTCGACCAGTTGCTCTGTAATTAACTACTCAGAGGAAATAAGAACAGCCTGAGGCTGCCATTTTAGATGCTGGCTTAATCAAAAGTTTTAAATTAGTTCTGAGCAGCTTGGTTGTGAAAGCAGGGTTGAGCTTTTTGTAGTGACTTCCAGCAGCGAGGGAAGAGGTCGTGCCACCAAGGCTCTATTGTTTAGCATCTCAGGGCCCCAGCTCGTCACAGGAAATCCACAGCAAGGTGAAGGCCGTGCTTGCCAAGTCTTTGAAAGCAGTTCCTCCTGCCAGAGAGTTCCTTACAGAAGCCACAGTCCACCCAGACTTCCCGGGGCACTTTCTGCAGAACAAAGAAAAACTGTATTTTTCTGGACCAGTCAGTGCAGAGCTTGATATTCCTCAGTGGAGGTGAAGACTGAAGTGATGCCCAGGGTTTGAAAACAAACCGAGTAAAACTGGGAGCTGCAGGGATGTCCCCTAAGTGTTGGTTAATAGATGATGGCCCGTGGATTAGACACAATCCAAGCATCCATTAAAATATTCTATGTGAGAGGATGCCTATGGCCTGGAGAAACACTTATGGTGTCTGTGGAGGTGAAACAAGCAGGTAATGACATAGCTGGTTCTCAGCTGGGGAGAAATGTCTGTATGGCAGCATCTGGAGACACTTTCGGTTGTTAAAAGTTGAGTGAGCTCTTTGCATATGCAGGCAGCAGAGTGCCACCAGACATCCTGAAAGCTACAGGGCAGCCCCTCACAACAGATAATCATCCAGCGCAAATGACAGTCATGCCAAGGCCAAAATACCCTTCCCATAATACGCATCATACAATTCCCCTTCTTATTGCATAAAAATGGTATAGATGATCAGAAGAGGTACACCAAATACACAGTTGCTTTCCTCTCGGCTAAGGGAGAAGGTAGATGATATGAAATTTTTAGGCTCTTCTGTAGTTTCCAATCTCTATGAACAAAAGGCGTCTATTACTCTGCAGTCATTTAAAAAGGAAAATAAAATGATACCACGACAGTGACGAATATGGGAGCTCCGTCGATGAGAAGTTGCTCATCTCAGTTTCTCAAGCTCAGCTGGGTCACGACCAGCCCATGGTTTGCGGCCGAGTCATGGAATCTCTCCACGCCTTGGTGTCCTCTTCCGAAAGCTGGTGTTTCATATTTGCACTTCGCTTCTTCCCGCTATCATTTTTCTTCCCTCTTCAAATTCAGTGGAGCAAACATCAGCTATGCTTCTGCAGTGAGAAGATATTCCTAGGAACTGAGGGCTCTAGGGATGAAGGAGGTCCATGCCAGGGCCTGGAGTGAACCCTGATGTAAGCATGGACTCTGGGTGAGGATGACGGGTCAGTGCAGGGTCAGCGCTTGTGACACAGGCGCCACTCGGGTGGGGGTGCTGGTGGTGAGGGAGGCTGTGCCCTCGGACGGGGCCTCCAAGCACAAGAGAGCTTCCATGTCTGCACACTGGCAGCAGTTATTTGTCTCGGGGGTTCTTGGTGAGGTTAATAAACCAATGTGGGGCAATGGCTGCACATAGTAGGTCCACAACAGATGCTTTTTTTACTCTCCCTTAAGGCTATGATACGATAGTCCAATGATAGTTCTTATTTTCTTCATAATTTAATTCATGTACTCTTCATTCACTCATCAATATTAATTTGAATACCTACTAAGTGCCAGGCACCATACTGTGTATGACAGGTCAGCAGCAAGGAAAACAGCATTTCTCTCTTACCACACACCTCTTATGGTGTGACAACTCACCTCCAACTTAGTGGCTTAAAACAACCAACAATTGCTACCTCCTCATTTCTGAGGGTCAGGAACTCAGGGACGGCTTGGCCAGTGTTTGGTGGGGATGCATGTGGCTGGAGCGTGGTGGGGCTGCCTTCCCATCTGATGGTTCAGCCGAGGCTGGAGGGGCTGCTCCCTGGTGTGGCTGCCGGCAGGAGGCCTCAGTGCTTCCCCTCGAGGGCTCCTCCAACGGGCTGCTCAAGCATCCTCCCAGCGGAGCCGAGGGCTCCCCTGGAGGGAATGAGCTGAGAGAGACCAGAATAGAAGACGTGGAGTCTTTAATGACCAGGTCTCTGAAGTCACACCGTCATTTCCACTAATTCTATTTGTTCGAAGTGAGTCACGACGTCTGGCCTGTTCTCAAGGGGAGAAGACTTGGTTTCCATCTCTTGAAATGCCAGCCAGATTTGCTCACGTGGAGATGCCATTCGCCAAGTTTGGCGATGGTGTTCAGTTACGTAACCACCCCTAAGATCAAGACGGAGCACGTACCACCCTCCGAGCTCTGCGAGTGCCTTCCGGTCAGCTGGCGGCCCTCCTTCTCGTCACCAAGCAACACCCATCTGCTTTCTCTCACTATTGATTACTCCTGCCTGGTTAGGACCCTCACCCGAAGGAAACCACCCAGCACGCATTCTTCCGTGTCTGGCTTCTTTCACGTCATGTCTTAGCGGTTCATCCGTGTTGCTGTTTCTTCGATTGCCGAGTGGCATTGCGCTGTATGGACAGACCGCAGGTTGTTTATGCCATTGCCTGTCAGTGCTCTCTGCTCACGATCATTGGCTGTGACTTCTCCGTCCCTGTGTCAGCGTGTAGCTGGTCTCCTGTTACCAAACCACACCCCTTTGGATTTTCTACTTCCCTGGGGGGCTGGCTCAGAGGGCCTGGCACAGGCCACATGCATCTCTTCTGTCCAGTCTAAGCTTCTCGAGAAACTGAGAACTTAAAAGCTGTGTATTCCTCTTCTCTGGGCTGATGGAGAGGAGGAGGGCTGATTGGAGGAGGGAAGGGCTGAGATGCTCCAGGTGAGCATCTGTGAGATAATTAGGTAGGCTCCTACCCAGTAAACATTGCCACATGTTGGAGACTCGCAAGTTAATCCAAGAAGCCTCGTGCTAGGGGTCCGGCCCAGAGCCCCACCAGCATCTCCACAAACTGGGGCTGCATCTCCTGGGTTTGCAGCAGAGTATCCAGCCTCTGTGTGCGAAAGAGGGGCCATCAGATGCTGCCTTGCTTTGTCCTCAAGTCTTGGACACTGGGGGCCGCCCTCCTGAGTCCAAGAAGCGGGCTCACTCAGGGTTTTTCTCACAGCTGGCAGCAGCTTCTGTTGGGCCATGGGTTCCCTGGGAAATGAGCCCTGAAACACAGAGGTTTCTCTTGAGAGCTCTGACAGTATCTCCCTGTGTTGGGAGTTGGTGGGGGTGAAGCACTGCCCAGGGTGGGGAGGTTGGACTGTAAGGTCATGATCACAAGGCTCTGGCCTGTTCTGGGAGGAGCTGTCCTGGATCTGAGGCTTGACTTGTCACTAGAGGTGGGCTTCTCCCTTCCCTGAGGGCAGCATCTGAGCAGGCCGTAGCAGCAGGCCATCGATGGCCCCTGGGGGGATGGACAGGTGGGTGCAGAGGGGCCAGACGGGGCTGCACATCACTGCCAGCAGGCCCGCTCGTCACCCGGCCCCCAAGGAATGCTTCCTTGAGCACGCCGCAGGGGTAGACTTGAGACATTGCGACGGAGACACACGGCCAGGAAGCATAGAAGCTTTGCTCTCTGGCCCTTTAAGGAAACCTTTGCCCATCCTCTCTGATATATTATCCATAAAGTGCACCAAGACCAGCATTAAAAAGATAAATAAATGAGGATAAAAATGATCACTGCACACAGCTCTTGGGGAGGTTGGTGTTGCCCCATGAGCCTCTGCTCTGGGTTTTGAGATCTAGACTGCCTGTCTGAGTCAGGGGGTAGGGGGGTGGTAACAGCCCCTAAAACTTGGAGATCTTGCTTCGTGGTGATCATGTCCCCATCCCCTCGTCCCCGGCGGGTGCCAGCACCCATAAGCACAGAACCCAGCCTTGAAAGCCTGAAGGAGCAGGACATCGTGAAGCCGTTAGGAAAGCCCCAGACATCCATCTTGAGGCAGCTGAGTGCTGAAGGCCCCGAGGTCTCTGAGCAGCGTGGTTGAGGGCCCTTGGCCAGGCCAGCCCCGGGGGTCCTGGCTCAGCGTTTTCCTTTCTAAGTAGTTCCTGCTCTGCTTGAGCAGGAGCAGCACAGGCTGAGGGCAGCGGCTTTTAGGTTTGGGAAAGTGTCACAATCTTCCTCCTGCCACCACTGGGCACAGGTTGGCCCCACGGGAGGGACCGGGAGTTCTGATCCTGTGGGGCCAGGCCGGGGGCTGAGACAGCGCATCTCTTATAGACTCCCAGGGGCAGGGGATGCCGCTGGCTGGGGCCCTCTCTCTGAGAACCATTGCTCTAGACCACAGAGTTCTTGAAAGTGCGAAACCACAGAGACCAGGGTGGCTGGTCTTGCCATGCCTCCCTCCCGGCCTGAATCCTTAATTATTTAGTCTATTATTTATTTAACTGGATTCCCCATTTACTTTTTTTTTTTTCCCTTTTAATACTTTATTCTATTTTACAGTACTGTGTTGGTTTTGCCATACATTGACATGAATCATCCACAGGTGTACACGATCTCCCCATGCCAAAGCCCCCTCCCAGCTCCCTCCCCTCCCCACCTCCCCGGATCATCCCGTACACCAGGC
>SJYW01046047.1:82270-109873 GCA_006410735.1 Raphicerus campestris | reverse complement strand
CACCAGCCCCAAGCATCCTGTATCCTGCATTGAACATAGACTGGTTAAATGCATGTATTTCAAAAAGGAAGCTCTGCCCCTCTTACTGTAAACAGAAAACCAGCATCACCACACAGAAACAGTAACTCTGCAGATAAAAACTGAAAAGGAGATCACTGCTATGGAGTTCAGGCCAGTCGCCACCTCAGCCCTGCCCTCCCTCCGTTAGGGGCACGGGGTGGGGCCCAGTGATTCCTGCAGGCAGAGGGGTTCCGAGCACTAAGTGGAAGGTCTCTCCCAGACTTGATCAGAAGGACGGGAAGTGGCGTCCTCTTTGGGGGAAGGGCAGTGTCTCTCAGTGTGGAGGTCATCTTGCTTCACTGCCCAGTGGACCCGCCGCACTTTGGCCAGTGCTGACCTCGGGTGTGGCCACTCTGCATGTCCCCTGCAGGACGGCCGTCCCAGTCGGCAGCGATCTAGTTGGTTTGCTCCTCTGCACCTTGGCTCTCTGCCTGGCCTGCTGGCATGCACCTCCACTGGGGAAGAGGACACCCCTGCCCGTGTCCTGCAGTGGCTGTGGCACCCACCACAGGGCCTGGCAGGAGAAGCCCTCACCCCAGTGGGTAAGGCAGCGCCCTTCTTAGGGGGTGATGCTGGGCTCACAGCACTTCTCCCTGGGGATGTCCCTTCCCAGTGTTCCCATGTCCTCTGAGCAAGATCCCTGGAATCCTTGGGTTGCTCTGATGTCTTTGTGGGCAGGAGCCCAGGGCCCCTCGGGGCCCTATTTCTGTACCCAACCATCTCCCCACTGGACCACAAGGCCTTGCACAGGTCAGGCCCTGGTGGGACTGGATGAGCACACTGGACCGGGGAATCACAGAGAGGTTGATGAAGGGCAGGGTCCATGGAAACTAACAAGTGCCCTGAGTCTAGAACCTGGAGCCTTCCCCACCCCTACCTGTCAGACCCCACCCTCTCGCCACCCTCTGCTCCTGCCAGAATCTCTCATTGACCAAACTCAGCTGGAAGCCAGAGGCCAGGAGTCCACTGGCTCCTTCAGAGGGGGCCCTGGGCAAGGAGCATGGGAGAGAGGATGAGCAGAACAGGAAGAGGATGACCGACCCAGGTGGCAGATGGCTCACAGTGGGCGGCCTGCCTATGTCCCCTCCACCAGCCTGTTCCTCCAGCCTGCTCAGGGCTCTCAACCACCCCTTCCCTTCTCTGCAGAGGTGCCCTTGGCCCAGTGGAGGCCCTGAGAGGGAAACTGTGCCCACCTCACAGTCCCAAGGCCTGGGCCAACAGCTGACTCAAGGCGGAACCCACTCTAGGATGTAGCCCCCACTCTGGAGAGACCACCTCCTGGCCAGCCCCCTCCTTCTCTCCCGGCCCCGTCTCCACCACCGGAAAACACTGGGTGGTTATGCACCTCACCATTTCCGGTGTCACATTCTGAGCACCAGCAACTTACCTGAAAAAAGAGAGAAGTGGGTTTCAGAATGACATCAAAAGGTCGAAAGGGATGCTGTCTGAAAAATAGAGGTCACCTGTGTAATTCTGCGATGAGCACCTATACAGAGGCAACATGGCCACAGGTCAACAGTGCTTCCCTCTNGTTTCAGAATGACATCGAAAGGTCGAAAGGGATGCTGTCTGAAAAATAGAGGTCACCTGTGTAATTCTGCGATGAGCACCTATACAGAGGCAACATGGCCACAGGTCAACAGTGCTTCCCTCTCAGCTGGGGTGATTTTCATTTTCTCATTTTTACTTATTTGTATCTTCTAATTTGTCCTCAGTTGTTTTATTGACATACTTTTTAATGAAAAGATTTATACCATTAAAAAGAAAGCATAGCACGTGAATGATGCTGTGAGAGGGAGAATAAATCAGGTCTAAATTATAAAACAAGAAATACTTTACAAGATACAAAGAAATTTGGGACTTCCCTTGGCAGTCCAGTGGTTAAGATTCTGCAGCTTCCACTGCAGAGGGTGTGGGTTCAATTTCTGCTTTGGGAACTAGATCCCACATGCTGTGGGGTGTGACCCCCCAAAACATTAGGTCTAATTTAAAAAGTGTATTTTGTTGTTCAGTCACTGTCGTGTCCAACTCTTTGCGACCCCATGGACTGCAGCACGCCAGGCTTTCTCTGTCCTTCACCAACTCCCAGAGCTTACTCAAATTCATGTCCATCGAGTTGGTGATGCCATCCAACCATCTCATCCTCTGTCGTCCCCTTCTCCTCCTGCCTTCAATCTTTCCCAGCATCAGAGTCTTTTCCAGTGAGTTGGTTCTTTGAATCAGCTGGCCAAAGGATTGCAGCTTTAGCTTTAGCATCAGTCCTTCCAATGAATATTCAGGATTGATTTCCTTTAGGATTGACTGGTTTGATCTCCTTGCTGCCCAAGGAATTCTCAAGAGTCTTCTCTAGCATCAGGTTGAAACCATCAGTTCTTTGGCCCTCAGCCTTCTTTATGGTCCAACTCTCACATCGGTACATGACTATTGGAAAAACCATAGTTTTGACAATACAGACCTTTGTTGGCAAAGGGCTGTCTCTGCTTTTTAATATGCTGTCTAAGTTGATTTATAAGTCAAGTCTAATTTATAAAGCAATGGATTAATCATTTGCATATTTCAGCAATTCCAGAACTTGAACAACTCTTGAACAAACTTGAACAAGTTTGTCATGACTTGCTACACAGGGAATCCCGACTCATCTGAATGTCAGAAGCAGTGGCTGAGAATATCGGATGGACAGGGAAGGCCCTCCAGGAGGAGCAAGCAAGCAGAAGAGAGGCAGGCTATTCCAGATCCAAACTGGAAATAATCATATTAATAACAGCAGCTAGAATTTTCTGAGCTTTTGCTTCATGCCAGTCATGGCTCTTAAATTCTTTCCATGGATTAACTGCTTTCACCCAACAGCAGACCTCTGAAGCAGATACTGTCATTGTCCCATTTTACAGAAGACTCATTAAGAGTGAGGCAGCAGGTTGTCAGGGGCAGCCCCACGGCCGGGACTCAGGCTGCCTGCCCCAGAGCCCGTGTCCTTTGCCGTCCTAAACGCTGGATGGCCCGGAGCAGGCCTCTCTGTGGGGCTTTTAAAGTGTCTGGGTCCCAAACTTGGACATAGGCATGGGCATAATGAACACTGTATGCCATGGAAACCGCCTCAAGAGTTCTTGGAAGTGTGTACAATTTTCTGACTTCTTTCCAAGCTGTAAAAGTTCAGCTAATGGAAAGGGTGGGCTCAAAGAATTAAAAAATCTACAATCTCAGGGAAACTAACAAGCGTTGCGGCCTCGTCTTCCTGACAGAAGCTCCTGGAGTTTGTAACATGTCACCTGGGTGTCAAACAGCACACATCAAAAACCCCCGGGGCCCCCGCTAAACCGAGCAGGCCCGGAATAAAGTCGGGGAAGAAGGAAAGGTGGACAAGTCTGGGGGTGGGGGTGGGGCAGAGTGCAGGTCAATCAGAACTGGCGAGAGTCAGGACTGATGGAGACCAGCCAGTGCCAGGGGCTCTGCTAAGCACTTAAAAGATACGGTTTCTCCTCAACCTGTCCACAAAATGAATTAGGTCAGAAGCATCATCTTCACATCTCCATGTTATTGAGGCTGAGGAAACTGAGGCTCAGAGATGCTGAGTAAGTCACTTAAGGTCACACAGCCGGTGCATCAGTCAGGACAGTTGAGGTTCTGATGAAGTTTAAAAAATAAAATAAAATCAACCCTCAAGTCTCAGTGTCTTAAGAAGACAGAGGTCTGATTATATTTCTGTCCCGTGCTCATCCTGGGTTGTTGGGAGCCCAGGTACCCCTGATGGATCAGCTGCTCATTCCAGGCTTCTCTAGGGAAACGAGCACGTCTCGGCCAATGCGTAGGCAGAAGCATTGCCTCACGGGCCTCAGCTCTGACTTGCCTTGATATCAAGCCTCTGAAAGCACAGCAAACCTCCTCCCAAGAGTAAAACGAGATCCTTTCAGGGTGAGGACAGCTCCCCAGGGGGTAAACTTCCCATTCCACCCGTGGAACAGTCCTGTTCAGGCTCAGCTGCGACAACAAACAGGCCCCTCCAGGTGGTGGCAGCTCACACCCGTGGAGCCCAGCTTCTCTCTCAGGGGTGGGCAGTCCAGGCAGGGCTGGACTGGAAAGGAGGCTTATTCATCATCCAGGGTGGAATTTGGGCCCCGGGGTGGGAAGTCCAGCTTCCTGCAGCCACTCTCCTGCTCTGTTACCTCCTAGGGGTGTTCGTGCCCGTAAAATAGAAGCTGAGCCCCACACCAGTGCTTAGACCAGGGCAGGGAAGAGTGGATGTGAGGGATGCAAGGGTGTGGATCGCATCCTGACATGCACCTCCCCCCCCCCAGCAAGAACAGCCACGTGACCATCCCCAGCAGAAGGTGGTGGGGTCTACCGTGGCAGCCAGGCATCCTCCTGAAGCTTTGGGAAGGGCTTTTATTCCCCAAAGGAAGAAGGCGGAGCCCTGCGTTCTCCAGTCACCTCACTCGACTTTCTTGTTGGGCCTCCTGACACTGACTTCTCCTCATATCACCCTGGGTCTCCATCCCAGGTTACTGCCTGGCGAGTCAGCTCCCCTTCCTTTGTGTCACCCTCCGGCCTGGGCAGCTGTAACAGAGCGCCGCAGACTCGGGGCTGAGACAACAGACACTTGTTTCCCACAGCTCTGGAGGCTGAAGGTCCAAGATCAAGGCACCGGCGGGGTGAGTTCCTGGTGAGGACTCTTCCTGGCTTGCAGACGGCCGCCCTCTTCCTGTGTCCTTACGTGGAGCAGGGTCAACTCTCCTCCTCTCTGCTTTGTTGTAGTTATTGCTGTGGTTTAGTCACTCAGGCATGTAAGACTCTTTGCAACCCTGTGGGCTGTAGCCCGCCAGGCTGCTCAGTCCATAGGATTCTCCAGGCAAGAATACGGGGGTGGGTTGCCATTCCCTTCTCCAAGGGATCTTCCCAACCCAGGGGTCGAACCCACATCTCCTGCATTGGTAGGCAGATTCTTTACCACCTGAGCTACCTAGGAAGCCCTCCTCTCTGCTTATGAAGTCATTAATCCCATTATGAGGACCCCGCTTTTGTGACCTCATCTAACCTTAGTCACTTCCCAAGGTCCTTGGCTCCCAATACCATCGAAGTGGGGCTAGGAAGACAACGCTGAACCCATGGAGGAGGGGACACAGTTCATTCCATTACAGTGAGACTTAGTGCGTCTCCTTCTCATGACCAGTGCCACTGCCCACGGAGCTCGGCTGTGCCAGGACGGTACCAACAGAGGACACAACTCTATTGTTCCTTACAGATTGGTTGCTATTTACATGATTGATTACATAGGCAAGGGAGAGGAATGGAAGCCGGCCACCCCAGGGCCCAAATTCCACCCTGGATGATGAATAAGCCTCCTTTCCAGTCCAGCCCTGCGGAGCTGATGTACAGGAATGCAAATTTGTTATAAGCCAATGACCACCTCCTCGCCAGGTCCAAATATCTCCAGGGCTTCCCAGCTCCTTCCTGCAACCTACTGCCAAATTCAACACAGGCATCCACTTGGTAAATGTGCACCCAGACGTTCAAGGGTGCAAAAACAGAAAAGAGACCAAGCCTGGCCCGCTCTCACAGAGTCGCCTCCTCCGGGCTGCTGAGAACACGGGGCTGAGGAAGCCCAGGGCTATGTGTAATGGGATTCACGGGCTCAGCTTCCGATAAGCCTTACAAACCTATTTTGGGGGATAAATGGCTCCTCAGAAAGGTCCACCCCTCTGTGCAAATATGATTTCACACTCCACTCAAAACGCCCCAGGAAGCTGCAACAGAAAATGGGCGCTCAGACAGGACCCTCAATGAACAGATCCTTGTGCCCGGATGATGGGCAGCTTGGAAAACTCACCTTGCTTGTCCTCTTTGCAACTGGACACATGCTCCTGCAGCCCAGTGACTGAGGCATTGGTCACCTTCCTTCCTTGGCTTGTGTCACTGCGAATGCTCACTCTCCTTGCTGCTCCAGAGTCCTTTCCCATTTATCTAAACCTTTCTCTGCCTTCCCAGGCCAACTCTCTGCCACCTCCTCCTCCTGGAAGCCCTCTGAGAACTCTCATTCAGCCCCATTTTCATCTCAACGTCCCACGTGATCCTCGCTGTCCCATCCCAGCCAGACTGCTTGACCATAGCTCTCTGCCCCTTGAGGGGAGGCCCCTGGGCAGAATCACTTAGCAACTGTGGAATCCACCTAAGCAAATCAGTAGCTTCCTTACCCCAGGCGAGCCCTATGCTTCTCTCTGTGCCTCGGTCTCCCCGCTGCTGGGGGAGCTGGTAGATGGACGAGATGCTAAGCCCAGTGCCTGCCCCGCCGTCGCCTCAGCTCATGGGGGCTGTGTGTCAGCTCACAGCCATCCTCAGCCGGCTGCCCCTCCTGCCCCATCCTGGGAGTCCAGGCCATGTGGGAGAATGTGGAGGAGGGGGAGGCTGGACTGCATGGGGACGGGGGTTGCGGTCCAGGTTAAGGATTTAGGACGTTATTCCAGGGGACTGCGCAGGACTTTGGCCCAGGGAGTGACACGGCCAGAGCTGCACTGGGAAGGTGGAGGGGAAGGGTGGGGCAGGGTGGGAGGGTTGTCTATGAGGATGGCGCACAGCTCTGAATGCAGAGCACCAGGCACGTCCCCCCTGGGTCCCCTGTCCTCCACTCCCCACTGCTCCTTGTGCCGGAGCTCACTCTGCTGACACTGAGCAGATCCCCCTTGCGTCTGTACTGTGGACAGGAGCAGAAGGCCCCGCTTTCCAAGCCCCCAGGGGNCAAATATCTCCAGGGCTTCCCAGCTCCTTCCTGCAACCTACTGCCAAATTCAACACAGGCATCCACTTGGTAAATGTGCACCCAGACGTTCAAGGGTGCAAAAACAGAAAAGAGACCAAGCCTGGCCCGCTCTCACAGAGTCGCCTCCTCCGGGCTGCTGAGAACACGGGGCTGAGGAAGCCCAGGGCTATGTGTAATGGGATTCACGGGCTCAGCTTCCGATAAGCCTTACAAACCTATTTTGGGGGATAAATGGCTCCTCAGAAAGGTCCACCCCTCTGTGCAAATATGATTTCACACTCCACTCAAAACGCCCCAGGAAGCTGCAACAGAAAATGGGCGCTCAGACAGGACCCTCAATGAACAGATCCTTGTGCCCGGATGATGGGCAGCTTGGAAAACTCACCTTGCTTGTCCTCTTTGCAACTGGACACATGCTCCTGCAGCCCAGTGACTGAGGCATTGGTCACCTTCCTTCCTTGGCTTGTGTCACTGCGAATGCTCACTCTCCTTGCTGCTCCAGAGTCCTTTCCCATTTATCTAAACCTTTCTCTGCCTTCCCAGGCCAACTCTCTGCCACCTCCTCCTCCTGGAAGCCCTCTGAGAACTCTCATTCAGCCCCATTTTCATCTCAATGTCCCACGTGATCCTCGCTGTCCCATCCCAGCCAGACTGCTTGACCATAGCTCTCTGCCCCTTGAGGGGAGGCCCCTGGGCAGAATCACTTAGCAACTGTGGAATCCACCTAAGCAAATCAGTAGCTTCCTTACCCCAGGCGAGCCCTATGCTTCTCTCTGTGCCTCGGTCTCCCCGCTGCTGGGGGAGCTGGTAGATGGACGAGATGCTAAGCCCAGTGCCTGCCCCGCCGTCGCCTCAGCTCATGGGGGCTGTGTGTCAGCTCACAGCCATCCTCAGCCGGCTGCCCCTCCTGCCCCATCCTGGGAGTCCAGGCCATGTGGGAGAATGTGGAGGAGGGGGAGGCTGGACTGCATGGGGACGGGGGTTGCGGTCCAGGTTAAGGATTTAGGACGTTATTCCAGGGGACTGCGCAGGACTTTGGCCCAGGGAGTGACACGGCCAGAGCTGCACTGGGAAGGTGGAGGGGAAGGGTGGGGCAGGGTGGGAGGGTTGTCTATGAGGATGGCGCACAGCTCTGAATGCAGAGCACCAGGCACGTCCCCCCTGGGTCCCCTGTCCTCCACTCCCCACTGCTCCTTGTGCCGGAGCTCACTCTGCTGACACTGAGCAGATCCCCCTTGCGTCTGTACTGTGGACAGGAGCAGAAGGCCCCGCTTTCCAAGCCCCCAGGGGGATGCGGCTGGCTTCCAGCCAGGAGGTGATGCCAGGCTCCTCGTGGGGCATTCCTGGAAGCACACTCTGTGCCATGCCTGGCACACATAAGACAGAACCCCGACATCCACTGGGCACCCATCCAGGAACTTGGGGAGTCTCTGAATCTGGGAACACCACCATTTCTAAGACTTGTGGCTTCAGCGAGGCCCTGGGGAAGAGACACCAGGCCTCCTGGCTGCTCAACCTGAGGCTGTGTGGCCTGGGGTGAGTGGCTTAACCTCTCTGGGCTTCTTCCTCTTAGTCTCTCCTCAAATCAAACCCCGAGGACTTGAATAGGAAGTATTTCTTGAGAGGTGGTAGCAGGAAGAACACACAGCGAGTGGGGAGTGGCGACCAGGAGGGAAGGAGCCATTCAGTCATGTTGTCAGGACAGTTAGTAATGGGGGTTTTTGGAGCTTAAACCCACTGAGAAAACTCTGGAAAACAAAGGAGAACGTGCACTTCCAAGGCATCCAGGGCAGCAAGGGGCTGAGGCATTCACACCCTGGGCTCTGTAATCCTCGGTGGGAACATCTCTTTGCAGCAGGGCGACTCCTCAGTTCTCCCACCCGCTTTATGGACCCAAAACTGACTCAGGACATTGACCCCACCTCGTAGAGGGCAGGAGTTGGCTCCAGGGGTCAGGTCAGGGTGCAGGGAAGGAGTCAGAGTGAGGACCAAGAGCAGGGCACCCACCACAAATAAAACTGGGGTCATTCTCAAGATCAGGGTGAGGATACATGAGATGATCTGTCAAGTGTTAGCGAGATGCTTGACATGGAAGGAAAAGTCAACACACGTAAGCTCGTCCTCGTTGTGCGAGTTTGGGGCAGGTCAGGTGGGGGCTATTCTCTGACCTGGAAGGTGGAGGGAGGAGAGGGACTGGGGATTCAATCCCCAAGGCTCTCCCTCCTGGGTCCCTGGGGGTCAGCTGCATCTGCTCCTGATGTTCTCTTGTGGTTTTAGTAACCCTGCCCCCCACACCCCCAACGCTGGACTCTGCACCGTCTTGGTGATTTCCGAGACAACATTTTGTAAAGAGTCTCCTTCTATTAAAAAGTCTCCTGGCCTGTCTCCTGCGGGGCCCTGACTGACCACTGTGTGAGTGGTGACTGCCTCTCATTCTCCGTGGCCACCCAGCACCCCATCTGTGTTCAGGGGGTCGCCCTTCTTTCATGCTGAGAAGGAAGGAGGCAGAGACCAGGAGAGAAGTACAAGTTCCAGGTAGTCAGGGTCCCGGCCCCGCTATGGCTGGGCTGCAGGCACATGGGCTGGCCTCCACCAACCAGACATGCCTGCCCTGGACTTCAAGCGGGGAGCTCGTGGCCCCAAGAAGCAGGGGCCGTGGCTGGTTCTCTCTGGAAGGGTGGGCACTGGGGAGCTCTGCCTGGATCCCCCTTCATTAACAACTCACCTTCCTGGGCTCTGAGAGGATGTCCAGCGATGTACTCTCTCTGGGGATGGCCAGCCAGGACACATGTGGCTCAAGGGCATGTCCTGTCTGCGTGTGGCACCTGCGTCCGACAACCCAGGCCACAGGGGTTCGAACCCAGCCCCTCTCCCTGACTTGGTGAAGCTCTGAAAGTGCAGCCCAGCACCCAGCTCCCCACGAGGGTGGCGGAGTCCTTGGCTGGGACCGCCTCACAGCTCAGCGTCCCCCTCCTCTCAGTTCCTCTTTGCTTCTCCTCCCTCTCAAGGCCACTCCCTGATGACTGGCTCGCCTGCTGACCCCACCTCAGTGTCTGCTCCCCAGGGTGCCCAGCCTCGGCAGAGGGGCAGGCAGCATCTGCCGCAGCCGTCAGGGTGGGCAGGGCTCAGCACACAGGCGCCATGTGGGTGGCACCAGTTCTGTGCCCACAGCTTCTGGGTCTGATTCCCCAGCCCCCCTAGTTAGCAGCGATCAGCCACAGCAGGATCTTCCTTAAATTCCTCTTCTCTTTTATCAGCTGGAGATGGTTTCTGTTGCTTTCAACTCATAACTCTGACTGCCAGTTGATGCCCAACAGTTAAGTTCTCCATTGCTAAGAGATCTGTGGCAGGACCTCACAGATGCCCATAAATGGGTTTTGGGGAAGCAGATGACCCTTCCCTGGCAGAGCCTGGATCCGTGTGTGTGATGTTATGTTTATGCAAATTACACACATCATTTCTGGATGTGTACGTCCNCATAAATGGGTTTTGGGGAAGCAGATGACCCTTCCCTGGCAGAGCCTGGATCCGTGTGTGTGATGTTATGTTTATGCAAATTACACACATCATTTCTGGATGTGTACGTCCAGAGCATCTGGTCAGATTTGCGGGGGCTTGTTGATTACAGCCCAATGTTGGTACCAGTGTCCTGCTGTCCCTCCCCTGGCCTGGGTGGGCGCTCTGGTCCACTCAAGAGGCTGGTCCTGTGCCTTAGATTCGATGCATGGGCGGAGTCCAGCCTCTTGAGTTTCTTGCACACTCACTGTCTAATGAGGCAGCTCCTGGGTAGTCAGTTGAGAGCCCAGGCTCCTTCTGCCTTGTGGCTCCACCCTTCCTGGGGTGCTGGAGGCCTCTGCACCCAACACCCAGTGAGCAAAGAGAGCAAGGCAGGACCACACGTGCTTCTTCATCAGTGGGTCCCCCATATCCCTTACTGCCCACCAAGTCCCACTCTCCCCCTTACTTGCCCGGTGGGCCTGGAAGTGCAGGTCCAGGCTGGACAGCCGCCCCCCAGCAGCAGCTCTAACAGGGCAGGAGCTGATAGACAGTGAGCTGCCCCGGCCACCCCCGGGGTGACAGTAATGCAGTAAGAGCCCCAGGGAAAGGGCCCTGGTTCCACACATTCCCCAGCAGTGGGGTTTCATCGTCACGCTGGGGGTCAGCTCAGACCTGCTGACTGAATAGATGAAGGAGTGAAGGATGAATGAGAAAAGCCACCAGACTCTGTCAAGCCCAGGGACCATGTCCAGGCGTTTCTGGCTCCTAAGAAAGCATCCTCAGAACAGTTCTCCGGTCGAAAAGGGAAGAGTTGGCTGGATGAGGATGCCATTTTTCTCTGAGACAGTGGAAGGAAGCATTTGGACTCTTGTCCAGGATGTCCGGAGCTGGGCGGATGGATGCCTCGCCCCAGCCAGGCTCCTTCCCCGAGGCTGTGTGTTTACTCGGAAGGGGTCTGTTCCTGCCGTAGGACAGGTGTTCCGCGCACTGCCGACGGGATGTGCCTGGAGACTAGGCTCTCTTGCACTGGCTCGGCTGCCTGGAAATTGATGGCCTTTCTTGTTTCTCTGGTGGGAACTGGGAGTTTCCCAGCCAAAGGTAACCTGGCCTGCGGACTATTATTTCCTGAGAAGCCCTGGATTTTCCCCCATATTAGTCATCGGAGAATGTATATTATTTTAGCTCTCGGACTCAGACTTGGGTTTTCAAGCACCGGAGGCAGAGTGGAAAATTGCCGGCAGGGATGGCGGTGATGACTTAGGAGGGGGCAGCTCTCCTTTGCTCCCCTGGAGGCGACATTATGCTCCCCAAGGGCGTGGAAGAGCCTTCTCCAGGCCTGGGACTGGGTGAACTTTCAGAAGGGCTGTCCACCTACTGGGTCTCTCAGGGGCAGATGGGTGCGGAGTAGAGGGAGGTGGCTCAGACAGTACCAGCTCCACAGAGGTGTCCAGAAGGGTTAGTGGGGCTTAGGTAACGATTACCTAACTCCATGCCAGGCACCCTGGGGGTGGGGACAGGTAGGCCCCTTGGCTGTGGATGGCAGAGGACACAGAAATGTCCACGCTCAGGTAGTGCCAACATACTCCTTGTTGGAGGGTCNAGGAAGATCCTTGTGAGCACCCTAAACTGTGGCTCTGTTACCCTGTCTTAGGGGCCAGAGCTGGGGCTCAGAGATGCTGAGCAACCTTCTCAATGTTGCACAGCGGGCTTCCAACCTGCCACACACACAGCCTTCAGTTACCCTACTGGGTGGGGTTGTGTCCCCCTAAATCCATGTCCGGTGCAGAGATGTAACCTTGTTTGGATGTAGGATCATTGCAGATCGGACGAGGGGAGATGAGGTCATGCTGGAGTATGTGGGCCCTTAATCCAACATGACTGGTGTCCTTATAAGAAGAGAAAAGACAAAGATGGACACACAGAGGGAGGGCGGCCAAGCGATGACACAGGCAGAGACCAGAGAGAGGTGTCTATAGCCCGAGGAATCCAGAGATTGCTGGAAGCTGAGAGAAAGCCCTGGAGCCTTCCCTGGAGCCTTCAGAGGGAGCATGGCACTGCTAGCACCTTCATTTCCGACTCCTGGCTCTAGAACTGTGAGAGACTGCTGTTGTCTTAAGCCAGCCAGCACGTGGCACTTCATCCTGACAGCCCTAAGAAATGAACACAGCTACTAAGCCCCATTACTCGGGATCTGGGGAGTCTAGACTCTGGTCCACGGTCAGTCCAGCCTCCAGAGTCAAGGCCTCGAAGACCCAGGTGGAGGCCAAGGAGGTAGGAGGAACCTGGAATGGCAGCTGAGGGCCCACGAGAGGGGGTTCTTCCCCAAATATTTGCAGACGTCGGTTTCCCGAATACTCAGGAGACCTCATCACTCCCAGGCTGAGGCTTTGTCCACAGACAGCACAGGGCTCCCCTGAGGGCCCGAAGGACCTGACAAGGTGGAAGAGGTGGCCAGACGTCAGGGCCCGAAGTGGCTCAGAGCCAGAGCTTCCTGTGGGGTCTTCAGCCTCTCCCAGCAGATCCTATGGTTGATCAAGAGACAGAAAAGGGGGGCAAAGAAAAAGAGAAGAAAGGCAGGAGTCAGGAAGGAGACAGAGACAGGAGAAAGCGATGGAGAGACAGGAGAGAGACCAAAATGGGCAAAAACAGCCGGGAGAGAGGACAGGGATGGAAAGAGAGGTTAGGACAGAGGGACAGACACCCAGACCAGTCACAGATGTTGACAAGGAGACTGAGGGAGAGACAGAAAGGCAGAAGGAGTGCGAGGCAGGGGAAGGGGCAGGGAGAGGGCAATGGGGGGCTAGACAAGTGACAGAAACAGGGGGAGACAGGAGGGGGCGGAGGATGCACCGAGCCCCGCGTGCCCTCTTGCAGACGGCCTGTGCTCAGCATTCTTGACCACGTTGCGCCCAGGGCAGAGTGAGCCTTCAGCCCTGGTCGTTTGAGTGCAAGGCGGAGGGAGACGGCCACTGGGCCAAAGGCCACGCTAAGCCCCAGCCCCCAGAACCGCGCTTCTGTGCATTCCTGGTGCGGCGGCGTGAACTCCGCGCCTGACAGCGGCACATGGTTAATGTTCTCGAGTCCATGGGCCTCGGCCCTCAGTTTTAATTAGGCATTTAACTGGAAGGGGGTGAGGCCTCCCCATTTCCACTCATAGCCAGCTGCCAGCTTTATCATGATCTCCTACAGGACACTGCAGAGAGATGGCTTGAATGAAAGAGGATGAGGAGGAGGAGGTGTCAGAACAGTCCAGGCCCCCCAGCCCAGCTTTCATGGGATTGGAAAAAGCATCTCCGCTGGAAAGACTCCTAGTAGGAGGAGTGGGCTTTACACTGACCAGAATTCAACCCTTCAGAAGTGTCCCTGATTAGTTCTCTGACACCGAGGGGCCCCAGGGGAGTGAGTTATTATGTCGGGGCAGCCTTGGCTGCTTGCAAATGTCAGGAAGCCCAACTCAACCTGAACAAGTTAAAAACAGAAGGTCGGCTCAATTACCTGAGAAGTCCAGGGGCTCGTCAACTTCAGGTCTGGCTGGATCCAGGTGCTGCAATTTGATCAGCAAGTTATCCTTCGCTCCTTCTCTCGTCTCTCAGCCCATCTTGACGCAAAGCACTGGAGTCTTCCTCCCACGCCCATTTTTAATGCACGTTCTGGGTATATGACTAAAGACGAGGGGTGGGCATTGGCAGGGTCACTGTAGGTTTTTGTCTCTCCCTTGCCCATTTTCTCCTCCCATCATTCTGGACCTTCTAGAATCAAGAACTGAGACTCCCAGCTTCTCCCCTCAGGAGCATCTCTTCTGTTGGCTAGGCCAGTGCTGGGTGAAGCCCCCAACCCCCAGTTATACAGTTATTATAATACAGTTATAAAGACTTTAGCAGTTCTTGTGTACTACATTTATCATCTGTATTATTTCTTACTATTTTTAAAATATTTGTTTGGTTGCGCCATGTGAGATCTAGTTTCCTGACCAGGAATCGAATCCCGGCCCCCGCATTGGGAGAGGGGAGTCTTAGCCACTGGACCACCAGGGAAGTCCTCTATTTTTGATGGGTTGATTTTCCTTCTTGTTACAGGTTGTATTTTCCCAATTCTTTGCATCGTGGAAGACAGTGAATTAGATGCGATACTGTGAACCTTGCCTTGCTGGTTGCCAGGTACTTTCATATTCCTGTAAATATGCTGAAGCTTTGTTCTGGACACACTGGAGCTACTCAGAGACTTGATCCGTCCAATTTGTATATGGTCAGAAAGCGACCAATGGCAGTAAATCCTTTGAGCATCTGGGATGTATACAATCTGGACTAAATTCTGTTTTGTAATGAAGAAGGCAGGCAGTTGACTCATGTTTGCAGAGTGCCCTGTGTGTGATTTTCAGGTCAAGAAATGGGTCTGTGATGGGCATCTTATGAGCAGTGGCTGATCTCATGGTGTGCGGGTCAGTTCTGCGGTCAGCAGTAAACCCAGTCACAGGCACTTTCCTCCCACCTGCCGTGGTGATAATGCCGTAGGACTTTTCTTAACTGTCACTGAGGCCAGCACCCACAGCCACCTTTCGGGGCAGCCACCGTGTGGGACTACCACATGTGAGCGTAAGGTGTGATTTCTTCCCTGAGAGGCAGGCAGGGGGGTTGGCCTTGGCTGCGGTACAGAATGCCACCAGTGTCGCCTGACAGGTGCTTTCAAACAGGCCTTGGAGACGGGGAGTTCACATCCGCTCTGAGAACGGTGGGGCCTCTTGGCACTCTGGGGTGGTCCCAAGCAGTGCAGCATTGAAAGCACTGATCACACACTTGAGGCATCTCTTCACCCCAAAGCCTGTTGGGATCCCACAGGGACCTCCTTTAGGGAAGCTGCAGCTTTTCTCACCTGAGACTCTTGATTTAACTCACCCCCCGGCTCCCACCGCCCCACTTGCCCGCTGCTCTTGAGACTGTCCCTCTGCTGGTGGGGAGGCGGACACAGGGTTGGGACCCAGCAGCTGGGGCAGGGGTGGGATGGAAGCATGTCTGCCTCCATCCCCCCACCCCCGTCCCCCAGGTCCCATCCTGCCTCATTTCAAAGTGAGTCACAAGGAAGCCGGCAGCCAGAGGGCCAGGAGAGGTGGAGAGCGCCCCCGCCCCCACCTCACGTTCATCAGAGGCCGTGTTGTAAAAGATCACTTGGCAAAAGATGAACAATAAATTAGATTACTCAGAGCACACACGCTGCAATCAAAAGCATTGTCTCAGAGAAGCAGAGAGCTCGCCTCTCCAAGCTGGGCTCGATCACAGGCCAAAAGGCACCACCATCACCCATGGATGAGGGGCTCAGGACCCCACCTCCGGGTCCCCACCGCCTCCCTAGCACCCTCCTGGGATGGTGGCCCCCTCTGGAGGTTGGGGGGCGGCCCACGAGGAGGAGGCCTGGTTCNGCATTGGGAGAGGGGAGTCTTAGCCACTGGACCACCAGGGAAGTCCTCTATTTTTGATGGGTTGATTTTCCTTCTTGTTACAGGTTGTATTTTCCCAATTCTTTGCATCGTGGAAGACAGTGAATTAGATGCGATACTGTGAACCTTGCCTTGCTGGTTGCCAGGTACTTTCATATTCCTGTAAATATGCTGAAGCTTTGTTCTGGACACACTGGAGCTACTCAGAGACTTGATCCGTCCAATTTGTATATGGTCAGAAAGCGACCAATGGCAGTAAATCCTTTGAGCATCTGGGATGTATACAATCTGGACTAAATTCTGTTTTGTAATGAAGAAGGCAGGCAGTTGACTCATGTTTGCAGAGTGCCCTGTGTGTGATTTTCAGGTCAAGAAATGGGTCTGTGATGGGCATCTTATGAGCAGTGGCTGATCTCATGGTGTGCGGGTCAGTTCTGCGGTCAGCAGTAAACCCAGTCACAGGCACTTTCCTCCCACCTGCCGTGGTGATAATGCCGTAGGACTTTTCTTAACTGTCACTGAGGCCAGCACCCACAGCCACCTTTCGGGGCAGCCACCGTGTGGGACTACCACATGTGAGCGTAAGGTGTGATTTCTTCCCTGAGAGGCAGGCAGGGGGGTTGGCCTTGGCTGCGGTACAGAATGCCACCAGTGTCGCCTGACAGGTGCTTTCAAACAGGCCTTGGAGACGGGGAGTTCACATCCGCTCTGAGAACGGTGGGGCCTCTTGGCACTCTGGGGTGGTCCCAAGCAGTGCAGCATTGAAAGCACTGATCACACACTTGAGGCATCTCTTCACCCCAAAGCCTGTTGGGATCCCACAGGGACCTCCTTTAGGGAAGCTGCAGCTTTTCTCACCTGAGACTCTTGATTTAACTCACCCCCCGGCTCCCACCGCCCCACTTGCCCGCTGCTCTTGAGACTGTCCCTCTGCTGGTGGGGAGGCGGACACAGGGTTGGGACCCAGCAGCTGGGGCAGGGGTGGGATGGAAGCATGTCTGCCTCCATCCCCCCACCCCCGTCCCCCAGGTCCCATCCTGCCTCATTTCAAAGTGAGTCACAAGGAAGCCGGCAGCCAGAGGGCCAGGAGAGGTGGAGAGCGCCCCCGCCCCCACCTCACGTTCATCAGAGGCCGTGTTGTAAAAGATCACTTGGCAAAAGATGAACAATAAATTAGATTACTCAGAGCACACACGCTGCAATCAAAAGCATTGTCTCAGAGAAGCAGAGAGCTCGCCTCTCCAAGCTGGGCTCGATCACAGGCCAAAAGGCACCACCATCACCCATGGATGAGGGGCTCAGGACCCCACCTCCGGGTCCCCACCGCCTCCCTAGCACCCTCCTGGGATGGTGGCCCCCTCTGGAGGTTGGGGGGCGGCCCACGAGGAGGAGGCCTGGTTCAAACGACACTCTGCCCGGAGACCACAAGTTTATGAATCCCAGAAGTTTCGCTTGCTCAGGTCAGGAGCAGAGCTTGGCTGCAGTTGGAGAAGACATTTTTCTCTGTCAGGCCACAGAACGCAGCACAAAGACGCCAGCTGCGAGGCCTCAGACCCCAAGTCTCTAATTAAAACAGTGGAAAATGAGATAACTTCACAAATTCATCACTGCCGCCACCGGCTGTCAGGGGAAGGGCTTCAGGGGTCGCCCCCACCTCCAGCTTATGTGCCAACGGGGTCCCTCTGCTGGGCCTGCCTGTGAGTGTGTGTGTATACGCATGTCCACATTTTCTCTACCTCTTGTCCTAGATTTCCTGTTTTTTTCTTTTCTTTTTCTCTCTTTTCCCATCCACAAAATTTAGAGTCTAGTGATTGACCGAGAAGGGAGAATTTCCTCAGAGGAGGTGTCACCATCCAAGGTGATTTCCTGTAACATCTCATTTCATTCAATAACCAGAAGAGATGGTTTCATCAAGCCCATTTTATGGAAGCGGAGACCGAGGCTATGTGCTTTTGGTGCCTGGTCTAGGTAACGCAGGTGAAGGCTGAGCAGGGCTTGTACCCGGTCCTGTCCTTCTGAGAAGACCTTGCACCTCCCCCAACCAGACCTGAGCCCGCGTGGATGCTGCTGCTGCCGAGTGTCCAGCCCCGCCGGGACCCCAGGGGCTGTGGCGGCCGCCAAGCATTGTGCTTCACCAGCTTGGTCTGCTTCCCCTCCCCGAGAGCAGCACAGCTTAGTGAAAGTGAAAGTGAAGCCGCTCAGTCGTGTCTGATTCTTTGCGACCCCATAGACTGTAGCCTATCAGGCTCCTCTGTCCATGGGATTTTCCAGGCAAGAGTGCTGGAGTGGATTGCCATTTCCTTCTCCAGGGGATCTTACCGACCCAGGAATCGAACCCGGGTCTCCCGCATTGCAGGCAGATGCTTTACCGTCTGAGCCACCAGGGAAGCCCTCAGGGGGCTTCTATTCCCAGGTAGAGGGGGAACATTGAGGCTTAGAGACTGGAGCTGACGATATGGACCAGCTCCTAGCTCTTAACCCTTACAGTGCCCAGCGCCCGGATCTCTTGGCCTGAAGTCTCCTCTGATCACTGCAGCCTGCTGCACGCCGCGTGTTGGCTGACCCTCAGTGCTGGCTTCTGTGGCCCCAGGAGCAGAAATGCCTCGGGCAGTATAACTCTGAGGTGGGACCTTTGTGACTCCACAGGGGTTTACAGCCTGTGGGGGTGGGTGGGTGGCAGGCAACAAGGACATAAGTCGTGTGATGTAATGTGAACTGGAGATGCATGCGGGAAGAAGCAGAAAGCGAGCAGGGATTGCCGAAGACGGGGATGTGCTGCTGTATAAGGACCTCTTGGAGGAGGCGGTGACCAGTGTACAGACCTGACGAAAGTGAGCCACGCAACCACCAGGAGATTTGGGAGAACCCCTGAGGCACACAGAGTAGAAAATGGTAGTAGTTCTCATTATCACCAGCACCATCAGCAGCCTTCATGATATCTATGATCGCCGCCACCATCCCCACCATCCGCATCAGCGCCACCATCACTACCTTCATTCCAATTCTAATTCAGTTGGTCTGCGGTGGGGCACAGTGGCATTTTTCAAGCTTCCCTGGTGGCTCAGATGGTAAAGAATCTGCCTGCAGTGCGAGAGACCTGGCTTTGATCCCTGGAGGAGGGCATGGCAACCCACTCTAGCATTCTTGCCTTGGAGAATCCCATGGACAGAAGAGCCTGGTGGGGTACAGTCCACGGGGTCACAAAGAGTCGGACATGACTGATCAACTAACACTTTCGCTTCCACAGACAATTCTAATATACAGTCAGGATCGGGACCTACTGCCCCAGCTGACACATCTTATTGGCAAAATTCCACTTTAAAATTCCATACTCACACAAGCTCTATAAGCTCGATCTTCTCACCCATCCATTTTACAGGAAGACAGATTTAGAGAGAGTAGGGCCTTGAGGGAGACCACAAGCCATCAGTTGTGTGATGTCTGTGGGTCTCTTAGCTATGACCTCACAATCCTGAGTCAGCAGAACCTTCAGAGCAGAGTGTATGCCCAGGGAATACCTGTGCGTAGGATGAGGCTTGTTTCCAACCCAACATCCCCGACTTCCACCCCAGGACACCTCCCCTGCCCATCCCTGCCGCCTTTCAGAGAAGAGAGCCATCCAGGAGAGACCACGAAGAGAAAGCGGTATCAACACAGCTGCCGCTGCAGTTGCTGCTTCTGACATAGTTGAGCCCCACTTGGTACATCATGCTAAGAAGCGTTTCCATATCTATTGATTTGTAGCAAACGTACAAGAGGACTGCCAATTAGTTCTCTGTTTTCTTCAGATGAGCCAACTCAAGGTACAGAGAAATCAAGCCACTTGCCCAGGGTCACAAAGCTAGTGAACAGCTGGAGCCAAGGTAATGTATGAACATGGATGGATGGGTACCCCCAACTCCATCTCCTCTACCCTTCTCCTCACCCCCACTTTTGGGGGAATCAGCCTGGACACCAAGGCTCCAGGTCTGAGCAGTGAGGAGTGCAGGCAAGTGCCTCTCTGAGCCGCAGTTTTCTGCTCTGTGCATGCGGGAAGGCCCTGTGTGCGCCGCTTCACTTCTCACGCAGCTACGAATCGGCATGGCCACATTCGGTGAACGGCCCAAGCCCTGCCCCTCTCACCCTGCATCATCTTGTCGTGTATGTGAACATGTCCTTCTCAGCCCCTCAGCTCCCCTCTTCCTGCTGGAGGAAGCCCGAGAACAGCCATTGGTCTTCCAGAGCCCTCCGGGTTCAGGCCTGAGCACAGACCGGGGGGTGGGGGCGCCCGTGCCCCCACCTGCTTCCTCATCTCACAGCCACTGCTCACCGCCAGGCTGGATGGCAGGACGGGCCCAGTGGGCAGGCCCAGAAGCCAGTGCAAAGAGCGGGCTGGGGGTGGAGGCTGACGATGGGGAATGGGATGGGCCTGGAAGCAGAACCACGGTGGGGACACTCACCGAAGACGTACGCGTTGGAGCCCAGCTCGGGCAGGTCAGTAGGGAGCTGTGTTAGCAAAGTTCCCCAGGTACTCTTGTGGCCAGCAGATCTGAGACCTGTGACCTAAATGTTTGTTTGTTCATCCAACAAGCATTTATTGGGCCTACTCTGCTTGCGNCCCTCCCCGAGAGCAGCACAGCTTAGTGAAAGTGAAAGTGAAGCCGCTCAGTCGTGTCTGATTCTTTGCGACCCCATAGACTGTAGCCTATCAGGCTCCTCTGTCCATGGGATTTTCCAGGCAAGAGTGCTGGAGTGGATTGCCATTTCCTTCTCCAGGGGATCTTACCGACCCAGGAATCGAACCCGGGTCTCCCGCATTGCAGGCAGATGCTTTACCATCTGAGCCACCAGGGAAGCCCTCAGGGGGCTTCTATTCCCAGGTAGAGGGGGAACATTGAGGCTTAGAGACTGGAGCTGACGATATGGACCAGCTCCTAGCTCTTAACCCTTACAGTGCCCAGCGCCCGGATCTCTTGGCCTGAAGTCTCCTCTGATCACTGCAGCCTGCTGCACGCCGCGTGTTGGCTGACCCTCAGTGCTGGCTTCTGTGGCCCCAGGAGCAGAAATGCCTCGGGCAGTATAACTCTGAGGTGGGACCTTTGTGACTCCACAGGGGTTTACAGCCTGTGGGGGTGGGTGGGTGGCAGGCAACAAGGACATAAGTCGTGTGATGTAATGTGAACTGGATATGCATGCGGGAAGAAGCAGAAAGCGAGCAGGGATTGCCGAAGACGGGGATGTGCTGCTGTATAAGGACCTCTTGGAGGAGGCGGTGACCAGTGTACAGACCTGACGAAAGTGAGCCACGCAACCACCAGGAGATTTGGGAGAACCCCTGAGGCACACAGAGTAGAAAATGGTAGTAGTTCTCATTATCACCAGCACCATCAGCAGCCTTCATGATATCTATGATCGCCGCCACCATCCCCACCATCCGCATCAGCGCCACCATCACTACCTTCATTCCAATTCTAATTCAGTTGGTCTGCGGTGGGGCACAGTGGCATTTTTCAAGCTTCCCTGGTGGCTCAGATGGTAAAGAATCTGCCTGCAGTGCGAGAGACCTGGCTTTGATCCCTGGAGGAGGGCATGGCAACCCACTCTAGCATTCTTGCCTTGGAGAATCCCATGGACAGAGGAGCCTGGTGGGGTACAGTCCACGGGGTCACAAAGAGTCGGACATGACTGATCAACTAACACTTTCGCTTCCACAGACAATTCTAATATACAGTCAGGATCGGGACCTACTGCCCCAGCTGACACATCTTATTGGCAAAATTCCACTTTAAAATTCCATACTCACACAAGCTCTATAAGCTCGATCTTCTCACCCATCCATTTTACAGGAAGACAGATTTAGAGAGAGTAGGGCCTTGAGGGAGACCACAAGCCATCAGTTGTGTGATGTCTGTGGGTCTCTTAGCTATGACCTCACAATCCTGAGTCAGCAGAACCTTCAGAGCAGAGTGTATGCCCAGGGAATACCTGTGCGTAGGATGAGGCTTGTTTCCAACCCAACATCCCCGACTTCCACCCCAGGACACCTCCCCTGCCCATCCCTGCCGCCTTTCAGAGAAGAGAGCCATCCAGGAGAGACCACGAAGAGAAAGTGGTATCAACACAGCTGCCGCTGCAGTTGCTGCTTCTGACATAGTTGAGCCCCACTTGGTACATCATGCTAAGAAGCGTTTCCATATCTATTGATTTGTAGCAAACGTACAAGAGGACTGCCAATTAGTTCTCTGTTTTCTTCAGATGAGCCAACTCAAGGTACAGAGAAATCAAGCCACTTGCCCAGGGTCACAAAGCTAGTGAACAGCTGGAGCCAAGGTAATGTATGAACGTGGATGGATGGGTACCCCCAACTCCATCTCCTCTACCCTTCTCCTCACCCCCACTTTTGGGGGAATCAGCCTGGACACCAAGGCTCCAGGTCTGAGCAGTGAGGAGTGCAGGCAAGTGCCTCTCTGAGCCGCAGTTTTCTGCTCTGTGCATGCGGGAAGGCCCTGTGTGCGCCGCTTCACTTCTCACGCAGCTACGAATCGGCATGGCCACATTCGGTGAACGGCCCAAGCCCTGCCCCTCTCACCCTGCATCATCTTGTCGTGTATGTGAACATGTCCTTCTCAGCCCCTCAGCTCCCCTCTTCCTGCTGGAGGAAGCCCGAGAACAGCCATTGGTCTTCCAGAGCCCTCCGGGTTCAGGCCTGAGCACAGACCGGGGGGTGGGGGCGCCCGTGCCCCCACCTGCTTCCTCATCTCACAGCCACTGCTCACCGCCAGGCTGGATGGCAGGACGGGCCCAGTGGGCAGGCCCAGAAGCCAGTGCAAAGAGCGGGCTGGGGGTGGAGGCTGACGATGGGGAATGGGATGGGCCTGGAAGCAGAACCACGGTGGGGACACTCACCGAAGACGTACGCGTTGGAGCCCAGCTCGGGCAGGTCAGTAGGGAGCTGTGTTAGCAAAGTTCCCCAGGTACTCTTGTGGCCAGCAGATCTGAGACCTGTGACCTAAATGTTTGTTTGTTCATCCAACAAGCATTTATTGGGCCTACTCTGCTTGCGGAGTGCCCAGAGTTTTCGCTGGTTAAGGGGCAGCTCTGGAGCTGTGGAGTCTGGGACCGCATCTGGCCTCTTATACTCGGGGTGGGTCATTTCATCTCTGTGGCTTGTCCATCAGTAACAGTGACAATGGCTATAGGTATTGATGCTTCACTGCAGGCAGTTATGCTGCTGGGCTGGTAAACATTCAACAGCTCTCTGAGGGGGGAAAAGGTCCTGATTTGCAGCATCTGCCAAATGCCATGCTGTAAATGCTCTCACTGTGGCTGATTCCCAGCTCTCATTGAACATGGATGGAGTCAGGAATGCTCACTGTGCGCTTAGTGATTCAGAGGACATAAAGAATCTAAGAGCAGAGATAACAGTAAAAATATAGTAAAGTAATTAGGAAGTGGTGAGTGTAAAGTATTAATTTTGTTTGTCTTTATATTTACTGATTTGGCTGTGCTGAGTCTTAGTTGCGGCATGCGGGATCTGGTTCCCGGACCAGGAATCAAACCTGGGCCCCCTGCACTGGGACTGAGCAATCTTAGCCCCTGGACTGCTAGGGAGGTCCTAGTTTTGAGTATTTATTACTTTTGTTTTTAATGCTGTTTACTTAGTTTCAAGTGTCCAGATTTTAATTTTTAGTAATGCCCAGCTTTCTAATTTTATTAAAATTTAATAGTTAGTGTTTGCAAGCTGGCATGGGTTGGTCGCAACCTTCCATTGGGTAGTGGCTGTGATTATCCCCATCTTATAGATAAGAACCCCAAGTACAGAGAGGCTGAGTGACTTGCTCAGGGTCCCTGGCTGAGCCAGTATCCAAACCCATTAGTTTGGCTTCAGAGTCCCACCACTGGGGATAATAACCACACTCACCTCCTAGGGTTAATATTAAGGATTCATGCATATGATACATTTAGTACATGCTCAGTCAACACTAGCTGCTGTTGTTCCTGTTACTACAGGTTGGTGATCCAGGTACATCAAACACAATTTCTTTCCTTGATGAACTTAAGCAAGGTGTAACAGAAGCTTCCACAGCACAGTCACTGCATGGGCCCAATAGAAGAGCTGATAAGTTCTCTTTATGGGGCCAGGGGGACTTCATGGTGGAAGGGATATTTAAGTTGGGTTTTAAAGGATGAGTAGGAGTTCACCAAGCAGTTTAATGAGTCAAGTGGATAAACCAAGTCACCTGTTTGGCCAGAGGAGTCTTATCTCCTTTTACCGCCCCATTGCCCTGACCCGTCTCACCAGGAAAGCTGATGCAGATTTCATTACCATGTGGAGGCTCGATGACTTATCTGGAGAAGTGAGCCCCTCACACCCTCAGGCCTAACCTTGGCTGAGCTTGCCTGGCTGCATCTCCCAAGGAGGCTTCCGGGTTGAGAGAGTGAGCCTGGTGGTTATGAGGGATGAAACCTCTGGGTCTGCATGCCGCCTTGGTGGGTAATCTTGACCTATCTCAGTTTCCCCATCGTAAAGGGGGAGCCATGACCATTCCGACCTTGCCAGGCTGCACACTTAGCACTGTGCAGAGTGCAGTGAAAGGGCTCCCAACCAGCTGGCCTCAGAGTGTGGACCAGCCCTGGCAACAGTCATGGTCCACACAGACCACAGCTGCAGAGGCTGTTGGGCGGGGAGCCCGGTGAGCTGGGTGGCACGTGTGGGAGCAGGAGCCACACAACCCACCCAAATCCAGCCCTGCAGCCGCCTACCAGCTTGGCGTGGGCGTCAGGAAGCTGGTGGCTGGGTCAAAGCAGGCTGCTGCTGTGCCCCGTCCCACAAGGTAGAAACATTACGGGTGATGCTGCCCTGCGGTGGCCCCACCTCGCAGCCCTTCCTTTGAACTCTGACGGCAGCTTCACATGTGCCTGTGGCTGCCAAGCCAGCGTGTCTGATGTCCTTTCCGGCTTTTGTAATGTCACTTCCTGCCAGGGACGGGGTGATGCGTTATTGATGTAGGAGAGTCACTGTTTGGCATAAAGTTCCCGACATATAGAACATCAGCTTGAATGGACCTTCTGGTTCAAATGTGAGCCGTTTGGCTTCTTGGACTTTTTCATCTTGTTTTTCCTTCTTCTAAGTTGGTCACTTTGGGGATTATCCATTTGGGGAATGTACCTGTGAGAACAGGGTCACCAAGGGGAAGGCCATCATTTCAGGGGACACTTAGTTCCTTGTAATTTCATCATTGGTGGGTTTCGTGTGAGAATCGAATATGAAGAGACCAAGAAATCAGACATGCAAAGCTCTTGAATCTTTGTTGGGTGGTAGCCTTTGCCAAGACTGTGGTACAGTCTAATACAATCAATAAAACATATGAAAGTATAATATAATATGGTGTGACAGAGGATGAGCAGTATAGAATGTCAGCAGGCATCTTTGTNAGAGAAGTGAGCCCCTCACACCCTCAGGCCTAACCTTGGCTGAGCTTGCCTGGCTGCATCTCCCAAGGAGGCTTCCAGGTTGAGAGAGTGAGCCTGGTGGTTATGAGGGATGAAACCTCTGGGTCTGCATGCCGCCTTGGTGGGTAATCTTGACCTATCTCAGTTTCCCCATCGTAAAGGGGGAGCCATGACCATTCCGACCTTGCCAGGCTGCACACTTAGCACTGTGCAGAGTGCAGTGAAAGGGCTCCCAACCAGCTGGCCTCAGAGTGTGGACCAGCCCTGGCAACAGTCATGGTCCACACAGACCACAGCTGCAGAGGCTGTTGGGCGGGGAGCCCGGTGAGCTGGGTGGCACGTGTGGGAGCAGGAGCCACACAACCCACCCAAATCCAGCCCTGCAGCCGCCTACCAGCTTGGCGTGGGCGTCAGGAAGCTGGTGGCTGGGTCAAAGCAGGCTGCCGCTATGCCCCGTCCCACAAGGTAGAAACATTACGGGTGATGCTGCCCTGCGGTGGCCCCACCTCGCAGCCCTTCCTTTGAACTCTGACGGCAGCTTCACATGTGCCTGTGGCTGCCAAGCCAGCGTGTCTGATGTCCTTTCCGGCTTTTGTAATGTCACTTCCTGCCAGGGACGGGGTGATGCGTTATTGATGTAGGAGAGTCACTGTTTGGCATAAAGTTCCCGACATATAGAACATCAGCTTGAATGGACCTTCTGGTTCAAATGTGAGCCGTTTGGCTTCTTGGACTTTTTCATCTTGTTTTTCCTTCTTCTAAGTTGGTCACTTTGGGGATTATCCATTTGGGGAATGTACCTGTGAGAACAGGGTCACCAAGGGGAAGGCCATCATTTCAGGGGACACTTAGTTCCTTGTAATTTCATCATTGGTGGGTTTCGTGTGAGAATCGAATATGAAGAGACCAAGAAATCAGACATGCAAAGCTCTTGAATCTTTGTTGGGTGGTAGCCTTTGCCAAGACTGTGGTACAGTCTAATACAATCAATAAAACATATGAAAGTATAATATAATATGGTGTGACAGAGGATGAGCAGTATAGAATGTCAGCAGGCATCTTTGTAAAGGAGCAGGTAGTAAATATTTTAGGCTTTGCAGATTGTACTGTCCGTGTCTCTCAGGTGTGCCATTGCTGCAGGCAAACAGCCCCAGGAGATCCCGTGAGCAATGGCCGTGGTTGAGATCCAGTGAAACTTTATGTGTTTCAACATTCAGAAAATGAAGATCATGGCATCTGGTCCCATCACTTCACAGGAAATAGATGGGGAAACAGTGGATACAGTGTCAGACTTTATTTTGGGGGCTCCAAAATCACTGCAAATGGTGGCTGCAGCCATGACATTAAAATGACGCTTACTCCTTGGAAGAAAAGTTATGACCAACCTAGACAGTATATTCTAAAGCAGAGACATCACCTTGCCGACTAAGGTCCGTCTAGTCAAGGCTATGGTTTTTCCTGTGGTCATGTATGGATGACCAGAGAGTTGGACTGTGAAGAAGGCTGAGCGCTGAATTGATGCTTTTGAACTGTGCTGTTGGAGAAGACTCTTGAGAGTTCCTTGGACTGCAAGGAGATCCAACCAGTCCATTCTGAAGGAGATCAACCCTGGGATTTCTTTGGAAGGAATGATGCTGAAGCTGAAACTCCAGTACTTTGGCCACCTCATGTGAAGAGTTGACTCATTGGAAAAGACTCTGATGCTGGGAGGGATTGGGGGCAGGAGGAGAAGGGGATGATAGAGGATGAGATGGCTGGATGGCATCACGGACTCGATGGACGTGAGTCTCAGTGAACTCCAAGAGATGGTAATGAACAGGGTGGCCTGGTGTGCTGCAATTCATGGGGTCGCAAAGAGTCGGACACAACTGAGTGACTGAACTGAACTGAATTGATGAGTTATCTCATACTGTTCATGGGGTTCTTAAGGCAAGAATACTGAAGTGGTTTGCCATTCCCTTCTCCAGTGGACCACATTCTGCCAGACCTCTCCACCATGACCTGCCCATCTTGGGTTGCCCCGGGGGCATGGCTTGGTTTCATTGAGTTAGACAAGGCTGTGGTCCTAGTGTGATTAGATTGACTAGTTTTCTGTGAGTATGGTTTCAGTGTGTCTGCCCTCTGATGCCCTCTTGCAACACCTACATCTTACTTGGGTTTCTCTTACCTTGGGCGTGGGATATCTCTTCACGGCTGCTCCAGCAAAGCGCAGCCACTGCTCCTTACCTTGGATGAGGGATATCTCCTTACCACCGCCCTTCCTGACCTTCAGTGTGGGATAACTCCTCTAGGCCCTCCTGCCCCCACGCAGCCACCGCTCCTCGGGTTGCTCCTCCCTGCCACCACCCCTGACCTTGGACACAGGGTGGCTCCTCAGGGCCACTGCCCCTGCCTCGGACACGGGATGGCTCCTCTCGACCGCTGCCCCTGACCT
>SJYW01046047.1:47026-66963 GCA_006410735.1 Raphicerus campestris | reverse complement strand
TCAGCCACTTTTGTTACATGCAGTTTTGTTTTCCTGGGGGGCGAGGGGGAGGGCTAGGTGCTGAGTAATGGGGCCTTTGAACGCTCGTCCTCAATAATTATAAGCCAGCTCCGCGTCCCCTGAGGACCCTGGCGCACAATTCTTGGAACTGTCCCGTTCGCTCCATTATGTTACAGAAACTGCAACGCCGGAGGCATTTTTCTGGAGAATCAAGATCTGAAACCAACATTATCTTACTCTCTTATTGTTGGCAGGGGAAGAAACCCGGGCCTTTGCCAAGGGAAACATGTCAGACTTCCATCAAGTTCCTGAAGGTCAGAACCTTCGAGACTGGTGAATTTTGATTTCATCTTAGGAAAAACTCAGAGTGTAATGCCAGGACACAGTGAATATTTTAAGTAACTTTACACATTAAGTAGGAAACAAAACATAATGATAAAGAAAAAAGGAGATGGCCGGTCCACACCCCCGCAGGGCAGAGGAGGTGGGAGAATAAAGAACAAAATACAAAAAGATCCTCAAAAATGCCGAGCCTGCTCGTAGTTCCCTCAGCCCTGGCTACTCTGTGCTCCGAACATACTTGCTCTGTGCCCCTCAGTATTTTATTTAATCTCATTGAGCCCAGATTCGATGCCTTGATTCTGTGACACCTTCCTGTAATCTCTCCAGTCCAAACTGGTGTTTCTCTTCTCTGCAGACTCACACTTTTGTGTTCTCTGTTACCTGTTTATTGTTACCATGATCATTCACGAGTACACCTGTTTCCCCGTCTAGACCCCAGGCTCCCTGATAGCGAAAATGCTACAGGTCTGCATAGTCTTCCTGGGTGCCTGGCACATTGCCAGGTCCTTGGCAGGAGATCAGTATCCATTTGTTCCATTAATTGATGAGATAATTTATAGAAATAGGACCTGCTGCACATTTGACGACGTTGACTCTGCTGGACCCCAGAATCAGTGTCCCACAGCCCCCAGTGCAAACCTCAGTCACTGCCTGCAACGTCTGGGCGTACTCCTTTATTATTTATTAGCCGCCAAATGTAAAAAGGAACCAGAGCCGGCTTACAAGTTAAAACGCACATAAACCATGAGAATTCACAGTTAAAGGCCGATCAGAAATCTCTGAGCAGGAGGCAGATCAATTTCCAGGAATCTGGAACGAGTTAGGTGCTGTAATTAAACATAAAATTTTACTCTGAACTTCCTGGCAGCCAAGACAAAATGGAAATTATTCAGGATCATCAGCGCCTTCCTGTTATTCAATTCTAGGAGAACTTGAAGGAGCCGGTCCCTATTTAAGGTCGCTGGAAAAATGCTTTTGACTTCTATTTTGTTAAAGATACAAAACATTAGTCACATATTCAAATCAGAGGTCATCCAAAGGTGATAGGAAGAGGACGCGGGGCATACGGAACCCTGGAGGGCTCAAGTCCTCCCACACTGGTGCCTCCTCGCTGGGATCGTGTAACCGTGAGGATGACTGCTAGCTGCCATGACAACCGCCGCCCTCATCTCAGGGCACACGTCGTGTGCAGGCTGTCTCTTATACACATCTACTCTCCCCCCGACCTTGCCCCCCACCCCCTGTTTCTGGAAACAGCTCAGGGAGTGAGCATTTTTGCACAGCCATTCTGCATGTGCAGTGTGAGCGTCTATGGGAAAGAATTCTCTTTAACTTGTTGTTTTCTCCTGGCATGAGCAGCCCTTTCAAAGGGGATTTTTTCAGCCACTTTTGTTACATGCAGTTTTGTTTTCCTGGGGGGCGAGGGGGAGGGCTAGGTGCTGAGTAATGGGGCCTTTGAACGCTCGTCCTCAATAATTATAAGCCAGCTCCGCGTCCCCTGAGGACCCTGGCGCACAATTCTTGGAACTGTCCCGTTCGCTCCATTATGTTACAGAAACTGCAACGCCGGAGGCATTTTTCTGGAGAATCAAGATCTGAAACCAACATTATCTTACTCTCTTATTGTTGGCAGGGGAAGAAACCCGGGCCTTTGCCAAGGGAAACATGTCAGACTTCCATCAAGTTCCTGAAGGTCAGAACCTTCGAGACTGGTGAATTTTGATTTCATCTTAGGAAAAACTCAGAGTGTAATGCCAGGACACGGTGAATATTTTAAGTAACTTTACACATTAAGTAGGAAACAAAACATAATGATAAAGAAAAAAGGAGATGGCCGGTCCACACCCCCGCAGGGCAGAGGAGGTGGGAGAATAAAGAACAAAATACAAAAAGATCCTCAAAAATGCCGAGCCTGCTCGTAGTTCCCTCAGCCCTGGCTACTCTGTGCTCCGAACATACTTGCTCTGTGCCCCTCAGTATTTTATTTAATCTCATTGAGCCCAGATTCGATGCCTTGATTCTGTGACACCTTCCTGTAATCTCTCCAGTCCAAACTGGTGTTTCTCTTCTCTGCAGACTCACACTTTTGTGTTCTCTGTTACCTGTTTATTGTTACCATGATCATTCACGAGTACACCTGTTTCCCCGTCTAGACCCCAGGCTCCCTGATAGCGAAAATGCTACAGGTCTGCATAGTCTTCCTGGGTGCCTGGCACATTGCCAGGTCCTTGGCAGGAGATCAGTATCCATTTGTTCCATTAATTGATGAGATAATTTATAGAAATAGGACCTGCTGCACATTTGACGACGCTGACTCTGCTGGACCCCAGAATCAGTGTCCCACAGCCCCCAGTGCAAACCTCAGTCACTGCCTGCAACGTCTGGGCGTACTCCTTTATTATTTATTAGCCGCCAAATGTAAAAAGGAACCAGAGCCGGCTTACAAGTTAAAACGCACATAAACCATGAGAATTCACAGTTAAAGGCCGATCAGAAATCTCTGAGCAGGAGGCAGATCAATTTCCAGGAATCTGGAACGAGTTAGGTGCTGTAATTAAACATAAAATTTTACTCTGAACTTCCTGGCAGCCAAGACAAAATGGAAATTATTCAGGATCATCAGCGCCTTCCTGTTATTCAATTCTAGGAGAACTTGAAGGAGCCGGTCCCTATTTAAGGTCGCTGGAAAAATGCTTTTGACTTCTATTTTGTTAAAGATACAAAACATTAGTCACATATTCAAATCAGAGGTCATCCAAAGGTGATAGGAAGAGGACGCGGGGCATACGGAACCCTGGAGGGCTCAAGTCCTCCCACACTGGTGCCTCCTCGCTGGGATCGTGTAACCGTGAGGATGACTGCTAGCTGCCATGACAACCGCCGCCCTCATCTCAGGGCACACGTCGTGTGCAGGTGGTGTGGGTCAGTCACTATCTCCCTCCGTGAGGTCATCCAGGACCCTTTGTCTGGGGTCCCCGCACCCCTCGCTCTGTGGTCCTCCTCACCCAGCTAGTGTTTGGAGAAAAGGAGAAAAAAGCATGCACGCCCACTTCTGAGCCGGTCAGACTGGGATGGGACCCCGTCTTGTCCACTCGCATGTCACCATGAGAACTTGTCCCAGGGCCTCTTTAGACTCAAGGGGCTGAGAAATGCAGTTCCTGGCTCCACAGCTAAGGGGATGCGCAGCCATATGCCAGAACCTCCAAGGACACGCTTGTTAAAGCCTCCTGGCTCGGAGCATCTGGGCGATGTGAGGTGTGGGTTTGCACAAGCTCCGGCAGTGACTCCCAGGCACGTTGATGGAGGAGTCTCCATCCCATGCCCACCTCACACCTGACCACATGCACTGGCTGGACACTGTCCCCGCCACGCCAGCCCTGAATCCACGTCCTTCTCGGAACCTCAGAACGTGACTTTATTTGGAAATAGGATCTTTGCAGATAATATCAAGTCAAACCAATGACTGGGGTCCTTCTAAGAAGAGGAGAAGATGTGGACACATACACACGTGTAGGAGACGGCCCTGAGGCTACCTGGAGAAGGCTGCAGGCCGAGGAGGTAGAGGACAGGGAGCTGGAGGAGGCCAGGAGAGTCCTCCCCTGCAGTCTTTGGGGAGACGCTGGCCCTGCTCACACCCTGACTTTGTGTGTGCATGTGTGTGCGTGAATTTTGACTTTATTACTTAGCAGGGCATGTGGTACTGACATCTTGAGCTTCATTTACTTTTGAGAAGTGGGGATACTAAAATCTATCTCGCAAAATAATGTCAGCAACATGCTTTGCACAGAGGCTGTCATGTGTAATAAGCACTTAAAAATGGGAGCTAATACACCCCTGAACCAGAAAAGTACTTAAATTACTCAAAGTGCAGTTTATGAGATAGTCATTGCACATGTGACCTAGAAGTCAAAGTCTACATATGTAAACTCGTTAACATTATCATTTAGGAATTAGTTCTTCATTAGCAGCATTTTCCACAAAGCAGAACCATATAGGATTCTTCTCTGCTGAGGCACAAGAGAGGGGTATCTAGCAATAAATTATAGTTACCACCCACTGGCTTCTGAACAAATCTTAGGTCAGTCTGCGTGTGTCATGCTCAACAATGTCTGACTCTTTATGACCCCATGGACTGTAACCCACCAGGCTTCTTTGTCCAGGGGATTTCCCAGACAAGAGTACTGGAGTGGGCTGCCATTTCTTTCTCCAGGGGATCTTCCAGACCCAGAAATCAAACCTGTATCTGCTGTCTTCCGAGTTGGTAGGCAGATTCTTTACCCCTGAGTCACCTGGGAGGTCTGCCTCTGGCTGTCAATTCTCTAAAACAGTCAAGTACATCCTCAAGGTTAATTCTTCCTTTCTGGGCGAGTTTCTTTCATAACTACCTTTTGCCAGGTTCAGATGGTGTCTACTTGGGGAAAACAAGTGTATTTTAGCATTTAGTGTAATACTTTTTTTTTTCACACTTCATTTGGGGACTTATGACCTCTAGAACCATGAGACCACGTGTCTCTGCTGTTTTAACCTTCCACTCTGTGGTCACTTGTTATCACTGTCATGAAAGCTCATTCTCCATCTGACACTGTCATGATTCTGAAGGGATGCAGGGCTGGAGAATCTGTGTCGCTCCGAGGCTTCAGCCCTCTGGCAGGGGCCTGGGAGCCTGCGCTTGACACTGGCAACAGGCAGCCAGACTGCGCGTAGGCCCTGCTCTGCAGGGAGCGCCCGTGAACACCTTCCCACTTGGGGCTTCCTGCTCCTCAATTGTGGAACAAAGGGCGGGGCCTGGGAAGGGCACACTCCTGCTGTAGACACCATTGCTAGGAGTCTTGTGGCAACACGTGGGCTCCACTCAGGCCCTCGGAATGGGCATCATCTGGGCTGTGGTTGGGGGCCAGGCTGTCACGGGCTTCTGTAAGAGGTGGTCCCAGCACGCACTTGGCAGAGGGTCCCGTGGACTAGTCAGGGCATTGGCGCTCTCCCTGGCTGGTCCTCAGTTGCAGGACCGCAGCTGAAGTGGTGGAAAAGCTGGGTGTCCCTCCTTCTGTCTGCCTGTGGGGCTGAGCTTTCCTCCACATGGATTTGCTTAAGAAGATGGCCCGGATTACAGGGGCCGGGTTAGGCAGGTTGGTGGGGAGGAGAGGAACCTCTTCATTGTGTTAGAATAACAGCCTCAGCTGCTACGTCGAGTCGATCTGAGAAGACATTTTTTAAACACAGACTCGTCATCTGGGCAGAGAGAGTAACAAATGAAGCACATGGAGCCCCGCAGAGTCTAACAGCCAATTGAACTTTATTTTCCGGAACAGAAGGTATGACGTCGCCTTCTTTGTTTCTCTTGTTCTTAGATTAAATTGGTTTTGCCCAGTCTTAATATTTACTAATTTTTTCCCATATCAGTTGGGGGAAAGTTGCATATCCCCTCTTTTTCTAAGCATATAGGTAAAGAAATCATAGAGAAAAAAGATGAACCCATTTGAGCACAGAAAACTTTCATAAAACTTACTACAAAATCCATTACAAGATCAGAAAGCAAACAAGAAATTGGCGGGAAATTAGCAGCATCCATGCAAGACTTTCTAATCACCCTCCAGAAGGCTGAGCAGAGATTAATTCTAATAAGTGTCTAATACGAATTAAGATACTTAGTATGCAAATAGCACTGGTAAATCATAAGGTCAGGCAATTAATGCAACATTCAAAAGGCAATGAGCATTTTCAAGCAATTCACACAAGAAATTCAAATGGCCCACTACCTGGAAAATATCCACCTGCAGTAGCCATCCGAACAAAGAAGCTGAGACTCAGATGTCCTGTCTATTTTCTGCCCACCAAACTGGCTACGGGTTTTAAAAATTACGCTGTTCAACATGAGATTTTTGAGAAAAGTACTTTTATCGGATATAGCTGTTGAGACTGCGAGTTGGTACAGCCNAACAGGCAGCCAGACTGCGCGTAGGCCCTGCTCTGCAGGGAGCGCCCGTGAACACCTTCCCACTTGGGGCTTCCTGCTCCTCAATTGTGGAACAAAGGGCGGGGCCTGGGAAGGGCACACTCCTGCTGTAGACACCATTGCTAGGAGTCTTGTGGCAACACGTGGGCTCCACTCAGGCCCTCGGAATGGGCATCATCTGGGCTGTGGTTGGGGGCCAGGCTGTCACGGGCTTCTGTAAGAGGTGGTCCCAGCACGCACTTGGCAGAGGGTCCCGTGGACTAGTCAGGGCATTGGCGCTCTCCCTGGCTGGTCCTCAGTTGCAGGACCGCAGCTGAAGTGGTGGAAAAGCTGGGTGTCCCTCCTTCTGTCTGCCTGTGGGGCTGAGCTTTCCTCCACATGGATTTGCTTAAGAAGATGGCCCGGATTACAGGGGCCGGGTTAGGCAGGTTGGTGGGGAGGAGAGGAACCTCTTCATTGTGTTAGAATAACAGCCTCAGCTGCTACGTCGAGTCGATCTGAGAAGACATTTTTTAAACACAGACTCGTCATCTGGGCAGAGAGAGTAACAAATGAAGCACATGGAGCCCCGCAGAGTCTAACAGCCAATTGAACTTTATTTTCCGGAACAGAAGGTATGACGTCGCCTTCTTTGTTTCTCTTGTTCTTAGATTAAATTGGTTTTGCCCAGTCTTAATATTTACTAATTTTTTCCCATATCAGTTGGGGGAAAGTTGCATATCCCCTCTTTTTCTAAGCATATAGGTAAAGAAATCATAGAGAAAAAAGATGAACCCATTTGAGCACAGAAAACTTTCATAAAACTTACTACAAAATCCATTACAAGATCAGAAAGCAAACAAGAAATTGGCGGGAAATTAGCAGCATCCATGCAAGACTTTCTAATCACCCTCCAGAAGGCTGAGCAGAGATTAATTCTAATAAGTGTCTAATACGAATTAAGATACTTAGTATGCAAATAGCACTGGTAAATCATAAGGTCAGGCAATTAATGCAACATTCAAAAGGCAATGAGCATTTTCAAGCAATTCACACAAGAAATTCAAATGGCCCACTACCTGGAAAATATTCACCTGCAGTAGCCATCCGAACAAAGAAGCTGAGACTCAGATGTCCTGTCTATTTTCTGCCCACCAAACTGGCTACGGGTTTTAAAAATTACGCTGTTCAACATGAGATTTTTGAGAAAAGTACTTTTATCGGATATAGCTGTTGAGACTGCGAGTTGGTACAGCCTTTAGGGAGTGCTCTTTCACACATTTCTATTGGTCGGCTTGTTTTTGGGTGTGTTCCATGTCTGTCGCTGTGCGTGGGGCTTTCTCTCGCTGCAGTGAGCAAGGGCTCCTCTTCGTTGTGGTGGGCGGGCTTCTCGCTGCGGTGGCTTCTCTTGCTGCAGGGCACAGGCTCTCGGCACATCTCGCAGCCTGTGGGCTCCAGAGCGCCGGCTCAATAGTTGTGGTGCACCGACTTAGTTGCCCCAAGGCATGTGGATCTTTCCCGACAGGAGGTGGAACCTGTGTCTCCTGCATTCGCAGATGGATTCTTAACCACTGGGCCACCAGGGAAGCCCTGCAGGGTGAATGTGACATAGGGCACTGCATGCCTTACACGTGCACACTTACTAAGGCAGCTTTTATATTTGTAGAAACTGAGCTAAAGGAAATGCTCAGGTGCTGTAGCAGACATATATATAGCATAGCATTATTTATAGATTCTGAAAAAATGGCAGTTACATAAATAACTGCTAGCCTGGAACTGAGTAAAAATGAGACGTGCCTGCACAGAAATGCTTTAGGTCATGTTCTTAAGAACCCGCCTGCCAGTGCAGTAGACATGAGACATGGGTTCAATCCCTGGAGGAGAGCACGGCAACCCACCCCATGTTCTTGCCTGGAGAATCCCATGGACAAAGGGGCTTGGTGGGCTATGGTCCATGGGGTCACAAAGAGTCGGACACAGCTGGAAAGGCTTAGCATGCATGCAAAACATGAAGGGGTAAGACATGTTTACAAAATACACAGGGCAAATATATACATGTTAAAATAACTTGCCAGACAGTACAAGTGTCATGATTTTAAAGTTAAGTATTTTGTCTCATGGGTTGTGGAGGAAAATAAAAACTGCTTGAAATGAATCTGAATCTTAGCATAGCAGCCTGACTTTATGTGTTCACGTGTGAAGTGTCTGGACAGCTGAAAAAGCGTTGCTGTTTGATTTTAATCTTAATTAGGGGCTGGACTATATTTCCCAGATTTTCTACAATGACCAAATGTATTATTCTTAGGTTTTCTGACTGATGTGGGGCACTCGCCCCTCTGTCCAGTCCCTTTTTGCATTGTGTCGCCTGATGGTCGTGAGCTCAGGTGGGCTTTAGGTGTGGCCCTGGGCTATCTGAGGGAAGAAGGGACAGGACACTGGTAAAAAGCTGCGAGAGCCTCTTCCTGGTCGCATTCATCTCCGCTGGCCGAGGACTGACGGCACTTACACGCAGCAGCTCCGAGAAGAAGCGGCTTCCGGAACTGGGCCAGCTCCACATCGGCTTCCATCCTCTCCCCACCAGCTGCTTACCTGAGTGGCCTGTTGGGCTTTCTGCAAATACACTGGAATAACGGGCTCTGTGGGTTTCAGCAGTGTGATATTGCAGTTTATAGTAAGAACTGCATCATTTGGTCTTCCTTCTAGTCAGGTGGCCCAGCACCTCAAAAGCCTTGGGTTTTCCTCAGTGAGCAGAGCCATCAAGGCATCTTGTTAAGTTAATGGGGGTGCTTTGTGCAAAGTCCCTAGGTCACCTAAGGAGGGAGCCGANGTAAGAACTGCATCATTTGGTCTTCCTTCTAGTCAGGTGGCCCAGCACCTCAAAAGCCTTGGGTTTTCCTCAGTGAGCAGAGCCATCAAGGCATCTTGTTAAGTTAATGGGGGTGCTTTGTGCAAAGTCCCTAGGTCACCTAAGGAGGGAGCCGATGGCCAAGGGCTCCGACCACGTGACCAGAGGGTTGAAACCAGAGGGTCGGCCCCAGTGCCGACCTCCAGGGCGGGGAGTCATGGGCTGCAGATCCAGCTCCAGTGGCCAGTGGCTTAATCCATCATGCCCGTGTACTGGAGCCTCATAAGCCCTGAGAGCAAGTGTTCAGCAAGCTTCCAGGTTCTGAGCCCAGGGAGGAAGAGAACAGCATGCCCAGAGCGTGGGAACTGCTTCCCCCCACTCCCCCTGCCACCCTTCCCTCCACACGGTGGCCTGGGCATCTCTTCTGTCTGGCTGTTCCTGACTTATAAGCTTTTACAATAAACCAGGGATCCAGTCAGTAAAACGTTCCTCTGGGTTCCGCAAGCCACTCCAACAAACCAAGCCAACCTGAGCAGGGGTTGGTGGGAACCTCCGATCTATTTACAGCCATCAGGTCAGGATCATAGGCGGCAGTCTACACTGGCCCTTGGCATCCAAGGCCTGGGGAAGAAGCCTTGCAGGACTGAGCCCTTGGGAGTGGGGTGGGGTGGGGTGGGGGTGGTCCGACACTGCCTCCAGGGCTGAGTGCATAGCTCAGAGGTGTGATAGAAATCACACATTGGAACTGATTCGAGAAGTTTGCTCTGGGGCATCATGGATCTCTGATCCACCGAGGAACATGGGTTAGGCCTCGTGAGACCGACTTGACGTTCATGGGTTAAGAGTATGGAAGGCCCAGTGGGGAATTGAAGAATGGTAGTCCGAGATCACGCCGATGGTGTGGGGGCCGGCTCCCTCCTTCTGGAACTGTAGCTCTTTTCATCCTCACAGCAGCCCTGGGAATAGGGACTCTTAAGAGTCTCACTTCATAGACGGGAAAACTGAGGCCAAAGTTGCAGGACTTGAACCTGAGGCTGGCTTCAGAATCCCTGCTTTTAAGTGGTCTACAGATGATGTGTATTGGTGAGGGCAAGGCCTCTGGGGTGGGTGGGCAGTGCCGCTGATTCCCGGGATGCTGTCACCTGGGTGTGGGCAGACGGCTGAACCTGGGAGCCCAGAGCTGTCCCCCAGAATCATGAGTTGGGGCTCTTCCTGAGAAGGTGTGGACATCTGCTCAGGGTCAACGGGTTGACTGGCTGCTCCTGTGAAGATAAGTCCACGCCCTGCCCCTGGGAATCTGTGAACGCTGCCTAACGTGGACGAGGGTCTTTGCAGATGTGATTAAGTTGAGCGTATCAAGGGGAAGTCATCCCAGATTATCCAGGTGGGCCCTGAATTCAGAACACTGTGCTTATAAGAGGCACGCAAAAGAGAGAACGTGGGTTGGGGGGGGCGCAGTTCAGAGGGATGAAGCAGAGCTTGGAGAGATGCTGTCTGCTGCCAGGGACCACCTAGGGCCACAGGAGCTGGAACAGGCAGGAGGGCCCCTCCCTGGAGCCTCCTGAGGGTGCCGCCCTGCCCACACCCTGACTTCAACGTCTGGCCTCCAGAGTCGAGAGAAGATGGATTTGTGTTGTTTCAAGCCCCAGCGTTTGTGGTCCTTCATTCCAGCAGTCCCAGGGCACAGATAACAGGAGGAGACGCAACAAGGCACTCCTTGTGCCTACTTGTGTTGCCCTGGATGGGCCGCCCCAGCCCTCGGTGTCTGAGAACAGTCTGCGTAGACTGCTGCTTGGCGAGACTTTCTGCACGGGATCCGCAAGGCTAGCCTCCCCGAGCCCTGGCCGGGACCTAGAAATAGCTCTGGCCGCAGCGCCCTTTTTTGGTTAATGGATTGGGCTTGCGGTGCCTGCCACTTAAATAGCTTCACCAGCGGGGAGGCCGCGGGGAGCCTGGCTCCATTCCTCCCGCCCCATCTTATCATGATGGATTGCCGCTCCAGAGTGAGATGGAAACTTAAAAATGCCTTGCTCCGCACAGCTCCGAGCAAGGCCTTGCTGGTTTGCTTCGCAAAGCCAGGGTCGTAAACTTTTAAAAATAGGCACCGGGCTGCCAGCCTTGTGAAAGGAGGCTCTGATTTATCACGATGCACCGTCACCACTGCAGATGGTTCTGGAACTTACCGGAAAGACTCTGTTGGTTGTGACACTCTTTATTTCTCTCATGCCCCTCAGGGATTTTCTGGATACCCTCTGTGGAAGGCAAACATCTATTGTTCTATAACTGCTTCCACAGTGGTTTGAACCCAGAGGTAATCACCGTTCTTTAGAAACCGTTTGGACCAAGGAGAAAGCAACTGTCTTGAGCGGCGTTTATATCGCGTGTGTGAGCACACAAATCTCTGGAATAGTGGATTTAAAAAAAAAAAGGAGTAGGGGGAGGGGGATGGGACATGTGCCACCCTGAGAACGTTGCTGTTAAAAGTATATTTAGCCAATTCCATTTGGATAATAGTGGAAAATGAAATTTGCCAGGACTCAGCTGACCTCTTTATGGATGAAATCAGATCCCCTGAGTGAGAGGCAGAGGGGCTTCCTAACTGCCCTTATTTCTTCTTTTATGGAGGCAAGAAAATGTGGAGACAAACAGTAAGAAGGAGGAATCACTTCTAATCCCGCCGCTTCAGGACGACCCCTGCTACACAGCTGCAGCCCCCAGCCCCCTGTCCCGCATCTACATACTGTGGGTGTCCACCTGGCCGGTGGCAGCCCTTCCCTCACTCAGTACATCGCAAACCTTTCTGCATGCATTGCGTAGTTGATGGCCTCATTTTAAACGATGAGGTTTGTTGCGTGGGGTATACTGTGTTTCTTAGGGGCTTCCCTGGTGGCTCAGAGGATAAAGTGTCTGCCCGCAATGCAGGAGACCCGGGTTCGATCTCTGGGTTGGGAAGATACCCTGGAGAAGGAAATGGCAACCCACTCCAGGATTCTTGCCTGGAGAATCCCATGGACAGAGGAGCCTGGAGGGCTACAGTTTACAGGGTCGCAAATAGTCGGACACGACTGAACGACTTCACTCACTGTGTCTCTTGCTGCATCCTTGGCATTATAATCTGATTAAAGACTAATCTGTGATCCTGGGAGGGAGCAAGAAGCAAGTTCTTTGTCCATGATTCTCTTTCTCTATGCTGAGTGCACGGGCCACCTCGGACGCCAGCTTTTGTCTTCCTGCGGAGATTCGATGTGGGCCACAGGGAATGATTTCTCACTAGAGTGGTGAGTTAGAGGCTGTCATTTCAGCCCTCTCCAGGCAGGGTTTGGAGCCCACTGATGACAGAGAAGAACATGGACTCCATCCAACAGCCTGTGGGTCCCGAGGAAGCTGGAACATTCTTTATCTGATTAGAGGAGGAAGAACGTTTCTGAAAGTGGGTTTCTCTGGGCACAGCAAAAGCCCCAAGCAGGGTCTGTTCTGGAGAGCTGGCCGCCAGGAACCCCACTGGTGGCGTATGTCATTCAGGAATCGAATGTGATGCTGTTGACAGAAATCCCCCAAAGAGTGGGTTATGTAAATGCACAAGGTATATAATTTTTTTTTCAAGTGTTGAGAATTCCCAAGGTGGCAGGGGACGGCATTGTTCAATCCAAGACTGTCAGTATTAAGATCTTTTCACTTTTGGGGGGGGGTGGTCTTTATTGTTATCTTGTGGCATCGAGATGATTGCCCACCTCCATCCCCTGTTGTATATACACCCTTGAGACTGTTTCACACCCAATAATCTGAACCTCCCACTCCCCCATTCTTACACTGCCACCAACTAGTAACCACTAGTTTCTTTTCTAGATCCTTAAGTCTGCTACTTTTGTGTTTTATCTGCAAGTTTGTTCTATTTTTTAGATTACACATGTAAGTGATAGCATGATAGCCCTCCTAGTTCATCCATGTTGCTGCAAATGGCATTCTTTCTTTCCTTTTTTATGGCTGCATAGTATTCCATTGTATATATATACTGCATGGTCTTCATCCATTCCTGTGTCAGTGGACACTCAGGCTGCTTCCGTGTCTTGGCTGTTGCAAATAGTGCTGCTGTGAGCATTGAGGTGCCTGTGTCTTTTTGAATTAGTGTCTCTGGTTTTTTGGGGTATGTGCCCAGGAGTGGGATTACTGGGCTATATGGTAGCTTCTGTTCTTAGCTTTTTGAGAAACCTCCATACTGTTTCCCACAGGGACTACACAGAAATAAAGTTTCTTTAATAAAGAACCTGTAAGTAAATCAGCGAACAGCCCTCCAGGAGCCCCTGCCACAGGCGGGCCTGTAACTCTCAGGAGTGAAGCTGGTAGGAGCCACATGCCGTTCAAGCTGGACAGAGAAGCTGGCCGGAGCCCGGCTCTGCCCTCTCGTCGGCACAAGTGTTAGGTGCTAAGACAAAGGGCACCCACCTGGGGCCTCCTGCTGTCAGAAGACTGGGCCATGCAAGGACACGTGGACAGCTCCTTGTCAGCTGGTGTGACTTAGCACCACATTACCTGGACATCAGGGCACCCCTCTGGAACCCTCACTGTAGGAAAACGGTCTCTCCTGAGCAAACTGTTCCTCTAAACAATTGCACTTCAAACTCTGGACTTTCCCTGGTGCCCTGGTCTGTTCCCTCCCATTGCTNATTCCATTTGGATAATAGTGGAAAATGAAATTTGCCAGGACTCAGCTGACCTCTTTATGGATGAAATCAGATCCCCTGAGTGAGAGGCAGAGGGGCTTCCTAACTGCCCTTATTTCTTCTTTTATGGAGGCAAGAAAATGTGGAGACAAACAGTAAGAAGGAGGAATCACTTCTAATCCCGCCGCTTCAGGACGACCCCTGCTACACAGCTGCAGCCCCCAGCCCCCTGTCCCGCATCTACATACTGTGGGTGTCCACCTGGCCGGTGGCAGCCCTTCCCTCACTCAGTACATCGCAAACCTTTCTGCATGCATTGCGTAGTTGATGGCCTCATTTTAAACGATGAGGTTTGTTGCGTGGGGTATACTGTGTTTCTTAGGGGCTTCCCTGGTGGCTCAGAGGATAAAGCGTCTGCCCGCAATGCAGGAGACCCGGGTTCGATCTCTGGGTTGGGAAGATACCCTGGAGAAGGAAATGGCAACCCACTCCAGGATTCTTGCCTGGAGAATCCCATGGACAGAGGAGCCTGGAGGGCTACAGTTTACAGGGTCGCAAATAGTCGGACACGACTGAACGACTTCACTCACTGTGTCTCTTGCTGCATCCTTGGCATTATAATCTGATTAAAGACTAATCTGTGATCCTGGGAGGGAGCAAGAAGCAAGTTCTTTGTCCATGATTCTCTTTCTCTATGCTGAGTGCACGGGCCACCTCGGACGCCAGCTTTTGTCTTCCTGCGGAGATTCGATGTGGGCCACAGGGAATGATTTCTCACTAGAGTGGTGAGTTAGAGGCTGTCATTTCAGCCCTCTCCAGGCAGGGTTTGGAGCCCGCTGATGACAGAGAAGAACATGGACTCCATCCAACAGCCTGTGGGTCCCGAGGAAGCTGGAACATTCTTTATCTGATTAGAGGAGGAAGAACGTTTCTGAAAGTGGGTTTCTCTGGGCACAGCAAAAGCCCCAAGCAGGGTCTGTTCTGGAGAGCTGGCCGCCAGGAACCCCACTGGTGGCGTATGTCATTCAGGAATCGAATGTGATGCTGTTGACAGAAATCCCCCAAAGAGTGGGTTATGTAAATGCACAAGGTATATAATTTTTTTTTCAAGTGTTGAGAATTCCCAAGGTGGCAGGGGACGGCATTGTTCAATCCAAGACTGTCAGTATTAAGATCTTTTCACTTTTGGGGGGGGGTGGTCTTTATTGTTATCTTGTGGCATCGAGATGATTGCCCACCTCCATCCCCTGTTGTATATACACCCTTGAGACTGTTTCACACCCAATAATCTGAACCTCCCACTCCCCCATTCTTACACTGCCACCAACTAGTAACCACTAGTTTCTTTTCTAGATCCTTAAGTCTGCTACTTTTGTGTTTTATCTGCAAGTTTGTTCTATTTTTTAGATTACACATGTAAGTGATAGCATGATAGCCCTCCTAGTTCATCCATGTTGCTGCAAATGGCATTCTTTCTTTCCTTTTTTATGGCTGCATAGTATTCCATTGTATATATATACTGCATGGTCTTCATCCATTCCTGTGTCAGTGGACACTCAGGCTGCTTCCGTGTCTTGGCTGTTGCAAATAGTGCTGCTGTGAGCATTGAGGTGCCTGTGTCTTTTTGAATTAGTGTCTCTGGTTTTTTGGGGTATGTGCCCAGGAGTGGGATTACTGGGCTATATGGTAGCTTCTGTTCTTAGCTTTTTGAGAAACCTCCATACTGTTTCCCACAGGGACTACACAGAAATAAAGTTTCTTTAATAAAGAACCTGTAAGTAAATCAGCGAACAGCCCTCCAGGAGCCCCTGCCACAGGCGGGCCTGTAACTCTCAGGAGTGAAGCTGGTAGGAGCCACATGCCGTTCAAGCTGGACAGAGAAGCTGGCCGGAGCCCGGCTCTGCCCTCTCGTCGGCACAAGTGTTAGGTGCTAAGACAAAGGGCACCCACCTGGGGCCTCCTGCTGTCAGAAGACTGGGCCATGCAAGGACACGTGGACAGCTCCTTGTCAGCTGGTGTGACTTAACACCACATTACCTGGACATCAGGGCACCCCTCTGGAACCCTCACTGTAGGAAAACGGTCTCTCCTGAGCAAACTGTTCCTCTAAACAATTGCACTTCAAACTCTGGACTTTCCCTGGTGCCCTGGTCTGTTCCCTCCCATTGCTCATGGACACCCTTGGCCCTGGACATCTGACTCTGGGCGGGATAATAGAAGTCACTGAAAAGAGTGCATGTGCACACGTGCAAATGGCCGTGCTCACTATCCCCTCCCCCAGTTTAATGCTCGTCCCTGTAAGGGAACATATCTGACCCATGAAGTTCCTTGCCTGCCCCCATAGAGATTTGAGTCTGGGAACCCCCCTCCTCCACGCCAAAGCAGACTTGAGAGAGCACTGCAGTTGTGCGCATGGACACACTCACAACGCACGTGGCCCAGGCTCACAGGAACACCTCCAGCTCCCCTCCCACACGCTGACCCCCTGCTGCGGCCTGTTTTGGTTCTCCTCCATCTCTATCAGCCACCTTCTCTGGTCCCCACTCCAGAACTGAGGCCAATGACCATCCACGGAGAGCCATCTCAGAACCGCACGGGGGAGCAGGAGAGGGTGGCAAGGAGGGCCCCAGGTTAGTTCACTGGCTGCCTTAACAAGGCACCACACTCTGGGGTCAGGTCCAACAACAGAACCTTATTCTTCCACGGCCAGAGGCCAGAAGTCCAAGACCCGGATGCTGGCAGGGCTGATGCTTCCAGAGCCCACAAGGACCTGTCCATTCCAGGCCTCTCCCCCAGCGCCTGGTGCTTGCTGGCAGTCCTTGCTGTTCCTTGGCTTGCAGAAGCGCCACCCCAATCTCTGCTTTCATCCTCACACCTTGTCCCACTGTGGGGGTCTCTGTGTCCAGATTTTCCCATTTTATAAAGACAGCAGTCATCTTGGATTAGAGTCCCACTTTAGTATGACTTCATCTTAGCCTAACAAGGTCACACTCTGAGGCACTGGGGGTCAGGACTTCAGCATAGAAACAGGGGGAAGCAATTCAGCCTGTATGCCAGCTCTCCAGCCAGACTAGAGAGTTGGGGAAGGCAGCTTCAACCTGTGAGATGGAAGAAGTTACTTCATGCCAAGGAAGAGGCGAGCCAAGCTCCGGGCAGAAGGAACAGCATGTGCAAAGATCCTGAGGATGCAGAGAGGACAAGAAGTTCTCTCTGGACAGAAATTCTTGAGGAGGGATGGCTGACACCCAAGAGGGATGGGCCCAGGATGCGTAAGATGTGCACACAGTAAGATCTCATTTTGTAAACTCACAGTCACAGTCATACACACTCAGAGCAAGACAGCAGAAGGAAAGATTTGAAACGCTGCTTGGACCATCCCTGGGCAGCGTGGGGTGGGCACTCAGGGCTCAAGGTAACTGGGACGCACGTGGGAGTCTCTGGCTCCTGAGACCATGTCAATTCTGTGAGGAGGCATTTTCCCGTGCAGAATGGTCTGGGCCAGGCAATTATGAAAACTTTTAAAGGCTTATGCAGCAACCCCTTCCAGAACGCTTCACTTCAGCCCTCCTCGTAAACAGATTGTAAAGACGCAATCAGCCCAGAGCCCACTGCGCTGTGATAATCTGATGTAAGCCAGGCGCTGATTTATACGCGCCANAGGTCCAACAACAGAACCTTATTCTTCCACGGCCAGAGGCCAGAAGTCCAAGACCCGGATGCTGGCAGGGCTGATGCTTCCAGAGCCCACAAGGACCTGTCCATTCCAGGCCTCTCCCCCAGCGCCTGGTGCTTGCTGGCAGTCCTTGCTGTTCCTTGGCTTGCAGAAGCGCCACCCCAATCTCTGCTTTCATCCTCACACCTTGTCCCACTGTGGGGGTCTCTGTGTCCAGATTTTCCCATTTTATAAAGACAGCAGTCATCTTGGATTAGAGTCCCACTTTAGTATGACTTCATCTTAGCCTAACAAGGTCACACTCTGAGGCACTGGGGGTCAGGACTTCAGCACAGAAACAGGGGGAAGCAATTCAGCCTGTATGCCAGCTCTCCAGCCAGACTAGAGAGTTGGGGAAGGCAGCTTCAACCTGTGAGATGGAAGAAGTTACTTCATGCCAAGGAAGAGGCGAGCCAAGCTCCGGGCAGAAGGAACAGCATGTGCAAAGATCCTGAGGATGCAGAGAGGACAAGAAGTTCTCTCTGGACAGAAATTCTTGAGGAGGGATGGCTGACACCCAAGAGGGATGGGCCCAGGATGCGTAAGATGTGCACACAGTAAGATCTCATTTTGTAAACTCACAGTCACAGTCATACACACTCAGGGCAAGACAGCAGAAGGAAAGATTTGAAACGCTGCTTGGACCATCCCTGGGCAGCGTGGGGTGGGCACTCAGGGCTCAAGGTAACTGGGACGCACGTGGGAGTCTCTGGCTCCTGAGACCATGTCAATTCTGTGAGGAGGCATTTTCCCGTGCAGAATGGTCTGGGCCAGGCAATTATGAAAACTTTTAAAGGCTTATGCAGCAACCCCTTCCAGAACGCTTCACTTCAGCCCTCCTCGTAAACAGATTGTAAAGACGCAATCAGCCCAGAGCCCACTGCGCTGTGATAATCTGATGTAAGCCAGGCGCTGATTTATACGCGCCAGTCCAAACAAACATACCTGTAGACCATCAAACTGGAATTTCTTCCATACTTTCTTCTTATGCATTAAGGAACTGCTTTTATTTCTCTCTTGCCAGAGGGAAGTGATATATTTATTTTGCGGAAAAAGACAAGCCACGTGCAAGATGCTAGGTAAAAGCGACAGGGGGCGAGGGGCGGTTTCAGCTCCTTTACAGACAGACCAGGTCAGGACTGAGGGGCTGGACAGGAGTGATGTCCAGTTCACTTCATGATGATGCTTAGAAACAACTCATTAGTTGCTTGTTAGGGGCCGGGCACTATTCTGAGCGCTCTGTAAAGATTAGCTTTGAGACTCCTTTAGAGTCTCATTTTAGAGATGGGTAAACAGAGGCATCAATGGCATCTGTTTCTCCCTGGGTTTTGGTTTGCCCTCTGCCTTCGCCTCCCATTACTCTTGAACTGTCAAAATTTGAGACTGGATTGTCTTTCTTAGTCCTGGCTGATGAAAACATCTGATTCAGTGACTTTCACCCACCCATACTCCCCTTCTCTTCTTGCTTCTCCTCCTCTTCTCTCCCTTTCCCTCCTCTCCCCATGCCCCTCTTCCTAATAACATTCCAGCAAGGCTCAGCATATGAATCACAAGGTTGCCTCCAACCCTGCCTCCACGGCTTTTATCACGTGACACTGCAGTTCCTTTGCCCTGAGCTCATCCACGTGACTTTGATTGGTCAGTAGCATGAAGGAGGGGTGACAGCATGCTGGTTCTGAGCCTTAAAAGGCCGTGCACATTCTCTTGTTCCACCGCCACTGCTGAGAGAGTCGTGTGCCCCAGCTTCTCCCATCCCAGAAGGAGGATGGGGGAGACGGGAGCAGAGCCGTCCTAGCTGGGCTCGACCTGGATTATCTAGCTCTCAGCCAGCCCTGAGCCGCGAGCTGCATAAATACCTCTCATTGAGATTTGTGGCTGTTTGTTACGCAGCATTTTGTGAGCCACAGATGACTGCTACAAAGCTCACTGTAGCGATTTTGCCTCAGACAGAGAAGGGTGAAGAAGACAGAGTCATCTGTATCTTCACCATGCTGAGACAGGCTGTGGGAACATTTCAGAGTGTCTTCTTGGGCTGTCTTACTCTGAGTGTACACGTCTGTGTCTGTGGGTTTACAAAACACGATCTCACCACGTATGTGTCACATGGGCTGGCTACCTGTTAGGACTCAGCAACCCTCCCCAGGCATTTCCAGCCCTGCTCATTCCAGAAAGCACTTTTTGTCTTCTCTGCATCGTCAGGACGTTTGCACATGCTGTCCCTTCGGCCTGGAGCACGCCTCTCCTTCTCCTTGGCTGAGCAACTCCTCCTCATCCCTCAGGTGGTGCTCTGCTCGAGGCGGCCTCCCTGAGCCTCCAGTCTGGGGTAGTGGCCGCTCTATGGTGTGCCCACAGCCCCTGTCCTCATATTTAACAGCCCACCTCATGTGTGCCTGGGTGCTTGCCTGGTCCCTCCCCGAGACCGTGAGTTCTGTGAGGGCAGGACTT
>SJYW01046047.1:35289-46175 GCA_006410735.1 Raphicerus campestris | reverse complement strand
TCTCTTCTTGCTTCTCCTCCTCTTCTCTCCCTTTCCCTCCTCTCCCCATGCCCCTCTTCCTAATAACATTCCAGCAAGGCTCAGCATATGAATCACAAGGTTGCCTCCAACCCTGCCTCCACGGCTTTTATCACGTGACACTGCAGTTCCTTTGCCCTGAGCTCATCCACGTGACTTTGATTGGTCAGTAGCATGAAGGAGGGGTGACAGCATGCTGGTTCTGAGCCTTAAAAGGCCGTGCACATTCTCTTGTTCCACCGCCACTGCTGAGAGAGTCGTGTGCCCCAGCTTCTCCCATCCCAGAAGGAGGATGGGGGAGACGGGAGCAGAGCCGTCCTAGCTGGGCTCGACCTGGATTATCTAGCTCTCAGCCAGCCCTGAGCCGCGAGCTGCATAAATACCTCTCATTGAGATTTGTGGCTGTTTGTTACGCAGCATTTTGTGAGCCACAGATGACTGCTACAAAGCTCACTGTAGCGATTTTGCCTCAGACAGAGAAGGGTGAAGAAGACAGAGTCATCTGTATCTTCACCATGCTGAGACAGGCTGTGGGAACATTTCGGAGTGTCTTCTTGGGCTGTCTTACTCTGAGTGTACACGTCTGTGTCTGTGGGTTTACAAAACACGATCTCACCACGTATGTGTCACATGGGCTGGCTACCTGTTAGGACTCAGCAACCCTCCCCAGGCATTTCCAGCCCTGCTCGTTCCAGAAAGCACTTTTTGTCTTCTCTGCATCGTCAGGACGTTTGCACATGCTGTCCCTTCGGCCTGGAGCACGCCTCTCCTTCTCCTTGGCTGAGCAACTCCTCCTCATCCCTCAGGTGGTGCTCTGCTCGAGGCGGCCTCCCTGAGCCTCCAGTCTGGGGTAGTGGCCGCTCTATGGTGTGCCCACAGCCCCTGTCCTCATATTTAACAGCCCACCTCATGTGTGCCTGGGTGCTTGCCTGGTCCCTCCCCGAGACTGTGAGTTCTGTGAGGGCAGGACTTCGTCTGATAGTAACGTAATGATGCTGTGGACAGTTTTCCCCATGCCACTGAAGGCCAGCTTGACTTCAATGGAAAGTTGTCTCAAGCGTTGAGATGCTTAGGATTTCATGCAGCTAGGGCAAGATATTTCTGCCTCTTTTTCTGAGCCAAGGGTTTCAGAGTTTCCTGCAATGTGATGGGACTCAGATGAGCTCTGTGGTGGTGCCCTGCCATCTTCCACCCGAAATATCTCGGTTGCCAACTCCTGCAGCCGCAAACTCCCTTTTTATGATAACACTGCCCCGTTGCATAAACTTCAGTGGCTCCCTAGGTCCCTGGCAGAGTGTGTGCCAGGCTGATCATTTAGAAGTTAGGTACAGCGTCATGGTCATGGTAGAGACTAGGCGGAGGAGAGGTGAGCAGGGCTTTGCCAGGCTCCCTTGGCCCCAGCTTGCTGTCCTTCATGACTGCGTGCTCACTGAAAACAGGAAACAGGCCTGCCCTTCTTCCACCAGGGTTGGGAGACCTTGGGAAAGTTTTGATGACTGTGTAAATGACCGACTGCCTCGTCGGGCTCCTGACCTTTGCTCCTCCCTTTCTACCAATGGTCCCACTACGTGCCCAGGGTCCCAACCAACATGCCACCAGAGCCCTGGGTCTGCTCCGGCTCATGCCCTCCACCATCCCACTGGTCTCACCTCTGGGTTTTAGGAGGTTGGGCCTCCCCTGCGTTGGTCTCACCCGTCCTTGCTCTTTAACTGGTCACCCCGTGGGTCATGAGCTCGCCTGCCTGGCATGGCAGGCGCCGCTCTGACTCTTGTGTTGAGAGGTCGCCTGACTGCTACATTTCCAAGTGTGGAGGGCCACGCTCGGCCCAGAGGAAGTAACATGCCGACTCCAGTTACAGACAGAAGGTCAGCAAACCCTGCCCCTGGAAGGACGGTCAAGGACACCCTAACTTGCCCTCTGGGGAGCCACCAGGTCTTAGCTGTGGCACCGTCTGAGTTTAGGTTCCCCAGAAGCACACTTGCCATAAGTGTTTTGAGCACAAGGAGTTCGTTTGGGAGGTGACCCCGGGAAACAGCAGTGGGAACCAAGGAATGGGGACAGGGCGGGAGGTGGCTGATGAAAGGGTAGATGAAGGGACCCCCCGAGGGCCCTCAGGGCACTGTGTGTGGCCCCTGAAAGACAGTGCTGACCACGTCAGCCCCAGAGCTGTCCCTCTGGAGCTGGGGTATCCATCCCCCAAATCTCTCTCCCTCACTGCTGATGGCTGCTTTGGAGGTGGGGGTGGTCCCTACAGCCCTGCTGCCCTGTGTGTGGACAAGCAGAGATCAGCTCAGGTGGAATGGCCTAGGGCTCCTGGGGCAGCTGGAGGAGGAGAGGTGAGTACTTAAGGAGACTGGCAGTTTGGGTGACAGCTGGTTCAAAGCCACTGGAAGTCAGAGGGTCTTCACGGACAGAAAAGGTGTCCATGCAGGATTCAGTTAGAGAGAAGGGAAGTTGGAGGAAAAATATGCATGGCGTGATGCTATTCCTGTTCAAATACATAACTCATAGGTATGTTTCCCTCTTGAATAAAGATAGCACATGAGGCCACGTCCACACACACTGTTTAGCAAACTGGGCACGACAGTGGGGACAGATCTGTCGGCCCTACTCACCTCTGAGTTGTTTGATTGTGTTGGCCTCATAGTGTAGGAGTCAGTAAAAATACCAAATGCTGCTATATGAGGGGAAAAAAATGACATGGTTCATGGCACCAAATTAGTATTAAGTTAATAAAGTGGGTTGTAAAACAGTCTGTAGGATTTTTGTTTGCTTGTTCAGTCGTTAAGTCATGTGAGACTCTGAGACCCTATGGACTGCAGCACGCCTGGCTTCCCTGTCCTTCACTATCTCCCGGAGTTTGTTCAAACTCACGTCCATTGAGTCGATGATGCCATCCAACCATCTCATCCTCTGTTGCGCCTTCTTTTCCTGCCCTCAATCTTTCCCAGCACTGGGGTCTTTTCCAGTGAGTCAGCCAAAGTATTGGAGCCTCAGCTTCAGCATCAGTCCTTCCAATGAATATTCAGGACTGATTTCCTTTACAATTGATTGGTTTGATCTCCTTGCTGTCCAAGGGACTCTCAAGAGTCTTCTCCAGCACCTCAGTTAGAAAGCATCAATTCTTTGGGGCTCAGCTTTCTTTATGGTCCAACTCTCACATCTGTACATGACTACTGGAAAAACCATAGCTTTGGCCAGACAGACCTTTGTCGGCAAAGTGATGTCTCTGCTTTTAAATATGCTGCCTATGTTTGTCATAACTTTCCTTCCAAGGAGCAAGCTACTTTTAATTTGGCTGTAGTCACCATCCAGAGTAACTTTGGAGCCCAAGAAAATAAAATCTGTCACTGTTTTCATTTTTTCCCTGTTTATTTGCCATGAAGTGATGGGACCAGATGCCACAACCTTGGTTTAGACTTCCATTTTTTGGCCATTTTTTGTGTATGTATGTTTGCAGGTGTGTATGTGCACATATGAGTATGTTTCTATGTCATGTATATATCCATCCATCTATATGCATATCTCTATATTTACCTGTCGATCTATACCATCTTTCTATGCCTGTCCATCTGCTTATCCATCCATCCATCTATCTATCCACCTATCTATCTAGGGAAGAGAGGGAACAAGATCTCTGTTTGGTTAACTGTGATGGTTTGGATTCTTTGGTGGGGTTTTTTTTTTTTTTTCTGTTTAGACTTTTCACATTGGACGTGGGTTACTTATACACTTTTTAGAAATTATGAGCCCCTCCAGCTCCTGCGTCTGGGTGTATGGGTGTCCAAGAGGAGCCCTGGGAACAGAGGGAGGAGGGTCATCTTCTTGGTGGGCAGGTGAGGGCTGCAGGGCCACTTGACCCCTGTGGCTCTTGTCGACTATTGGTGCAGCCTGTCCAGTGGTGGGCTGGCTCAGGATCTGAGGTCACACAGTTACGTTTCTCTTGTTTCCCTGGCCCTGTCAGAGGTGAATGAAGGTGGAGAGGACTGGAGTCGTTCAGGAGGGCTCATGAAATGAGCAGAGGAGAGGACGGAAGGCAGACTGCTGGGGTCTTCCATGTGGAAGGGGCATAGAGAGAAGAAAACAGGAATATGGAGGATGGGCCAGCTTCCCACAGCCACACCAGAGCCAAACCTCCCCAGGCCTGGCTCATGAAGGTGCTCACTCAGCCAGTCATTGTCTCTACACATATAACACCGCCAAGGACCGTCCAGCCCCAGGGCCTTTGCACTTGCCAGCCCCTTGCCTGGGATGCTGCTTCTCAGCTCTTCCTTATTCCTCCATCTCTGTTCGGTTGCCACCCTGGCTCTCCCACCCAACCCCGTCCCCCATTGAGTGCTCTCCAACATGTCACCGTTCATTTTCCACATGGCCGTAACTGCCACTCAGCACGCTCTGGGCCCTAGTTTGTTTTCTCGGTTATTATCTGCCTCCCACCCGTGAAGGCGAAGACCTGGCTTCTCCAGTCCACTGCTGGGTCCCCCGTGCCAGGGGGTGTAGCCAGTGTGCCATATGGCTTGGTTCCCATCACAGTTCTGCCCACCCCGTGGATCACGGGACCTAGGGGGATTACTGGGGTTGAAACCACGCAAAGGAAAAAGACTTTACAGCGGGCGAGCTGGCCCCGTGTTGCACTTCCTGTGTGAGTTCACAGTCAGCCCTGCCCCTGGAACTGCCATTACGAGTTTAGATTGTTCCAGAATCCTACTGCCGACGGTTCAAAAGGCGCCCAGCTGCTATCAGGAAATGGCTCAGGAAGGTCTCCGCTAAACACCAAGAAACTGAGATGCAATCAGACGGGCTGGAATTCAGGAAAGCGCTGGCCCTGGGGCTGGAGGAGGAAAGACCATGTTTCAAGGCTAAAGCAGGCCCATCTGCCCTCCTTCCACCTGCCGGCCGGGCCGACCCGCTTCCCGCCACGGCCACCGCCTGGGGCACCGTGCCCGCAGGGCCAAGACCATGATCCGGCTGCTGGTGGGCAGGAATGTTCTGTGATTGCTGCTCCTTCCTGCTCCTTGGCATCGGCCAGTAATCTTTCAGTTGTGGTCTCGAAGGCCAAACACGAACCAGGATTTTCCATGATGGTTGCAATTTTGGCTTGTAATTTTATCACTCGAATCTAAATCCACTTCAGAAATGCCATAAACTAATTGTCACTGAATAAACTGAAACTTTTGAGGAGTTTATAAAAGTGATTTAATGAAAAAAAAAAAAAAAAGGAAAGGAAAATAGAAAACAAATGTTGCCTACAGAATCGCTGGCAAAAAGGTAGAAAGCCTCTGTTCCTTTTGAAAGCATGCCCTGATCTGGGCCTGAGCCCTGCCCGCCGAGGCTTCAGGGCCCAGTGGCTGGTAGGCTGTTTGTGTTGGAGCCTGTGGCGTGGATTTCATGTTTGTCCCCAGGGAGGCTGACTCGGTTGGGGTTGGGGGGGGGGGGGGCGTCGGGGTCCAGGAAACCGGTCAGGTCACCTGAAAATAAATGGCTACAAATCAGATCAAACCCTGATCCGGCAGAACGAACCTCGTTTCCTTGATTAAAAATAAAAATAATAACAGAGTGAGCATTGGGGTTAAGTAAATGTGAGTTAATTACTAAACTGTGACCGGTTTTCGCAGTTTCTGAAGATAAACACTTCAGTGCGAGTTGTCAGTTTACGTTAGGCAATAATTTGAATGACTACCGGTTAGCGGTTTCACTTCATTCATATTAAGAAACAATATACAAAGGGTATAAAGTGATCAAGCTCTGTTTATGCTGAAGAGGAGGGGGTGTAGCGTCAGCTCCCAGAAGTGGGGCAGAGTGAGAGCTCGTTCCTGGCTTTCTGTGGGCTTCTGCTGATCCCGAGTGAATGAAAATCTTTGGGGAAACTTCCAAAGACCTGACAGTCTGGGGCTGGTCGAGCAGAGGCTATCAAAGCATTCCCAGCGCCAACGGGGGAGGAGAAGAGTTTTGCTGGGGGTGTATCTGGTGGATAAGAGTTGTCTGTGAAACAGACAGGCCCTTCCAGGTTGGAGAGATCAGTATTTGGGGGTCTGTTGAATTCCTGCGTGAAGAATCTAGCTGGGACCCAGGAGATGGATTCCAGCATTTTCCCTGACTGCTGGGGTGGGGGCGGAGTACTTGTGGAATTCTGAGCTTCCAGGTTTGTTGGGGAAAGTGGGGTCAGGACAGGGCCTCCCTTCTTCCTTGGCCTCAGAAAAGCCTCAGAATCAGGTGACCTCAAACCCTGGAAATCTTGGCTCTTCGGTGAAAACAGGACACGCACACACACACTGTGGTCAGAAATCGGCCTGGAATCCCAGGACGGGGAGCCTCTCACATGTTCCGGGTAAAAAAGCAACAGAGAATCCTGCAGAAGGCCAAAATGGTTCCTTTAGTTGAGCCGCTTGGAATAGGAGGTAGGGAGAGTCAACTGCAGCTGCCCATCAACAAGTGAGCAGATGCTGTGGCCCACCCACCCAGTGGAGCATTACTCGGCCTTGAAAAGGAAGGAGATTCTAGCAACTGCTACAACACCGCCAAGTGAAACAAGCCAGTCACAGAAGGATGGCTGTCGCCCATTTCCACCTCCACGAGGTCCCGGGTCCTCCTGCATCCATAGAAACAGAAAGTAGAACGGCGGGGGCCAGGGGCCGGGGGAGCGGAGGATGGGGCGTTAGTGTTTAATGGGGACAGAGTGTCAGTTTGGGAAGATAGAAGTTCCCTGCAGATGGAATGCGGTGATGGCTGCACAACGGCATGAGTGTGCCTAAAGCCAGTGAACACCTAAAAACGGTTAAAAGGGCAAATTTTCGGCTATGTATATTTTACAACAATAAAGTAAAAACAGTGTGAAGCAGGTGTGAAGTTGACATGAAGCGACGCCTCTGAACAATTTAGGCTTGGCTGGCAAATATTAAATAGTAGGCAATCTTGTGTTTAAATTGCCATCATCATCATTATGACTGGTACCCCGTGACTACTTTGAGACGCTTTATGAGAGAGAAAGCGACAGAGAGAGAAAGAGAGAATTAACTTCTGTTATGTACAGCAGGATGCTAGATCCGGGGTTGCTGAAAGTAGGATAGTCCCTGTGATGCAATTTATAGTGTAAAATGGATAAACCAGGTCTTCAAAATTAGAGAGTCCCGGGTTGTCTTAACTCAGCCCTTTCCAGCAATCACAGCTCCTTAAGTCCTTGTTGGGCAGCAGTACATTCTCTGCTGCCCAGAGCTGGGATCCACTAAACCAGGACCCAGGGCCTCCTCACAAATCACCTCTTACATTTCAGATGAGCCAGTGAAGTGAAAGTCGCTCAGTCGTGTCTGACTCTTTGCGACCCCATGGACTATGCTATACAGTCCATGAAGTTCTCCAGGCCAGAATACTGGAGTGGGTAGCCTTTCCCTTCTCTAGAGGATCTTCCCAACCCAGGGATGGAACCCCGGTCTCCCACATTGCAGGCGATTCTTTACCTGCTGAGCTACAAAGGAAGCCCAACCATCGTCCAAACCCTCTTGAACTTCCCTCTATCGTCCCCAGGACACCACGTGGAACAAGGCAGGACTTGTTCATGGGGAGGGGACAGAGGGAACCGGTCCTAGCCTGGCAGGGCCCTCCCCACCAGCAACACCCATCCATACCCTCCTGGTTTCTGTCTCACTGCAACCCCAGCCTCTTCATGCTCAAGTGTTTTTAGTCAAGGGGCTGCCGACGTTGGCTGGAGATGTACAAACACAGGGAAGGAGAGAGGGAATGCCCTGGCCCTTCAGCTATTGCACACCTCAAGTAACAAGGCCCGCACCACAGCTGATGGGCACAATTCCTACAGACGCCTTCTCTTAGAGTCTCATCTTCAGAAATGTGTCTAAATAAGACATGCTTCTGCAAGAAACCGTCCGTTTAGCTTTCTCCCTCTCTGGCCCCCTTCCTCTCCCTCCCGCTTCACCTCTCTCCTCCCCTCTTCTTCGGCCTACAAGTAGCTTCCGGGTGGCTGCCAAGAGAGAGACCAAGGCTGGGCACCGAGTCCAACTTCTGTGTTTACGAAGGAGCCAAGAATCCCTCTCTTGGGGGAGAAAGAAAGAGCACAAGGTATTTTTTCTTTCTTTCAAGTGAAAGCTATTCCCATGGCTAGGTCCGCAGAAAGGTACCCACTTTGCCTAATGCCCTACAAAGCCCAGCTTGCTTCTCCAGGGTTTAAGGAGGTTCCTGGGGTTGCACTGTGGCTGCTAAAAGCAGGACTTCCCCAGGTCAGCCGGGCCCAGCTGGCCACCCCATTTCCCAAGCCAGTTTTCCAGCATCTTGAGCTCGGGTTTGAGACAAATCGCTGCAGACCATCGGAGTCTGGCTTGTCCTCAGAGCCCTAACAGGCTATCTGGCAGTGAACAGAGGCCTCTGATCTTATCTCCGTCTTCTCTGGCAAGCCTGGCTCCACCAAAATAACTTTTATCTGGAAATAAAATAATGCGATTAATGTCCTGTCTGATGCCCTCTCTAGTGATCTCAGCCGTAATGATTTAATCGGTGTCTTCCATCCGCTAATTACCTCGAGCATTTATTGAGTTAAAGGCACTCGGCCCAAAATCAAGGGCGTGCCCTGCCTGAGGACCATGTGAGATGGAGCGGGTCCACAGGCGGGGGTATTTTTTCCCTTTTCTCCTTCCCCCCCACAGTCTGGCTCTCAGATGGCCCCGCACCCCACCCTTCCCGAGGCAGGAAAAGTGCACGCCACTCGCGAGTGTCCTGGCTGCATTTACGTCACCTGAAGGATTTTCTTTTTCTGGCTCACCCTCTGGCATTGCCCGGCCGAGAGGCTCCAGGAAAGTCGTAAACCCCGCTGAATGGCACCGTGGTAACAGCCTGTCCCATCAGACCGCGTTTGTGCTTTTCGTCTCATGTCACAATGAACTTGGCCAGGAAACTAAACCGCCAGCTGTGTGTGGGTTTGGCTTTCTGCATTTCTAGGGGGAACCGGGCAGCAGAGTGGGGTGGTGGGGCAAGCTGGCTCCCTCGCCATCCTGGGGAGAGTCACCTTCCCCCACTTCTTCTGTAAAATCAGGCTGCCAAGAATCAGGCAGGGACCCCCGCGGAATTGCCCTCTCAGCCCCCTGAGCACTTCCTGAAGCTTCCTTTCCACACTCAGGGCTGAATTTGTCACAGAGAGGCCCTGGGTGATGGTGAGATCAGCTTGGCTCTGCCACCGAGGAGCTGTGTGACCTCGGGGAGGCAGTTCACCTCTCTGAGCCCCAATTTCCATATCTGCAGAATGAGGGCACATTGGACTAGGATATGTCTCATCCTGGGATCTCAGTTGCTATGGAAATCAACATTTTTTTAAAATGGCTTAAAGTTGAGATCTTTTGGAGGCAGGTGGTTGGTAGTTTGGTCCGATCGGCCAAGTGCCCCCCACCACCCTCATCGGGAGGAACCTGGGAGAGTGAGCCTCTCAACATTTAATAAATGTGCCACAAAAAGCTCCCGGGGTGGAGTTTCAAGCTCGTAATTCTTTTTTTTTTCTTTTGAACCTTTTATTTTGTATTGGGGTATAGCCAATTAACAAGCAATGTGATGGTTTCAGATGGACAGCAAAGGGACACATCGTCCATACACGTGTGTCCGTTCCCCCCAAACCCTCTCCCATCCAGGCTGCTGCATAACCTTGAGCAGAGTGCCATGTGCTGCACAGTAGGTCCATTTAAAATATTCAAGCTCATGGTTCTGTGCTCTGTGACTTGCCAAGACCAGTGTCAGCTCGTCCGTCTGTCTGTCTAGCTAGCCTATCACCTTTCTCTATGTCTCTCCCTCTCTGTATCCTCACAACCGTCCATCTGCCTTCTTTGCCCCTTGCTCCCTCTGCTCTCTGTACTTCTATACATAGATGGCTCAGATTTGCTCTCATTTGTTCCCAAACTTTAACCTGTCTGAGGACCCCCTGACATCTCTGACCCAGGGCCTGGGGTGGAGTCTGAGTTCCGCGTCTCTAACAATCTCCAGGTGGGACCGGTGCTGCTGGCCCCTGATCATGGATGAATATTTCCTAATCTTCTTCTGCATTTGCAAACGCTGGAAGTGTCTTCCTGTTTGGTTTCAGAAGCTTTTGAAGAAAGTGAAAAGTTTTATAGAACAAAAACAGTGTAGACGGTCACTGAATGACAATGGTTTAGCTTAGGATTTTTCCGCTTGAAGCTGGTGTGAGAGCGGTGTGCATCCAGTAAAAACCATGTTTGAGTTTGGCTCTTTCCAGGGCTAGTGGTTTCTGGTCTGGCCCTCTCTCATGGTGCTGGGCAGCCCCAGGATCGTGAGGGCGAATGACCTGTGCGCCTATCCCCTTTCTGGTTTTCACTTTAGGTACTGTATGCGATGAATTCTATGAGATGGTCAACACTTGATTATAAAACAGGCTGTGTTAGATGCTGCTGCCCAGCAGTGGTTTCACGTAAGTGTCCTGCACACGTTCGAGGTAAGCCAGACCAAGCTGTGATGCTCAGTGGGAGAGGCGCGCTAAATGCATTCACGGCTTTGGGCGCATCTGTCAGGACAGAGCCCCGCTGTCACTCCCATGCCTGCAGGGTCGCCATCCACAACGCACCTCTGTCCCTCTCTGAAGTGGCTTTCCTGCAGCTCGAGACCAGAGCACATTTGCATCTAGTATTTATCAGATTGATTCTTCCCCTTATGGTTGAAGCATGCAACTCTGATGAGTCAGCAGTCAGATTACGTGTTCACATACCCCAGGGGCCAGGCCACCCTGGGTCAGCACCCTGCAGAAGCCTTTCACATCTGGCCCGCACAGGATGTGAGCAGAGATGTCCATCCAGGCATTGTTTGCGGTGGTGAGGATGCAGGCATCTGCCACCAGGGCACTGGACAGTACGTGGGAGGTGCCCACC
>SJYW01046047.1:11675-34048 GCA_006410735.1 Raphicerus campestris | reverse complement strand
TCTCTTCTTGCTTCTCCTCCTCTTCTCTCCCTTTCCCTCCTCTCCCCATGCCCCTCTTCCTAATAACATTCCAGCAAGGCTCAGCATATGAATCACAAGGTTGCCTCCAACCCTGCCTCCACGGCTTTTATCACGTGACACTGCAGTTCCTTTGCCCTGAGCTCATCCACGTGACTTTGATTGGTCAGTAGCATGAAGGAGGGGTGACAGCATGCTGGTTCTGAGCCTTAAAAGGCCGTGCACATTCTCTTGTTCCACCGCCACTGCTGAGAGAGTCGTGTGCCCCAGCTTCTCCCATCCCAGAAGGAGGATGGGGGAGACGGGAGCAGAGCCGTCCTAGCTGGGCTCGACCTGGATTATCTAGCTCTCAGCCAGCCCTGAGCCGCGAGCTGCATAAATACCTCTCATTGAGATTTGTGGCTGTTTGTTACGCAGCATTTTGTGAGCCACAGATGACTGCTACAAAGCTCACTGTAGCGATTTTGCCTCAGACAGAGAAGGGTGAAGAAGACAGAGTCATCTGTATCTTCACCATGCTGAGACAGGCTGTGGGAACATTTCGGAGTGTCTTCTTGGGCTGTCTTACTCTGAGTGTACACGTCTGTGTCTGTGGGTTTACAAAACACGATCTCACCACGTATGTGTCACATGGGCTGGCTACCTGTTAGGACTCAGCAACCCTCCCCAGGCATTTCCAGCCCTGCTCGTTCCAGAAAGCACTTTTTGTCTTCTCTGCATCGTCAGGACGTTTGCACATGCTGTCCCTTCGGCCTGGAGCACGCCTCTCCTTCTCCTTGGCTGAGCAACTCCTCCTCATCCCTCAGGTGGTGCTCTGCTCGAGGCGGCCTCCCTGAGCCTCCAGTCTGGGGTAGTGGCCGCTCTATGGTGTGCCCACAGCCCCTGTCCTCATATTTAACAGCCCACCTCATGTGTGCCTGGGTGCTTGCCTGGTCCCTCCCCGAGACTGTGAGTTCTGTGAGGGCAGGACTTCGTCTGATAGTAACGTAATGATGCTGTGGACAGTTTTCCCCATGCCACTGAAGGCCAGCTTGACTTCAATGGAAAGTTGTCTCAAGCGTTGAGATGCTTAGGATTTCATGCAGCTAGGGCAAGATATTTCTGCCTCTTTTTCTGAGCCAAGGGTTTCAGAGTTTCCTGCAATGTGATGGGACTCAGATGAGCTCTGTGGTGGTGCCCTGCCATCTTCCACCCGAAATATCTCGGTTGCCAACTCCTGCAGCCGCAAACTCCCTTTTTATGATAACACTGCCCCGTTGCATAAACTTCAGTGGCTCCCTAGGTCCCTGGCAGAGTGTGTGCCAGGCTGATCATTTAGAAGTTAGGTACAGCGTCATGGTCATGGTAGAGACTAGGCGGAGGAGAGGTGAGCAGGGCTTTGCCAGGCTCCCTTGGCCCCAGCTTGCTGTCCTTCATGACTGCGTGCTCACTGAAAACAGGAAACAGGCCTGCCCTTCTTCCACCAGGGTTGGGAGACCTTGGGAAAGTTTTGATGACTGTGTAAATGACCGACTGCCTCGTCGGGCTCCTGACCTTTGCTCCTCCCTTTCTACCAATGGTCCCACTACGTGCCCAGGGTCCCAACCAACATGCCACCAGAGCCCTGGGTCTGCTCCGGCTCATGCCCTCCACCATCCCACTGGTCTCACCTCTGGGTTTTAGGAGGTTGGGCCTCCCCTGCGTTGGTCTCACCCGTCCTTGCTCTTTAACTGGTCACCCCGTGGGTCATGAGCTCGCCTGCCTGGCATGGCAGGCGCCGCTCTGACTCTTGTGTTGAGAGGTCGCCTGACTGCTACATTTCCAAGTGTGGAGGGCCACGCTCGGCCCAGAGGAAGTAACATGCCGACTCCAGTTACAGACAGAAGGTCAGCAAACCCTGCCCCTGGAAGGACGGTCAAGGACACCCTAACTTGCCCTCTGGGGAGCCACCAGGTCTTAGCTGTGGCACCGTCTGAGTTTAGGTTCCCCAGAAGCACACTTGCCATAAGTGTTTTGAGCACAAGGAGTTCGTTTGGGAGGTGACCCGGGGAAACAGCAGTGGGAACCAAGGAATGGGGACAGGGCGGGAGGTGGCTGATGAAAGGGTAGATGAAGGGACCCCCCGAGGGCCCTCAGGGCACTGTGTGTGGCCCCTGAAAGACAGTGCTGACCACGTCAGCCCCAGAGCTGTCCCTCTGGAGCTGGGGTATCCATCCCCCAAATCTCTCTCCCTCACTGCTGATGGCTGCTTTGGAGGTGGGGGTGGTCCCTACAGCCCTGCTGCCCTGTGTGTGGACAAGCAGAGATCAGCTCAGGTGGAATGGCCTAGGGCTCCTGGGGCAGCTGGAGGAGGAGAGGTGAGTACTTAAGGAGACTGGCAGTTTGGGTGACAGCTGGTTCAAAGCCACTGGAAAAGTCGGAGGGTCTTCACGGACAGAAAAGGTGTCCATGCAGGATTCAGTTAGAGAGAAGGGAAGTTGGAGGGAAAATATGCATTGTGTGATGCTATTCCTGTTCAAATACATAACTCATAGGTATGTTTCCCTCTTGAATAAAGATAGCACACGAGGCCACGTCCACACACACTGTTTAGCAAACTGGGCACGACAGTGGGGACAGATCTGTCGGCCCCACTCACCTCTGAGTTGTTTGATTGTGTTGGCCTCATAGTGTAGGAGTCAGTAAAAATACCAAATGCTGCTATATGAGGGGAAAAAAATGACATGGTTCATGGCACCAAATTAGTATTAAGTTAATAAAGTGGGTTGTAAAACAGTCTGTAGGATTTTTGTTTGCTTGTTCAGTCGTTAAGTCATGTGAGACTCTGAGACCCTATGGACTGCAGCACGCCTGGCTTCCCTGTCCTTCACTATCTCCCGGAGTTTGTTCAAACTCACGTCCATTGAGTCGATGATGCCATCCAACCATCTCATCCTCTGTTGCGCCTTCTTTTCCTGCCCTCAATCTTTCCCAGCACTGGGGTCTTTTCCAGTGAGTCAGCCAAAGTATTGGAGCCTCAGCTTCAGCATCAGTCCTTCCAATGAATATTCAGGACTGATTTCCTTTACAATTGATTGGTTTGATCTCCTTGCTGTCCAAGGGACTCTCAAGAGTCTTCTCCAGCACCTCAGTTAGAAAGCATCAATTCTTTGGGGCTCAGCTTTCTTTATGGTCCAACTCTCACATCTGTACATGACTACTGGAAAAACCATAGCTTTGGCCAGACAGACCTTTGTCGGCAAAGTGATGTCTCTGCTTTTAAATATGCTGCCTATGTTTGTCATAACTTTCCTTCCAAGGAGCAAGCTACTTTTAATTTGGCTGTAGTCACCATCCAGAGTAACTTTGGAGCCCAAGAAAATAAAATCTGTCACTGTTTTCATTTTTTCCCTGTTTATTTGCCATGAAGTGATGGGACCAGATGCCACAACCTTGGTTTAGACTTCCATTTTTTGGCCATTTTTTGTGTATGTATGTTTGCAGGTGTGTATGTGCACATATGAGTATGTTTCTATGTCATGTATATATCCATCCATCTATATGCATATCTCTATATTTACCTGTCGATCTATACCATCTTTCTATGCCTGTCCATCTGCTTATCCATCCATCCATCTATCTATCCACCTATCTATCTAGGGAAGAGAGGGAACAAGATCTCTGTTTGGTTAACTGTGATGGTTTGGATTCTTTGGTGGGTTTTTTTTTTTTTTTTTTGTTTAGACTTTTCACATTGGACGTGGGTTACTTATACACTTTTTAGAAATTATGAGCCCCTCCAGCTCCTGCGTCTGGGTGTATGGGTGTCCAAGAGGAGCCCTGGGAACAGAGGGAGGAGGGTCATCTTCTTGGTGGGCAGGTGAGGGCTGCAGGGCCACTTGACCCCTGTGGCTCTTGTCGACTATTGGTGCAGCCTGTCCAGTGGTGGGCTGGCTCAGGATCTGAGGTCACACAGTTACGTTTCTCTTGTTTCCCTGGCCCTGTCAGAGGTGAATGAAGGTGGAGAGGACTGGAGTCGTTCAGGAGGGCTCATGAAATGAGCAGAGGAGAGGACGGAAGGCAGACTGCTGGGGTCTTCCATGTGGAAGGGGCATAGAGAGAAGAAAACAGGAATATGGAGGATGGGCCAGCTTCCCACAGCCACACCAGAGCCAAACCTCCCCAGGCCTGGCTCATGAAGGTGCTCACTCAGCCAGTCATTGTCTCTACACATATAACACCGCCAAGGACCGTCCAGCCCCAGGGCCTTTGCACTTGCCAGCCCCTTGCCTGGGATGCTGCTTCTCAGCTCTTCCTTATTCCTCCATCTCTGTTCGGTTGCCACCCTGGCTCTCCCACCCAACCCCGTCCCCCATTGAGTGCTCTCCAACATGTCACCGTTCATTTTCCACATGGCCGTAACTGCCACTCAGCACGCTCTGGGCCCTAGTTTGTTTTCTCGGTTATTATCTGCCTCCCACCCGTGAAGGCGAAGACCTGGCTTCTCCAGTCCACTGCTGGGTCCCCCGTGCCAGGGGGTGTAGCCAGTGTGCCATATGGCTTGGTTCCCATCACAGTTCTGCCCACCCCGTGGATCACGGGACCTAGGGGGATTACTGGGGTTGAAACCACGCAAAGGAAAAAGACTTTACAGCGGGCGAGCTGGCCCCGTGTTGCACTTCCTGTGTGAGTTCACAGTCAGCCCTGCCCCTGGAACTGCCATTACGAGTTTAGATTGTTCCAGAATCCTACTGCCGACGGTTCAAAAGGCGCCCAGCTGCTATCAGGAAATGGCTCAGGAAGGTCTCCGCTAAACACCAAGAAACTGAGATGCAATCAGACGGGCTGGAATTCAGGAAAGCGCTGGCCCTGGGGCTGGAGGAGGAAAGACCATGTTTCAAGGCTAAAGCAGGCCCATCTGCCCTCCTTCCACCTGCCGGCCGGGCCGACCCGCTTCCCGCCACGGCCACCGCCTGGGGCACCGTGCCCGCAGGGCCAAGACCATGATCCGGCTGCTGGTGGGCAGGAATGTTCTGTGATTGCTGCTCCTTCCTGCTCCTTGGCATCGGCCAGTAATCTTTCAGTTGTGGTCTCGAAGGCCAAACACGAACCAGGATTTTCCATGATGGTTGCAATTTTGGCTTGTAATTTTATCACTCGAATCTAAATCCACTTCAGAAATGCCATAAACTAATTGTCACTGAATAAACTGAAACTTTTGAGGAGTTTATAAAAGTGATTTAATGAAAAAAAAAAAAAAAAGGAAAGGAAAATAGAAAACAAATGTTGCCTACAGAATCGCTGGCAAAAAGGTAGAAAGCCTCTGTTCCTTTTGAAAGCATGCCCTGATCTGGGCCTGAGCCCTGCCCGCCGAGGCTTCAGGGCCCAGTGGCTGGTAGGCTGTTTGTGTTGGAGCCTGTGGCGTGGATTTCATGTTTGTCCCCAGGGAGGCTGACTCGGTTGGGGTGGGGGTGGGGGGGCGTCGGGGTCCAGGAAACCGGTCAGGTCACCTGAAAATAAATGGCTACAAATCAGATCAAACCCTGATCCGGCAGAACGAACCTCGTTTCCTCGATTAAAAATAAAAATAATAACAGAGTGAGCATTGGGGTTAAGTAAATGTGAGTTAATTACTAAACTGTGACCGGTTTTCGCAGTTTCTGAAGATAAACACTTCAGTGCGAGTTGTCAGTTTACGTTAGGCAATAATTTGAATGACTACCGGTTAGCGGTTTCACTTCATTCATATTAAGAAACAATATACAAAGGGTATAAAGTGATCAAGCTCTGTTTATGCTGAAGAGGAGGGGGTGTAACGTCAGCTCCCAGAAGTGGGGCAGAGTGAGAGCTCGTTCCTGGCTTTCTGTGGGCTTCTGCTGATCCCGAGTGAATGAAAATCTTTGGGGAAACTTCCAAAGACCTGACAGTCTGGGGCTGGTCGAGCAGAGGCTATCAAAGCATTCCCAGCGCCAACGGGGGAGGAGAAGAGTTTTGCTGGGGGTGTATCTGGTGGATAAGAGTTGTCTGTGAAACAGACAGGCCCTTCCAGGTTGGAGAGATCAGTATTTGGGGGTCTGTTGAATTCCTGCGTGAAGAATCTAGCTGGGACCCAGGAGATGGATTCCAGCATTTTCCCTGACTGCTGGGGTGGGGGCGGAGTACTTGTGGAATTCTGAGCTTCCAGGTTTGTTGGGGAAAGTGGGGTCAGGACAGGGCCTCCCTTCTTCCTTGGCCTCAGAAAAGCCTCAGAATCAGGTGACCTCAAACCCTGGAAATCTTGGCTCTTCGGTGAAAACAGGACACGCACACACACACTGTGGTCAGAAATCGGCCTGGAATCCCAGGACGGGGAGCCTCTCACATGTTCCGGGTAAAAAAGCAACAGAGAATCCTGCAGAAGGCCAAAATGGTTCCTTTAGTTGAGCCGCTTGGAATAGGAGGTAGGGAGAGTCAACTGCAGCTGCCCATCAACAAGTGAGCAGATGCTGTGGCCCACCCACCCAGTGGAGCATTACTCGGCCTTGAAAAGGAAGGAGATTCTAGCAACTGCTACAACACCGCCAAGTGAAACAAGCCAGTCACAGAAGGATGGCTGTCGCCCATTTCCACCTCCACGAGGTCCCGGGTCCTCCTGCATCCATAGAAACAGAAAGTAGAACGGCGGGGGCCAGGGGCCGGGGGAGCGGAGGATGGAGATGTGTATAAGAGACAGGTCCCAACCAACATGCCACNCTGAGCTTCCAGGTTTGTTGGGGAAAGTGGGGTCAGGACAGGGCCTCCCTTCTTCCTTGGCCTCAGAAAAGCCTCAGAATCAGGTGACCTCAAACCCTGGAAATCTTGGCTCTTCGGTGAAAACAGGACACGCACACACACACTGTGGTCAGAAATCGGCCTGGAATCCCAGGACGGGGAGCCTCTCACATGTTCCGGGTAAAAAAGCAACAGAGAATCCTGCAGAAGGCCAAAATGGTTCCTTTAGTTGAGCCGCTTGGAATAGGAGGTAGGGAGAGTCAACTGCAGCTGCCCATCAACAAGTGAGCAGATGCTGTGGCCCACCCACCCAGTGGAGCATTACTCGGCCTTGAAAAGGAAGGAGATTCTAGCAACTGCTACAACACCGCCAAGTGAAACAAGCCAGTCACAGAAGGATGGCTGTCGCCCATTTCCACCTCCATGAGGTCCCGGGTCCTCCCGCATCCATAGAAACAGAAAGTAGAATGGCGGGGGCCAGGGGCCGGGGGAGCGGAGGATGGGGCGTTAGTGTTTAATGGGGACAGAGTGTCAGTTTGGGAAGATAGAAGTTCCCTGCAGATGGAATGCGGTGATGGCTGCACAACGGCATGAGTGTGCCTAAAGCCAGTGAACACCTAAAAACGGTTAAAAGGGCAAATTTTCGGCTATGTATATTTTACAACAATAAAGTAAAAACAGTGTGAAGCAGGTGTGAAGTTGACATGAAGCGACGCCTCTGAACAATTTAGGCTTGGCTGGCAAATATTAAATAGTAGGCAATCTTGTGTTTAAATTGCCATCATCATCATTATGACTGGTACCCCGTGACTACTTTGAGACGCTTTATGAGAGAGAAAGCGACAGAGAGAGAAAGAGAGAATTAACTTCTGTTATGTACAGCAGGATGCTAGATCCGGGGTTGCTGAAAGTAGGATAGTCCCTGTGATGCAATTTATAGTGTAAAATGGATAAACCAGGTCTTCAAAATTAGAGAGTCCCGGGTTGTCTTAACTCAGCCCTTTCCAGCAATCACAGCTCCTTAAGTCCTTGTTGGGCAGCAGTACATTCTCTGCTGCCCAGAGCTGGGATCCACTAAACCAGGACCCAGGGCCTCCTCACAAATCACCTCTTACATTTCAGATGAGCCAGTGAAGTGAAAGTCGCTCAGTCGTGTCTGACTCTTTGCGACCCCATGGACTATGCTATACAGTCCATGAAGTTCTCCAGGCCAGAATACTGGAGTGGGTAGCCTTTGCCTTCTCTAGAGGATCTTCCCAACCCAGGGATGGAACCCCGGTCTCCCACATTGCAGGCGATTCTTTACCTGCTGAGCTACAAAGGAAGCCCAACCATCGTCCAAACCCTCTTGAACTTCCCTCTATCGTCCCCAGGACACCACGTGGAACAAGGCAGGACTTGTTCATGGGGAGGGGACAGAGGGAACCGGTCCTAGCCTGGCAGGGCCCTCCCCACCAGCAACACCCATCCATACCCTCCTGGTTTCTGTCTCACTGCAACCCCAGCCTCTTCATGCTCAAGTGTTTTTAGTCAAGGGGCTGCCGACGTTGGCTGGAGATGTACAAACACAGGGAAGGAGAGAGGGAATGCCCTGGCCCTTCAGCTATTGCACACCTCAAGTAACAAGGCCCGCACCACAGCTGATGGGCACAATTCCTACAGACGCCTTCTCTTAGAGTCTCATCTTCAGAAATGTGTCTAAATAAGACATGCTTCTGCAAGAAACCGTCCGTTTAGCTTTCTCCCTCTCTGGCCCCCTTCCTCTCCCTCCCGCTTCACCTCTCTCCTCCCCTCTTCTTCGGCCTACAAGTAGCTTCCGGGTGGCTGCCAAGAGAGAGACCCAAGGCTGGGCACCGAGTCCAACTTCTGTGTTTACGAAGGAGCCAAGAATCCCTCTCTTGGGGGAGAAAGAAAGAGCACAAGGTATTTTTTCTTTCTTTCAAGTGAAAGCTATTCCCATGGCTAGGTCCGCAGAAAGGTACCCACTTTGCCTAATGCCCTACAAAGCCCAGCTTGCTTCTCCAGGGTTTAAGGAGGTTCCTGGGGTTGCACTGTGGCTGCTAAAAGCAGGACTTCCCCAGGTCAGCCGGGCCCAGCTGGCCACCCCATTTCCCAAGCCAGTTTTCCAGCATCTTGAGCTCAGGTTTGAGACAAATCGCTGCAGACCATCGGAGTCTGGCTTGTCCTCAGAGCCCTAACAGGCTATCTGGCAGTGAACAGAGGCCTCTGATCTTATCTCCGTCTTCTCTGGCAAGCCTGGCTCCACCAAAATAACTTTTATCTGGAAATAAAATAATGCGATTAATGTCCTGTCTGATGCCCTCTCTAGTGATCTCAGCCGTAATGATTTAATCGGTGTCTTCCATCCGCTAATTACCTCGAGCATTTATTGAGTTAAAGGCACTCGGCCCAAAATCAAGGGCGTGCCCTGCCTGAGGACCATGTGAGATGGAGCGGGTCCACAGGCGGGGGTATTTTTTCCCTTTTCTCCTTCCCCCCCACAGTCTGGCTCTCAGATGGCCCCGCACCCCACCCTTCCCGAGGCAGGAAAAGTGCACGCCACTCGCGAGTGTCCTGGCTGCATTTACGTCACCTGAAGGATTTTCTTTTTCTGGCTCACCCTCTGGCATTGCCCGGCCGAGAGGCTCCAGGAAAGTCGTAAACCCCGCTGAATGGCACCGTGGTAACAGCCTGTCCCATCAGACCGCGTTTGTGCTTTTCGTCTCATGTCACAATGAACTTGGCCAGGAAACTAAACCGCCAGCTGTGTGTGGGTTTGGCTTTCTGCATTTCTAGGGGGAACCGGGCAGCAGAGTGGGGTGGTGGGGCAAGCTGGCTCCCTCGCCATCCTGGGGAGAGTCACCTTCCCCCACTTCTTCTGTAAAATCAGGCTGCCAAGAATCAGGCAGGGACCCCCGCGGAATTGCCCTCTCAGCCCCCTGAGCACTTCCTGAAGCTTCCTTTCCACACTCAGGGCTGAATTTGTCACAGAGAGGCCCTGGGTGATGGTGAGATCAGCTTGGCTCTGCCACCGAGGAGCTGTGTGACCTCGGGGAGGCAGTTCACCTCTCTGAGCCCCAATTTCCATATCTGCAGAATGAGGGCACATTGGACTAGGATATGTCTCATCCTGGGATCTCAGTTGCTATGGAAATCAACATTTTTTTAAAATGGCTTAAAGTTGAGATCTTTTGGAGGCANAGGGGAAGAGCAAGAGGAAACCAGCATGTGGGAGGGAAGTTAGTTTTGCTTCCCTCCTTTAGCTTACTCTTTGCCCTCGGCTTCTGAGTCCTAGGCTCTGTTCTAAGCTCTGGGGAGGCACTGGTGATTGCAGTGAATGCACAGATTGTTTCAGCCCACTCTGTTGAGCGTGGTAATTATGGTTATGTGCCTGCGGATGTGGAAATACAGAAAAGGAAACTATTAACCTAGCCCTGGTGGGCAAAGGTAATCACCTTCCTGGAGGAGATGAAACAGGAGGGAAGGGGTTACCCAGGCCTAGACTGTGGGGAAGGGCTTGGTAGGATGCAAGAACCGCACCAGCCAAGGCATGGAGGTGGGGATGTCTTGGTTTGTTCAGAGACCCACACGGGGTCTGGTAGTTCAGAGGCAAGAAAAGTGAAGTGAGTGGTGATAAGAGGACTCTGATAGCTGGTGTGCAGAGGGAAAGGGTGTTGTTCTGCAGACCAGGCCGAGGAGGACTGTCTGACAGTTTCATTCCACAAAGCGAAGGGGTCAGGTCTGCACACAGGACAAAGAGCTGGAGGAGAATATTGCTGAAAGCCAGCAAACCAGTTCGGAAGTGATGACTTTCCTGTAAATCAGAAAGGTCACAAATATGACCCAGGGCTGTGGTGGTCTGGAAGTAGGCGGTGGGTTTGAGACCCAGTTAAAGGGTAAAGGACACAGGGCTCAGTGGGTGTTTAGCTGTGGGATGCGAAAAAACATTGGGCAATGATTCTGCTCCCTGCCTGAGTGCCCAGTAGGTGGATAACGGTCACGAAGAGAAACAAGACAAGAGAAGCAGCAGTTTAGCATGTAGACATAGACAGAATAGCACGTCACTTGAGTAGGGTACGTGTACCTTCTGTGGATATACAGACCAGAAGTGGGGAGGCGGCAGAAGGTAGCATCCTGCCCGGAGGTGTCGATGGGACTCGCTCATATGTTCACTGTCCATCCTCACTTGACCCAGAGCCTCATGGGCACTGGCCAAGTCAGTGAGCACAGTTTTATAGACTGAACATGTAAAACCTTACTGTTGGCTCATTGCTGTGGGAAACAGGGAGGAGGGGAAGAAGTTGCCTCCTTGAGGAATTTACAACCCAAACTGGGGAGAAAAGTCATAGATGTGTGAGATTAAAGTAATGAAAGGAGGAAGCCAGTGGGTAACGACAGCCTGGAGAGCTTTGAAAGAAATGATTGTTCGTTACTTGGGATTTGTTCTTGATGAAGGAGGTGGTATCCAAACTGGTCATTGTCATCAGAGAGGCGTGGGCAGCTATTTCCAGGTGCCGCCAGCAGCGTGAGTAAGAGAAAAGGTGAATGCAGAGAAGTCCAGAACCCTGAGGGGACCGGCTTGGGCAGGCAGAGAGTCAAGAAGGTGGGCTTGGAGGTAAATCTAGAGAAGTATGACAGGATCAGGTGGCACAGGGTTTCTTGACACAGTCAAGAAGTGAGTTTGGAAAAGCACCTTTTTTTTATTCTTTTTTTTCCCCCCAGATATTTATTTGTTTATTTGGCTGTGCCAGGTCTTACTTGTGTCATGTGGGATCTTTAGTTGTGGCCTGTGAACTCTGTGTTGTGGCATTTCGGATTTAGTTCCCTGACAGAGATTGAGCCTGCGCCTTCTGCATTGGAAGCGCGGAGTCAGCCACTGGGCCACCAAGGAAGCCCGGAGAGTAAGGACAGACAGACCAGTCAAGAGGCTTCGGTAGGACAGAGATGGTCCAGCACTTGCCTGAGGGTCAGGACTGTGACTGCTGTTTTGTCTTCTACACCCCCTGCCTTGCTCGTGCTGGCATGTGATAGCACTCCATGTGCTGGGGAAAAGAAGGGAGCTCAGAGATGACTGGATCCAGCCACCTGTCAGGGAGACATTAAAGCCACAGGAAAGATTTATGGGAGAGGAAACAGCGCAGAGCAACCCAATGGCAAGACCAATGCCGCCACAAACAGAAATCGGGAGACAGAGGAACGGGAGTGGGGGCGGGGGGAGGCCAAACGATGCTTGGTGTGAAATAATCATGTGGCAGGGAGACTGGATAGGAGTCAGTCTGCCCAGAAGGTGACAGGGAACTGATCGGGGACAATGGCAGAGAGATGGAGGGAGAGTGAGGCATCTCAGATGCAAAACCAGTGGAAACTGGTGCTCACTTAGGCTTGGGGGATGGGAGATGCCACCAGATGAAGTGATTCAGGGGGAGGGGAAGGTTTGAAGAGGGGGTGAGAACAGAAGGAAACATGAGGATGCTTGCACTGGGCGGAGAAGGAAGGGCAGGGAGACGCATGCTCACTTGACTTTGTCGGTAAAGTCAGAGTGAGAGGACGAGGCTTGAGTGAGGTCCATGTTGCTGGTGAGGAGATGAGGAGACCCACCATTTTGTCTCAGGATGTGTGTGTAATTGCTGCATGACTGACCAGGGACTACCACCGATCTCTTCTGTGTCCCACGGGTGCTTGTGATCCCTGGCTCTGGAACACACCGTGGCTTCCGTGGAACCCAGGCCCATTAGAAATGGCCTCAAAGGTGCGGATCCTTTCCAGGGCCCCAAGTGGAAAGGGTCAGTGTGGTCCTTAGTGGGCGCTTGCCACGTGTCAGGAACTGTGCTGAGAGCTGAAGTAGGGGGTGACAGCTCAGTTTGCAAACAGGGAGACAGAAGCTCCAGGAAAAGAAGTGACGTCCCTGACATAGTTCAGCTGATGAGCAGTGAGGTTAGTGTTGGAGCTCAGGTCTGTTAAAGCCAGTGGGTTTTTCCTCCTGAGCCAGGTTGCTCTGCAGTTTCATTTGAGAGCCCTGGAGGGGCCTTGATCAACTAGAACTCCTAGCAGGGCTGTAGGTGTGATCCAGTGCCCTCGGGGTCTATGGAGCACTCTGGCTGGACTGGACACCCAGCTGCACCCACTCTGCCTCTCCCCTGGGCTTCTCAGACTGGCAGGCATGGACTTGCTGGGACTTAGCTGTCCCTGTTGGACAGCTTTCCTCACCGTGGGCTGTGGGAAGGGACAAGGAAGGAAACTGAGTTGATCTCAGTGAGCCCTCACCTTGCGTAGTGGTTAAAATTGGGTCAGGTAGTACTGTCAGTTTTTTTTTTTCTGGCACCACAGCGTTTCCTGGGTGACCTTATACTCCTCAGACTTTCACCTTGAAGAACTCAGGACTTTGCATCTGGAAAGGACGGCAGAAATAATTGAGTCCAGGCTCTGTCGTGTGATGTGTGAGATGTCAGGGTTGAGCCCCAGGATATATTTGACTTGTTTTAGTTTTGTTCTGGCCCAAGTAGAAAGCCTGTTCTGTGTCTATAAACCAAGATAGATGATAATAGGTGTCTGATAGAAACTGATCTTGCTGCTTTGCATATGTTCCACCTACATATGCTTTTATATCATTTATATACACACACACATACACTCACATGTATAGGGTATCTCTCTCTTATATACATAGTAGGTATACTACTGATGTGAGCAACATCTCTGAAGTCACCCGACCAGAACTTTTGAAAATAGCTCAGTAGGGCTGAAAACCCTCAGAGATCATCCCAATGGGACTTTTCCATCACAGATCTGTTACCAGAAACATTTCCAAGTCAGCAGGGATCACTTTGCTAAACTAAGTTTCTCGTTAGTTTTGCTCCGTGCAGGTGACTTTGGTCCATGGGTTGGGCTGGGATGGGATGACCCTAAAAAAGTAAGATACTAAATGTATTAAATAGATTGTCGATATAATTTCCAGCCACCCTTCTTTAATGTAAAATAATGCATCAAATACATATGATTCCCAGTGTGCCTATACCCCTCTTCTGTGTGTGTCTGGTATGTTTGCCAGATAACCCCTGGGGACCCTTGGCAACAGTGATGTAGCCTTGACCTTCAAAGCTTTCACTGATGTGGGTGAAAAGCAAATAATTATGAGTCAGAGTGATTTGTGCAACAGTGAAGGTTCACACCAGCTGCATGCAGGCACTGAGAACGAGAGCAACTGAGCATCCTGGGAGATTCTTTAAAGATAAATGAAGAGGTGATGGAGAGGGAGGGCTGTCCCTGCCAAGGGAGCATCTGAAACAAAAGCACAGAAAGATGAAGGTCCACGGCATGCTGGGGACGAGCAGGGGCCATTACAGCCGGCCTGGCATTTTCTCCCTGGAAGACTGCTCTGCAGCGACAACTTGAGGGCTGGCCCTGACACTGATTAACAGGGTGACAACTGCCCCTGGGCAAAGTCGTGTAACCTCTGAGCTTCAGCAGGTGGTGACTCCACTGTCAGGGAGAACCGGCAGGGGCGGAAGTGGGGGAGCTGGCTTGGTGGGGCTGAGGGGGTGACCTGGAGATGTCCACAGGACTGCCACTTGGAGGGACGCTAAGTAACAAGAGGCAGGGTCTGGTGAGTGAGAGATGGCCGGAGTCATCAGTTGTCAGGCAGACACCAAGACCAGGTTGTAGTTGGTGCTTCCGGGGACAGCTCTGCAGATTTGGAAAGGTCAAGGGAAGGGACGTGAATTGCAGGGTGGCACCGAAGCACCAAGAAACTGCTCTTGGGATTCGAGTTCTTCAGCAGTGCCAGTTGACCAAGAATGGGGCCCACAGGGGACTGCTCAGCCTCAACTGGGCCTGTCAGGAGGAGGCAGCATGCTAAGGACAGGGCTGTCATGTAGAAGCTTCATGCTTTCAATCTTTAAAAAAATTTAAAAATATATATATTTTTTGGCCACACCATGGCATGGCATATGGGGAGTTCCCTGACCAGGGCTTAAACCAGTGCACCCTGCAGTGAACAGGCAGAATCTTAAGCACTGGACCACTAGGAAAGTCCCTAAAATTTATTTTTTAATTCAGTTTTTGGTGTAGAGTTGAGTTTTTACAAATGAATATGACCACCACCATGATCATGATATTGGAAAATTTTATCACTTGGGAAACAAAAATATTTCCCCATGTTCTCCTTGTGAAGTCAACCCTTCCCCCATTCCTTGCGCCTGGCAACCACTGATTTATCTGTAACCTCTGGAAAAGCTTTTGCCTTTTCCAGAATGGAACCATGCAGTAGCCTTTGAGTCTTCTTTCAGTCACTCAGCAAAATGTACGTGAGACTCTTACCAATTGCGTGAATAGTAGTACCTTTTTAATTGCTGGATACTGTCCCATCGTATGGTGTACTGTAGTTTATCCGCTGGAGGTTCAAGGGACTTTTGGATTGTTCCAGTTTTTGGCAATTATGAAGAGGACTGCTCTGCATGTAAATCAATGACTTATCACACACCCTCATACCCTACACAGAAATAAACTCATACTGGATTAAAGAGTTATTAAGACATGACACCATAAAAACTCGTAGAAGAAAACATAAAGCATTCTTTGACATAGATTATACCATTTTTTTCTTAGGTCAGTCTGCCAGGCAATAGAAATAAAAGCAAAAATAAACAAGTGAAATCTAATCAGACTTACAAGCTTTTGCACAGCAAAGGAAACCATAAACAAAATGAAAAGACAAAGAGAAAAAATTTGCAAATGGTGCAACTGACAAGGGCTTACTTTCCAAAAAATACAAATAGCTCATACAACTTGAAAAAAAACAACCCAATCAAAAAATGGGCAGAAGACCTAAATAGACGTTTCTCCAAAGAAGACAGGTGGTCAATAAGTACATGAAAAGATGCTCAACATTGCTATTACAGAGACGCAAAGCAAAACCACAGCAAGGTATCACCTCACACATCAGAATGAGGTGAGGTGAAGTTGCTCAGTCATGTCCGACTCTTTGCGACCCCGTGGACCGTAACCTTCTAGGTTTCTCTGTCCATGGGATTCTCCAGGCAAGAATACTGGAGTGGATTGCCATTTCCTTCTCCAGGGGATCTTCCCGACCCAGGGATCGAACCTAGATCTCCTGCTTTGGAGGCAGACGCTTTAACCTCTCCAGTCAGAATAGCCATCATCAAAAAGTCTACAAATAATAAATGCTGGAGAGAGTGTGGAGAAAAAGGAAACTTCTTACCCTGCTGGCGGCAATGTAAATGGGCGCAGTCACTATGGAGAACAGTATGGAAGTTCCTCAGAAAAACTAAAAATAGAGCTACCATATGATCCAGCAGTTCCACTCCTGGGCATATATCCAAACAAAACTCTTAACTCAAAAAGAGGCATGCCCCCCTATGTTCATGGCAGCACTACTCACAATAGCAAGACATGGAAACAGCCTAAATGCCCTTAACCAGAGGAATGGATATAGAAGATGTGGTACATGTATACAGTGGCATACTACTCAGCCATAAAAAGAATGAAATAATGCCATTTGTGGCAGCATGGATGGACCTAGAGATGATCACATTAAGTGAAGTAAGTCAGAAAGAAAGACAGATATCATATGAGATGTCACTTATATGTGGAATCTAAAGTATGGCCCAAGTTAACCTGTGAACAAAGCAGAAACTGACTCAGACACAAAGAACATGCTTGTGGTTGCCAAGGGGTAGGGGAGAGATAGCAGATGCAAACTATTGCATATGTATAGGATGGATAGACAACAAGGCCCTGCTGTGTGGCATTGGGGACTATAGTCCATTTCCCATAATAAACCACAATGGAGAAGATTATGAAAAAACACACAAAAAAATAGAAACTGTTTAAAAAAATGAATAAAGCTACTATTAACATTACTGCCTGGGTTTTTATATAAACAAAAGGTTTTATTCCCCATGTGTGAGTACTAGGAATAGGGTTGCTGGGTCCTATGGTAAGTTTATGTTTAATTATAAGAAGCTGCCAAGCTGTTGTCCACAGCGGCTTCCATTTTCATGTTGCCACAGGTGATACGTGAGAGTTCCAGTTTCTCCACCGCCTCACCAGAGCTCAGTATGGTCTATTGTCATTGTTTGCTTTCTTGCTTTTATTTTGTTTTAGACCTCCTATATGCCTAGATGAGTAACAGTGTTTTGATGTGGTTTGTCTATCTTTTGGTCATGCAGGATATTAGTTTCCCGACCAAGGTTGAACCTAGGCCCTTGGCAATGAAAGTGTGGAGTCCTAATCACTGGACTGCCAGGGAATTCCCTTGATGTGGTGTTAATTTGTGTTTTCCTGATAATGTTGAGCATCTTTTCATGTGTTTGTTTGCCATCCATATATCTTCTTTGGCTTGGTATCTGTTCACATTGTTTGCCATTTTAAAAATTGAGTTATTTTCTTACTATTAAGTTTGAGAGGTTTTTCTTTAAAAAAAAAAAAAAAGTTCTGGATACAAGACCTTTCTCAGACACATGATTTGCAAATATAATCTTCTGGATTATAATTTTCCTAGCAGTGTGTTTTGCAAGAGCAAAAGTTTTCAATTTTGATGATATCCAGTTTATCAATTTTCTTTTAAATGGATCTGGCTTCGTGCATGGTATCTAAGAAATCTTTGCTTCACCCAGTGTCACAAAGATTTTCTCCAAGAAATTTTTCTATTTTTACATTTTAGAACAGAGGTCGGCACACTTTTTCTCTAAAGAGCCAGATGGTAAATATTTTCAGCTTTATGGANTCCTAGCAGTGTCTTTTGCAAGAGCAAAAGTTTTCAATTTTGATGATATCCAGTTTATCAATTTTCTTTTAAATGGATCTGGCTTCGTGCATGGTATCTAAGAAATCTTTGCTTCACCCAGTGTCACAAAGATTTTCTCCAAGAAATTTTTCTATTTTTACATTTTAGAACAGAGGTCGGCACACTTTTTCTCTAAAGAGCCAGATGGTAAATATTTTCAGCTTTATGGACCATATGGTCCCTGTCACAGCTACTCAGCTCTGTCACTGGAGTGCAAAAACACCCATAGACAGAACATAAACAAATGAGAGTAGCTGTGTGCCAATAAAACTTTATTTATAAAAACAGGCTGTGGTCTGAACAAATTTGGCCCGTGGGCCATGGTTTGCCCACCACTGATTTAGAAAGCAAACTTTTTGCCAGGCATTGAGGACAGCCCACTCTGGTAATTACTGCCCAGTTTATTATCTGTGAAATCGGTGTGAGAGAAATGGCAGAAGAGTAAAACAAGAGTGGAGAGGGAGATAAAGGAAAAAAGAGGGAAGGAGGAAGAAAAAGATTCGAATCACATTTTGAGCAAACTTCAGCATGCATTTTAATTCTTTAGTTAATCCTTGTACTTTGGTTCAGGCTTCAGCCAGTGTTTTTGTTTGTTTCTGAGCTGTTGCTGCTGCTGCTAAGTCGCTTCAGTCGTGTCCGACTCTGCAACCCCATAGACGGCAGCCCACCAGGCTCCCCCGTCTCTGGGATTCTACAGGCAAGAACACTGGAGTGGGTTGCCATTTCCTTCTCCAGTGATCTTAAAATCTCATGGCTACAGACAGTTTAACAGGTTTGTGGAGTTTTTCCTGATCAAACCTGTTAATGCCATGCTTTTTACTGAAAATGGTATTTATTTAACCATCTCCCATTAATACATATTTATGTTTTGTTTGGCCGCGAGGCATGTGGGATCTTAGTTCCCTAACCAGGGATCAAACCCCTGCGGAGTCTTAACCACTGGACCTCCAGGGATTATCTCCAGTGTTTTACCAGCCTTGGGGTCAGCATGTTCCTTGCACATACTTCCCTGCACGTGTGTGATTATTTCTGTAAAGCAGTTTCCTGCAGCTCTGAGTCAGAGGGTAGCGTTCACATTAAACATTTTGATAGGCCTGCCATGTTGTCTTTTCAAAAGGTTGCACTTTGCACACATATTGGTCGTGTATAAGGGTGTTTAAAAAAAGGTGGGGGAAGGATGTGTTTTTTTCTCCACTAATCCTTACTTACACTGGGTTTTATCCATACTGGATTGTAGGCCCTCTGACTGACACAAAGTAGCATCTTCTTTTATTTTGCATTTTCCTCATTGTTTGTGAACTTGAGCCTCTTTTCTTGCCTTATTAGCTGTTTAACTGCCAGCATCTATTAGTTTCAATTCATATCCTTGGTCCATTTCTGTGTTAGTGATATATTGGCTTTTTTCATATTGATTTCGAGATACCTCAAATCAATTTTTCTCAGTGTTAGCAGTAGTGACACTTTAGATAATTTCTGGTTGTGGAGGCTGTCTTGTCCTGTGCTTTATGGATTGTTTAGCAGCATCCCTGACCTCTAACCACTAGTTGCCAGTGGCACAAGGCTCTCCCATCCTGATAGCCAGCAGTGCCCCCAGATGCTGCCCAGTGTCTCACGGAGGAGGGGGCAAAATCACCCAAGGTGAGAACCCAGCTGTAAGTGAGATAATAAGGAGCTGGCACTTCCTCCCTCTCAGCCTGCTGCTTGCCTGTGATGTCTTTGCCGTCCAGGAGTTTCTAACCTTGTGAAGTCTCCCTTTCCAATCTTTTATGACTCTTGATGCTAAACTGCTTTTTAAAGAGCAGGAAGCATAGACCATTTTCAAAAAAGAAATACTAGGAGACTAGACTGATTTTGCATGTTGTGTACGGTCTGAAGCAAGTGAGAGCTGGAAGGTAGAGAAGAAAACAGACCTGGAAACTCAGAAACAGACCTGATTCCTCTTTCTGTGTTGTTATGGGGCAGGCGGGAAATCCTGTACAGGAGATGTGCACTGGTTTTTATATAACCGCTGGCAAGACTATTTTTAGAGGAGGCGAAATGCTCTAGACACTGGGCACTGGGTTTTGAAGCATAAAGTCAGAACTGGGCAGTAAGAATCTGGAGAAAGGGTTGGGCTGCCCTGGAGACCTCCCAACTAGTGGGCAGCAGGGCCTTTTTGTCAGTGATAACTTTCAGCTCCATAGAGATGCCTGCTTCTTTAGAGCCAAGGACACAGGACTTCACAGCAGTGCCTGTGAGCAAAACCTCAAAAAGTGAGTGTTGCTTCCAGAACGGTCTTGAGCCGACTTTCCTCCGAAGCCATCTCTGTGCCCTGTTGGTGTCGCTGAAAGTCAGGATTTCTGTAGGCAGCTTAAGGTGTTCCAGAGCCTACCAGCTTTGGAGACAAAGGTCCCTTAACTGGTAGAGAAATTGTAACCTCTTTCCTAGCTCAGTCATCTGTCTTGGGAGGAAAACAGTGCAGAGGCCCTCTGCCTGCTGGCCGGAGGACAGACAGGGTGTCTGAGTGGGCTGCCCCGGCGCTTGTTGCAGGCTCCTCCGTGTATCACTGCATCAGTAGTGCACATGGAGACTGGACAAAGCAATCCAAGATCTTTAGAGTGTTCTCAAGACATCCCAAACACTTTTCCCAGAGGCTCCAATTGTGGTACTGGAACTGTTTGTGGGTTTGCTTCTTTAAAGCCCCCTTATTAAGTGCAAATGGTTAAACTTGGACTAGTTCTGGTTTTGTTTCAGTAGACTTTATTTTTAGAGCAGTTTTAGGTTCATAGAAAGATTGTGAAGAGAGTCCAGAGTGATTTTCCCTATACCCTTTCGCAGGCAGTTTCCCTCCTCTATTACTAAATCTTGCCTTAGTGTGGTATTTTGTTATAATAGATGAACCCATGGTGTTACCTAACTAAAGCCCAGGGTTTGCCTTAGAGTTCACTCTTTTAAAAAAAAAATTTATTTATTTGTTTCTTTTTGGTTGGGCTGCATGTGGGCTTTCTCTAGTTGCAGTGAACAGGGGCTGCTCTTCATTGCAAGTGCATGGGCTTCTCATTGCAGTGGCTTCTCTTGTTGCAGAGAATGGGCTCTAGGCCCACAGGCTCCAGTGGTTGCAGCTCCTGGGCTCTAGAGTATGGGCTCAGTAGTTGTGGCGCACAGGCTTAGCTGCTCCACAACATGTGGGGTGTTCCTAGACCAGGGACCAAACCCAAACCCCCATGTGCCCTGCATTGGCAGGCAGATTCTTATCCACAGTGCCACCAGAGAAGCCCTAGACTTTACTCTTCACTTTAAACGTTCTGTGGGTTTGGTCAAATGTATGATGACATGTATCTACCCATTATACCCTCATACAGAGAAGCGTTGCTACCCTAAAAACCCCTGTGCCGTACCTGTTCGTTCCCCTTTCCCTGAAACTCCTGATCTTGCAGTCTCTCTAGTTTTGCCTTTTCCACAGTGTTACATACTGGAGACCCTCTAGTATGTAGCCTTTCAAGCACTTTCATTCAACAGTGTGCATGTAAGGCTCCTCTGTGTCTTTGTGGCTTCCTGGCTCCTGTCTTCTTGGCACTGAAAAACCTTCCATTGTGTGTGTGTTACCAGATGACTGGTGTATGTTTCTCCATTCGCCCACTGAAGGGCATCTTGGCTGCCTCCAGTCTGGGGGCAGTTACAAATAAAGCTGCTATAAGCATCCACATGCGGGTTTTTGCGTGGACATAAGTTGAACTTGTAGCATTGAAAAGAAAAATGCCTTAAGTACAAGCACAGTCATGAGCATTGCTTTGATATCCTGCAGTGGGAACGTTTGGAATTTACTTCATTTTTTCTCCCCCTGCAGATTTTTTTTAAAAAATACAATGTCTAATGGTTATGAAGACCACATGGCCGAAGACTGCAGGGACGACATCGGGAGAACAAATCTGATTGTCAACTACCTCCCTCAGAATATGACCCAGGATGAGCTACGAAGTCTGTTCAGCAGTATTGGTGAAGTGGAATCTGCAAAACTTATTCGGGATAAAGTGGCAGGTAAAGAAATAGAGCCATTTTTGTGTGTGTTGGGCGTGGGGGACGGTATGCAGGGCCATCCCACCAAGCCCTGTTTCTTAGCCAGGAAGTTTCATTTTTATCTCAACTCTCTTTTGCTCCTGTCCTGTTGTAAGATTGGCTGTAGGTTCCCAAAGGAGGAAAAATCCATCCTGAGATGGAGAATATGTACAAAACAAGACAGTGGGAGGGGAGGGAAGATGAGGAGACAGGAAGGAGAAACGGGGATGCTGTGAGAGCTGGAAGGGGCATGGTCCCAGCTGTAGAGGGACCCTACCCAGTGTCCTGCCTGTCTTCTCAGGCGATGCATACCAGGTCACCTCTGCGGCAGAGCACTGAGTCAGTCCCCTGTGGGCAGCCCTTCACTGGGTTTGGGCCACCCTGACACTGTTCTCATACTGTCAACTTGAACATCTGAAACCAAGCTTGAACTCTCATGGGGGCTGGAGCTGGGGAGCAGAGGATCATAGGTGGGCCGTGGATTTGGCAGGCATTTAGGCACAAAGCTCCACCCTCCCACAGCACCTCAGTGTCCCCATCCATGAAGTGGGGGTGGTGGTGCCTGCTTTCCTCATGATGCTACCTACCACCTAAGGGTTTACAGAAGGCCAGTACCTGGTAAGGCCCTCAGTAAGGAGGCCTCTGTTCTGAGAGCGAGGTTGCAAGAGTTCTAGAGAGAAATGTGAAGAGACCTGGGGCTGTGAAGCACTTCCTTTCTTTCCTCCCCCAGGGAGGTACATTTTAGGGAGCCCTCCTTTACCTCCCCCTCCCCCCCTCCTCCCTCCTCCCTCCTCCTCCCTCCTCCTCT